>OY856410.1:398748205-399168205 GCA_963693085.1 Alisma plantago-aquatica
CTTTCCTCTTTTAAGTCATTTAATCCTATTAATATACATTAATCTCCTTTATACCTATTGGTGTATTTTGCACCATGCTCACATGCATGGATAAGTTTGATATCCTCCTGGTCATCATTAAACTTACTTGTTGGATTAGTTACAACAATGAGGATTGTGAGATTTTAATACATTGATATACATGTATTAAGAATAAAGATTATATAATATGCCATTAAAATATATGTTGATCCTCAAACTATATTCTGTATTTGTCAGTGCTTTCATAAACATAGGTGTGACATATCTCTAAATGAAGCGAGTTAGGGCCTAATATGGAAAATGTCCTATTATTATTTATCTATTAAGACTACCCATACAAGAACTACTCCTTTTATCATCATGTTTAGGTCTAAGGGGTATAAATAACATCATGTTTGAGGTTTCTCTCCTAAACTAACTACAAACACATTAAATCTTAGAATTAGGGTTTCCAAGATTTGGAATTTAATCTTTAGTATGTTATAACACTCCAGTCCTTAAAAGAGGATTTTACCTTAACATATAATCATACTTACAATACCAATTGATTACTCTTCACCCCTAGAAAGGGTTAACCTAAAAAGTCAAACTAAACAACTCTAAAGGTATTAGGTCTATATGTATACATCTTTTAGTTGTGATTACTAGGTGTGATTATGATGTACATTGTTCATGTCTCCAATTTGATGAGCTCAAATAGTCTAGTCAAAGTTATCATCCCACATAGCAACCCTAGAGTTCATTGTAACATCTAGAAAGTTACTAGGTAAAACTCTCCACAACCTAAGGGGGATAAGAGGGTAGGTCCACCAAACCTTAAGTGCAAGTCAAATTTTCCTAGTCATCACTCCTTTGAGACTAGGGTTTTGAGTTTTATTCTAACTAGATCTAGGTTCTCTACCAAAATTTCATCTCTATGTTGTGAAAATTTTAAAGAAAAGTTTATATTTTTTATACATGTATTAGTATAATCAAGATTAATTATTGGCCATGAAAATTGTATGATAAAAAACAAAAGACCCAAAATCAATTTCAAGAACCACGTCACATATATTCTATATTTACACTTCCTTTTTCTACTACTTTATCATTCTCATCCCTTTACTCCATCCTAAGGCTAGATCTCAGAGAATCGCAAGAGCTATATTGAGACCCAATCTACATTATAGAGTATAAGCACATGGGTCATATCCCATTAGGGTTAACTATTAAACACCCTGATGGACACCTAATTTTATTCTATGTCTTTCTTTCATCCTCACATGATCAAGTTTAGGTAAATTCTAGGGTAAGCATTTTGTCTAGAGTTGTCACTTATGAAAAAGGTCCTACAAGGAACTTATAGGGATATAAAATTGCAAGAGTAAGATAACCTTTCACATTGGGTATGATACCATACTTATAAGGAGTGAGACATGAGAGGGTTTCCACTTCTTACTCAATAGAATAAAAGGAATACTTTTCCCAACATTAACATAAACTTTTTCATGGGAATATGACATATTATATTCAATTTTCACAACACAAAGGATAGTAGAGGAAAAATATTTTTGACCATAAGTTTTTTATTTGACTACAAGATTGAGACCCATATGGGTGAGTACATAAGGTACAAACTATATCAGTAATCTAGAAGTAGAGCATAATTCAACCACTTCAATACTATCTCCCAAGGGATACCGATTACACGTGTGTAGGTCATGGTGAAATTAGTCATCCTTCCAATGTCCTCTTTACCTAAGGGGTTGGAAGCAAACCCCGAAAAAGAAGAAATACTGGAAATGTTTGCTAAAGATGATATATATATATATTAGGGACTTGTGCAATAGTATCAAATAATAACCAATAATACATTAAGGCTACCAATTAAAGAGAGATATGAAATCATCCAAAAGGATGTCAAAAGGGTAATGATTCCAAAAAGGAATTTCATTTAAAGAAGTTAACACTAAGAGGGATTATTGCCTTTCAAAAAATTCTACAATCATGAGCAAATGAAATAATTACATGTTGGTTATAACAAAGACCATCATAATCTATAAATTAGGACACGAACCCATATATTCCCAATTAACAATAGGAGGACTAAAACCTCAGTACCAAATAAATATAGAGATCTTGTGAGGAATAAAAACTTCAATGCATGATAGGAGGAATAAAACCTCAACGCTTGGAAGGAAAACAAAACCCAATGCATAAATATATCACATGTGACAAGGGAATAAAATCCAGTGCAATGTAGGAAAATAATACCCAATGCCTAAAAATATAATGTAATTGCTTTTATATATGACTAGTTAAAATCACACATGCATAATAGAATAGGAAAGATTATGAGTTCAATCCAAATAGTATTCATGTATGAAAGTGAGATGAGAACATTCATGCCATAACAAGTAGTTTCAAAGGACAAACAAATATAATCAATAATTTTCATGCTATATGAGAGAGAAACAAATAATAAAAAGTATATATCAATAAGATCAATTAAAGAAATAATCTTCATTAAGAAGAATATGGTTTCAAGTCTCAAATAAATTATGGGAGAGGAAAATAGGTGATTTTCCTACTGTGATTGAAAGAATGCAACATACCTAAAATTTGTCTACCCTTTTCCAAAACCAAAACTTGGATCCACATTCAAATATGAAGCCACCTATTAGACAAATATATAGAGTTAGGTTAAAATCTCATTAAAGACATTAGTCCCAAAAGACAACCTTATATGTTTATGAATGATTCCATTATTATATATTATTTTTATGATTCGAAAACATGTTTGTTTTCATTTTCTAATTTATGATCTATTTTGTTGTAATATATACAACTGATGTCCAATTAGAAAAACCCTAAACTCACATACTTAATATATTAAAATTAGCTTATGAAGATCATACTACCTTGTATAGAAAAATCCTATGACTCCAAAACAAATTTTATTTTATTTTTTGACTCATATGTTATTTTCTATAAATTTCTAAAGATATCCATAATTACTAAATTGTTAAAACCAAAAACCCAATTGAAGTAACTATTTTCCCTTTTCTACCATTTAACATTATTAGCATGTCAGGGTTAGGGAGAGTCATTTATCCTGAGCAAAGATCCTACACAATTGATAAAGAAAATGGGACAAAAAGATAATTAAACCCAAATCATGCATCACAAATCAAAATCACATCGAGGATGAAGTAGTAATTTTCTACTACTAGGTGTTGTAACCTCCTCGGTTCCAAAATGACTCCAATGAATTCAATAGACTCAGCTAAGTTTAGCAACTCGAGACTCGTTAGATAAAACCCAGAACACTCCCAAGAGATCTCCTCCATGGTAGCTCATTTGAGGAACTCAAGAAGGGGAAAAAGGACCCCATAGAATGAAACCAAAACACCAATAATACTGCTAACTTTCTTACAAAGTTAATGCATCAAGAATGCTGAGAAAACAACTCCCTTATCTCAAAGATTGAAAAAATCATTGCCAACACAAAAAGAGGTGATATAAAGTGGGAAATGGCATGTACATCACAAAAAATGAATTGGAGGTTGTCTGGGATTCTATGGACAACTTGCTGGGGTTTGGGTTATTTCCAGGTTCTATGGTGGTCTCTGGACCACCAACAAACTCTGAGTACATGACCCATGAAGGTGAAGGTCAGAAAACTATCTTAGGGGATTACTGGTAAAATTGGATGATTAGGGATGGGTTCTAGGGTAGGGTGGTGGTGTGGGGGTGATACTTATAGGAGAAAGAACATGTAGGTTTGGAAGATCTCATGATGGCCGAAAATAATGGAGGAAGGGGAGGTTGGGTTCCTTTGGTGTCTATAGAGTGTGGACCCTTGATAAAGTAGGGTCCAAAGAAAATGGAAGGGAGAGAGAAAGAATAAGGGGGAAATCTTAAATAAATATGGATTGAAGAGGGAGAAAATACAAAGAGAAATAACAACACATATGGGAAATGATAACTACATTAACCAAGAAATAGAAAGCCAACAAGTGGCAGGAGAAATCAGAACTGAGATCCAATGATGGAGTGAGTGTCTGGGTACTATGTGTAAGGAAATTCAACATGACACAATAAACTGCAAACTATAGGAAACCAAAAGATATTATTTAAATGCTTGATATTTTTAGACATCTTCTTTTCCTTTTTATTGAAGGAACAAACAAGATCCAATAAAAATGAATATTTGGCATGATAACTGAACTAATTGTATATATTTCAAATTCACCACTATTTTATACTTTAGGTTATCTGTCATGCATTTAGTATTTTTTGTTTAATACTATTATTTGCATATATATATTATACTAATTAATAACTTTCTCTAATAATCTGTGAATTGACTTGTTATGAATTTATATTCCCAAGAAATAGTTCTCTTCAAACCCATATTCAATTATTGTCAATGTTTTAGTCAATAAGAGGATAGGTTGTAGTTATCATCCTAACAGGCATAAAATATGAAAGAACAAAGAAGGTAGATCAGATCTCTTATCCCACTATGAACCAAGTTTAAAATAAATACAATTTTTAATCCAGTTAGAAGTTATTGTATACCAATGATGTCATATAAAAGCATCATTTTATGGATTGGGCTTATAGATGGGAATTAAGTGGCATGAGGAGTGATATTATGTAACTACTAAGTTGGGATAAATTTCATGAATCTAAAGAAAATACATTATCTTCTAAACTAGGAAAACCCTATGACTAGTCATGTTGTCTCATTCAACATTAT
Source organism: Alisma plantago-aquatica (assembly GCA_963693085.1). NCBI lineage: Eukaryota > Viridiplantae > Streptophyta > Magnoliopsida > Alismatales > Alismataceae > Alisma > Alisma plantago-aquatica. The sequence continues at coordinate 398,752,971 of OY856410.1, forward strand.
GAATTCAAGAGTGAATGTATATTACAAGATGAATAGGATGGATATGTAAGGAGAGATGATCTTTTAAAGGTTTGACAATGATTATCATCCTAACAAATTTAGAACATGAAAGACCGAATAAGGTAGTTCATAGATTAAAAGACACTTGGGAGGGAAGAAAATGAATACAATTGGCTATTTTAGTTAGACATTATTGTAGTCTGATGCTTGCATACCAAAAAAATATCATTTTATGGACAGGGCCGATAGGTGGGAACCAAGGGGCATAAAAAGTCATCTTTTATAACTACTAGGTTGGAATACAATGCACAAATCTTAAGAACATACATGATCTTCTAGACTAGGGAAATCCATTGAATGTTCATGTCGTTTTATTCAACATGATGAATTTAAGAATCAATACATGTTATAAGATGAAAATGATGTATATGTGAGGAGAGATGATCATTTATATGATGGATTATGATTATCATTCTCACAAACATATAAGTTGAAAAAATGAAGAAGGTATCTATGAGATCTTATGCCCATTTTGTACCTAGGTTAATATAGACTTGGGTGGGAAGAAAAAAAATACAGTTTTCTAGTTCAATTAGAATTATTGTAGTCCAATGGTAGGATACCGAAAAAACATCATTTCATGGATTCAACTTCTAGATGGGAACCAAGGGGTGTGAGATGAGTCATCTTATGTAACGACTACGTTGGGATACAACACACAAATCTAAAGAACATACATAATACTCTAGAATATAGAAATCCTCTCATTGGTCATGTAGTTGAATTCAAATGATGAATTTGAGAATTCATATATTTTACAAGATGAAGAGGATGTATTAGTGAGGAGATATGAGCTTCTAGAGGATGAATTATGATTATCATCCTTAACAGACATAGAAGATGAAAAAATGAACAAGGTAGCCCTGAGCTCTTGTGCCAACTCCGTTCCATGTTTAAAACACATGTGGGAAGGGAAAAATATGAATACAATTTGCTAGTTCAAACATTATTGTAGTCCAATGCTTGCATAGCAAAGCCATCATTATGATTGCGATTCTAGATGGGAATGAACGAGCTGAAGATTCATCTTATCTAGCTACTAGGTTGGCACACACAACACGAATATAAAGAAAATATAGATATTCTAGGCTAGGAAAATACTCTAAGTGGTCATGTTGTTGATAACACTCAAATACAAGCACTAATGCTAAGTATTTCAGTATAGTTTCATGCCTATAATAGTCTTATACCTCAAGATAATAGTGTTGATACTCCAAAATAACTTTAGATACTTAGCCTTTTGTAATTTGTCTCCTTTCTAAAGATATAGCTGTTGAACTAGCAAAGTTTTTGACCCAAAGGTACCAAATTGATCACACATTGACTTACTAAATTCTTGGATCAAAGACTGGAAATACTTAGACTAAATCATCAATATTTCTTGAAAAATTAGCCGGGTTTCACACAAAACTATCCATGTTTGTATGATATAGGCATGATATCATTCATCTTCGTGAAACCCTACATCTACCAACAACCAATACATTTGAACTCCACCGTTGTTAAACCAAGTTGGATTGGGTTTTGATCAGAGTCATCATCAACCATTCTCATAGTAGGGCATCTACCAATGGTGTCAACTGATGATACCATCCAATGGATTCCATTTTCAATTGATGGAAATAGTTGACGACAGATGCATAAAAATCCATCTGACTTAATTGAACTCATCACGGGTTCTGTAATGAACCAAAACCTAGGGTCTTACACTATCCCCTAATTAGAAGGCTTGTGAGACTGATTCCTTATATTTGATCAAACAAGGATAAAAGTATGCCTTATCAAGTAATGTTAATATATATAACATATTATGTGGCAATAGATTCTATAATCAACATCACGTATTTACATAGTAACTTAAATATGTGCTAACATGTAGGGAAGTTCATAAAATAAGTTACATATATTTCCTTGGCTAACAATTTTTCACATATTGGTTGAATAAGAGGAATAAAACACTAAAAACATGTACTAGAATAACAATTTGAAATTTTCATGCGGAATCATCTAAAGTAAAGTAGAATTGATGGACAAAATATGTTGAATAAGTAAAATGTGGGATTTCATTTGTAATAATAAATGTAACTCTTTTGGTAGTAATTTGAGGATAATGGAACTCTAAAATAATAAATAATGAACATAATAATTTAATGTTATGATAATGACATGCCTAAAACCATAATTGTATTATAACATATAGAAGGGAATCTTAAAGGTGAAATATAATGGTAAAATCATGATCTTTGTGTCCCAATTAGCTTGGTTGCCAAGTTTCACATTATTAGACAATAATAACTATCCTAATTTTATTTAGAGAACAAAATATGAGAAAAATCCAAAAGAGTTAAATATATTATTAAATTTCTTCAAAAGTGGGAATAAACCCCAAATTCGAAATCCACATACCAAAATTATTCTATATGTGAATTTTCACATTAACTGGACAAACTTATATATCCTAGTGTAGTTTAGGAGAGAGAATATGACTTAAGGTCCAAAATATTAAATAAAATAGTTAAATTTTCCAAAAGGGAACATTAATGTCAAAATAAAATTCCTCATGTTTAAGTTTGCTTGTAGGCCAAGTTTCACATATTTTAAGTGTTCCTAGATGCCTCAAATTTATTAAGGAAACAAAATGTATAATAGGATCTAAAAATAATAAATAAAATACTAGACGTCCTCAAAAGTTAAAAATAATGCCAAAATCAAAATCCACACCTCATAATTGGTCTACATATCTCTGCTGGAGATCACACCACATCCATTCCCCCGACTCTTACCCGAGCTCGCGGTCGCTGAAACAACCAGCAGCCATGGTTGCCGCAAAGAACACGAAGAAGACCCATGAGAGTATCAACAACATGCTTGCCCTCGTAATGAAGAGTGGCAAGTACACACTCAGGTACAAAATGGTTCTCCGGACCATCCGATCTTCAAAAGCAAAGTTGGTAATCATTGCAAACAACTGTCCTCCACTCCGAAAGTCTGAGATTGAGTACTATGCTATGCTGGTTAAGATTGCAGTGCACCAATTCAATGGAAACAACGTAGATCTTGGTACTACTTGTGGAAAATATTACAGGGTATGCTGCCTCAACGTCATAGATCCTGGTGATTCTGACATCATCAAATCCCTTCCTGGAGATCAATGAGAGGAAGAAATACCAATTTTATCCTAGAATCTGTAGACGGTTGCTTTTTTGTTTGGATCCGGAGAGATATTTATGTTAGAGTAAAACATGTTTCCTTAGAATTTAAACGTTTTGAATGTTTATTTATAATTCCACTAAGCTTGAATGTTTATTAGCCCTTTTCCTAATATTAATATAATTGGTCTACATATCACAATCTATATTGATTGGATAATGTTTGCACCCTCAACTTGATTTAGAAAAAAGGACATGATTATCTAATGACACTTAACTCAGAATCTGATTTAGTAAAGTTTCCCTAATCATTTGAGTATGACACTGTCACACCATGAATCTGACACTAGTAGATACATGTTCTTTCCCTTGCCGTTGGATTCAAATCTAATGAATGGCAGATCATCTCCTAGCCTGAGTCAGAGGGGCTGGAAGGTGTGAACAATGTTACCACACTGGTTCATTGCAGATATCTCTCTTGATTCTTGATCATTTTTCTTGAATTTTCTTGCATTGAATTCATGAGGAAATCCTACACCTAACTAGCCATAATTGGAGTACTACTTTCCATCATTCACATTTTACCCAATGCCTTCTCCGATCTTCTCGAAGCTCCTACCTCCAGAAACCCAAAGACCGAAGCATATATATACAACCCCATCCATACTTCCGCTGCACCCTCAACAACTCAATCCTAGAGTCAGTTGCACCCCTATTTGCTTTCTTTGTCGCTACAAATTAGTTCTTATCTCTACCACCCGATCCCTCATCGTCAGCACCTTGTTGCACTTATGACCAATTGAACCAAGGGTATGTTTCGTGAATCACTCTCCTTTGTTTTAGGTGGTTTGATTCAACTTTCTTTCCTCTGTTATTCTTTTCCTCAATTCTAGGCATGGATGGAAAGATACTTGTTCATGGCCATGACATGTGAGTGGGAGCAAGCGACCTGCTCCTCGTGGCAAATCTCAGTCTTGCCCAAGTTTTTGTTCTTCATTTTGTTTCTATCACAGAGGCAAAGTTGTCTTTTTACTACTGACTTGCTTTCTTTCTGTGTGCCTTGCTGGAGGTTGATCAGCCCAATCAACTATCGATGATTTAGCCATCTCAGCAGGCCTAATATTGATAATGCGGATTTTAATTTTCCTATGTGGATTTTCTATGTTTTCCAATTGGTCTATGCTTCTAAAATACATAACATATTCTCTGGTTATCAATTTTTTTTGCAAAAATACTTGCTAGAATAAAAAACTATTTTCTATCTAAATAAAAATATATCATAACTGATTCTAAGTATAGTTAGAATAATAGTCTAGGGTATACAATCTGAATACTAATTAATGGTTTGTATAAAAAAATGTACTTTAAGTGAACAAGAACCCCAACTTGAAATTAGGGTTTGGACTTTGGGAAGTTGACAAACATCTTTGAGGTATGTTGCATCCCCTGTGAGTCATATTGAGAAATTATTTTCTTCACTCTCTCTCTTTTGAGCCTCATTGAGGTATTTATTAATGAATTATCTCTTTCTTGACTTGATGATCTATTTAGGTCTAATCTTATTATCTTTGTATTTCTGATCCATGCTGGACTCTAAAACTATACTTTGATTCATGTTGAAACCATAATTGTGGATATGGACTAATTTGCCCACTTTTGTGGTGTAAATTTCATATTGTCCATTTATGTGATGGCAATCTCATTTATTCTATTTATATGACCATACTTTCACTTGCCTCTACTTTATGCATGCTTTGTGATTCAGTATCCCTAGAGTAGTGTAAGTACTTTGGTTTTTGGTTTGTGTGCCCATGTTATATATTGGGATGGAGGTTGTGTGCCCCATACCTGGGTTTTGTACCCACACTTTATATATTTGGTAGTTTGGTTGTGTGCCTTACTTCATCAGGCTTTAAGGTTGTGAGACTTAGCCTCCATTGTTTATTTATATTACACTAGTGCTGTGCTTATCTTACATGCATGTAAGTTGGTTATTAATGATGGATTTTGGGCCCTAAAATATTTATGTGTGCTTTTGTTGCATACCTTCTTTTATTTAATGACAAGTGTAATTCCTGAACATCATCTTTTAAAATTCATATTCTTTTTATACCCGCTTGGGTGGTACTTTACTCTTCTATGGGAAGCCTTGTACATTTGATGTCCTTTTATTCCTTATATTTCCCAATCCCCAATTAATATGCTCATACCAACTTGTATGTTTATAACTTCCATTTTTATCTTCTCATACGCGGTACACTTCCAACCCCAGGTGTAGGTCAAGGAGGAGTAAACCAAGGTTGACCAGGATAACATCAAGAGTAGCTCAGCCTTCTTGGGAGATAGATTTGAGGTGGTTAGATGACCCTTTGTTGATCCTATGTTTTAGTTTAGTTTTTAGATGTATCGTGTTACATGGTTAAGGATAGTGATAATATCAAACATTGTAATAGTTAGGTATTTTATATTCCACTGCTTCATTTGGTATCTTGAATCATACTTTGAATAAATTCGATTATCGTCCCTTCTGTAAAAAAAATTTAGCTGTGTGTTTGGCATATCAAATGTTTCCTTTTACTTGATTTAGTAGGGAGTGGATCCCCATCTGGGTTCCACTCCATACTGTATGATATCAGAGCCATTAGCAGTCGATTAATATGACTATTTGAGTCTTGTTTCCCTTAGTATGTTTACTCTAGGAAGATATGACATGCACAAAAAAGTTTAGTGTACCTACCCTTCTTACCCCTATAATATGTGGAAAGTTGTACTAGGTGTGTGACTATCCGACCACAAATCAAATCATCACCAGTAAATAATTGCGGAATTACTATAAGTAGAGGATTAACAAAATTCACTAAAAATTAAAACCATTTGCAAGGAATTCCATTTCCAGAAAACTCTTAAGAAGAGAACCAAAGTACTACATACATTATGGTTCACATTGTACACACCATGTACCATCTCATCTCGAGGAATATATACAACAGTTGCTTTACCAAACTATACATGAGCAACGTAAAACCTCGAGGCATACAAGCCAAAATCTCAGATCGATCATAAAACCGCTAAGTACTGACTCCAAGGACCTGAGAGTACAAAGACGACACATAGGACTCATATCTACATGACACGACAGACAGTAACTCAACCTGAGATGTTACTGCTGCTCCTGATGTTGTTGTCCTCCCTCTGCTGTATAGTTCCTACCTCCTCGTCCGCGTCCACCTAAATTTTTGGATCCCATGGGGGTGAGACAATTGTAATTGTCCCAGCGAGAGATATAACTCTCCGCCGACCATATTATTATCACAGTTAAACAGTATAAAACTGAGCAGAGTATTCTTTTACATTAATTAATAAGATTCAATCACTATTTAAGCAGAGTAGAGCAATATCATCTTCTGAAGCATTGCATCTATATATGATAAAGCAGTAAATCATCTATTCATTTTTTATAATGACTAAGAAGAACATGTATAACATTTATCCATTTAGATGTATAAAAGAAATGTAACATCAGCCAATGATTTCCGTATTCAAATCTTAAGCAAATATGCTACACGGCTGATTACATTTTACAATCACACTTATGCCCTGAGGAGATGAGGTATACCGCTCATACTCCAACCGACCATTGCGAAGTCGAAATCAGTACCATACAAGGTCAATGGAAGACCCGGCTTCCAAGACCTCTACCGTCTCGGTCAGTGCGAGACCACAAGCAGGACCATGTCAACTACTTACATAGCTTTCCAGGGTATACTGGCAACTTCGCTATAGAGCTACAACGGCGGCTGCACTCCTTCGGCGATTGAGAGATCTCGTGTTTATCTACCATCAATCCCAACATTAAACATCATCGGGAGATTCATGATACATCCATCCCAGCACATATAATGAAGGATTGAGAGATCTCGTGTTTATCTCACGTCAATCCAACAATTAGGGCGTACAGATATTTTCACCCATCACCCCCGCATATTCAAAAATATGCGATCTCCAGGAGATCTCGTGGGAAACCCTGTTTCACCATCACCAGCTGCTGATGATGATGGATCTATGGTCAGGGCTCTACATGATAATATTCCACTTTATTAATTAAGTACATTACCATATTCTTTTAGCATCAATCAAGTTCAAACATTTATTATGAAAAATGCTACAAAGAAAGATGTAATACATGTATCAAGTACTTTTCAAATCTTTAAAACATATATAACATTTAGGATCTCAATCCCTTATTTCATTACTGGGAATTCTCATCCCTTGACATTATCATCATCATGATTACCAAATCTGGGTATTCAAACCCTTAGTTCATCACAGAACACATAACTAATACCCATGGGTCATCTGACCAAGGTATACATGATACTTGTTACACAAGCATCTCACATGGCTCACAAGGCCCATTAAACATCTTTATCAAATAAACATCATAGCTCATACCTGTCTATGCTCATCATCTCATGATACCTGCATGGTTAGTATACATGATAACAACCATCTTAATTACATATCAACACCATGCAAAACAAGGGTAACACCACTATTCCCTTATTAGGGTTAGGGTTTCCCATTCTTTATTGATTAGGGTTTCAAGATCACATTATCAAGGATCAAACCCTAATTCATACTTTACACATATTAGAAACATTAATAAATGCACATTACATGTTTGGTTCACAAGTATGAGTTTCTCTCTCATCCTCTCTAGGGTGTTGATCACTTCACACTTTATTAAATTGGCTCAACCTTTCCTTCAAGGTACATTAGCCTACTTAATCATTAATCATTAAAATCCATAATACTCAATGCATGACTTGATATAAAACACTCCATGTGTTTCTCCATCAAGTATATTGCAATTTAAGGTACTTCCACACCATATCGTTTTAGAGGTGTATGTATGCTAGCTTAGCCCATATCGGGTTGAAGGTGTGTGGTTCAGTGCTTGACCTCTTCAAACCTTCATGGCCATGACCTTCCCTTCACCATGGGTTAAGTGACAGGCTAGAAAACTATTTGAACCACTATCAACCCAAAGTACAAAACAATGCACACCACTATCGATTTCCAAGTAAACTAGAGCTACTTTTCCATATCGAGTTGAAGGTGTGTGCTTGTATGCTTTTGCACGATACTGATGATGTCATCATTATCAACCACAAGATCCTTGTTCTTACTATTTTAAGTCATGGACCAAAGTCCCATGAAGCTTTTATAACTCAAAGGTTCAGCAATTATTCAAGAGAAAATGAATTGCAAGTAGTTCAACAAGTATGGCAAAATTGAAGGTACATAATAATATAATTGGGTTCAAGTTATATAACCCGCCTAAAGAACAACTTCAAAGCTCCAAGATCCAAAGCTCCACGTTACTAAGGTTTAATGTGAACTTCACAACTCCTCTATATTCAAAGAATCACCATGGATAAGTAATTGGTGAAGAAGAAAAGAAAAGAAGATCAAAACCCTAAATTCATGCTTCAATCCAATGTTGAAGATGATCATTGCCTCACCTTAGGTTTAAGTTTTGAGTTCCTTAGCTCCTTGGCCGACACCCCACCACTCTTGGGAGGTATGGAATTCCTCTTGGCCGACACAACCTTGCTTGTGGCCGATACCCCCTCACTTGTGGCCAAAATCACTTCAATTGGCCGATATCAACTTGCTATGGACAATATCAACATTGTATGGCCGATACACTTGCTATGGCCGATACCCAAGGCCTATGCATGATAACCTTGTGCCCTTGCACGATATGCCAACCCTATTTCACGATATGGCACTCACTTGCATGATATGGCAATCACTTGCACGATATGGCACTCAACTCTTCACCCTATTGGCCGATATCACCTTATATGGCCAATTTCACCTACTTGGCCGATATGCTTTTGCTATGGGCAATATCCAAGGGCGTATGCATGATATGCTTGCTCTCCTGAACGATAAAAGAGCCCCATGCACGATACCACAAGGTAGTAGGGTGGTAAGGGTCGAAAAATTTCACTTAAGGGTGAAACTAGGGGTATATATACTTGTTGCACATGAAGAAAGGTGAGGTGTCAACATTTTGAGCTAGTAGGTGCCACGTGTCCATGCATGGGTGACACATGTAAATGCATGCATAAACATTTATATTGACATGAAAAACAGTTGAGGATCATTTGGAGATAAATATTCGGCCATTACATATCCTTTTGGATAAAATATATTAATTAATTCATCACTTTATGCACAACCCGTCACAACTTTGCTAAGGAAGTTGTAACCCGACACAACTCACCTCCTTGAGGTGATTTGCACAATATGGCCTTTTCCAAAAGTTCACAAAATGATATGGGACACCTCCTTGGGCTCCATGGCCGATAGGCACTCATATATAAGCTTTTCAACTTGATACAACTCAAGTTAAGCTTTCAAATTCAACTCTTTTCCTTGGTCATTTCTTCACTAAGATTACCATCATTCCCAAATGATTCAAACATGGTGTATAATTATTTCTATCTCCTATACATGATGCTAGGAGGGTTTAGGGACACTCTAGAGGTGGTAATTTTCATATTAACCCCACATTTTGGGTAAATTACAATTTGTACCAAAATTAGTGCACAATACACTAACATTATTCAAAAAAGCTACAACTTGGAATTTAGGATTTACACAAGCCATCCTTTAACATCATTCTCTCTCTTATGATGTTAGAACACATGAGGTACATTCAACATGTGACATTTTGCAATATATCCCCTCATCTTGGGTAAATTGCACTTTATGCCCAAACTATCATATAATGCACAAACAGTTTGCAAATAAGCTCAAACTTGAAATTTAAACTCTACAAGAGTCTTAATTACCTTTCAAAAGATTAAATTTTTTTTGTAAACAACTTACTTAAGAAAAACTTCTAGGGTTAGGCCATAACCCATGTCAGGGATGTTACAATTATCAACCCCTAACAAGGATTTTGTCCCCGAAATCTCAAGAGAAAAGAGAAGGGTACTTCCTCCTCATCTCTTCCTCTAGCTCCCATGTGGGTTCCTCAATGCCACGGTGATGCCATAGAACTTTCACAAGAACTATATCTTTCTTTTTCAACTTCTTGATTCTTCTATCAAGAATCATCATTGGACCTTCCACATAGGATATATCCTCGTTTAATTCTACCTCTACAGGTTGCAACACCAACTCTGTATCGGGATGGCATTTTCTCAACATAGATACGTGGAACACTGGATGTAGTTTATATAGATCAGGTGGCAACTCCAACCTATAAGCTACCTTTCTGACCCGTGCTATCACTGGATAAGGTCCCATAAATCTAGTAGCTAATTTACCCTTTTTCCCAAATCTGAGAACACCTTTCCAAGGAGAGACTTTGAGATACACCCTATCTCCAACTTGGAATTCTAAGGGTCTACGATGCTTATCAGCATAAGACTTCTGTCTATCCTGGGTGGCTTTCAATTGTTGTTGTATTACTTTAATCTTCTTAGTTGTCTGTTGCACTAACTCAAGACCGAGAAGTTGGTATTCCCCTGTTTCATACCAGCATAACGGAGATCTACACCGTCTACCAAATAAGGCTTCATATGGTGCCATATCAATACTAGTCTGGTAACTATTGTTGTAGGCAAACTCTATTAAGCTCAAGTGTATGTCCCAACTCCCTACAAACTGAAGAACACATGCTCTAAGCAAATCTTCCAAAGTCTGTATAGTTCTTTCAGATTGCCCATCTGTCTGAGGGTGAAAATCTGTGCTAAACTTCAACTGAGTACCCAAGGCTTTATGTAGTCGTTCCAAAAAACGACTTGTAAACTGGGGACCTCTATCAGATATAATTGTAGCTGGAACCCCGTGTAATTGCACTATCTCATCTATATAGATCTGTGCAAGTTTCTCAGCAGTATAAGTTGTTTTGACAGGAAGAAAATGTGCTGACTTAGTCAACCTATCAACTATCACCCAAATGGAATCATGACCTTTGGCTGTTCTGGGTAAACCAACCATAAAGTCCATGGTCACATGATCCCATTTCCACTGTGGTATAGGTAAAGGTTGCATTGTTCCTGCGGGATTCTGATGTTCAGCTTTAACCTGCTGACACACTGGACACCGCATAACAAACTCAGCTACATCTTTCTTTAAACCAGGCCACCGATACATAACTTTTAAGTTATGATACATTTTGGTACTCCCTGGATGCATTGCATACATGGACGAATGAGCTTCCTCCATGACTAACTTCCTCAAGTCATTGACATTAGGTACTACCATCCTACCATGGTAACATACTACCTCATCCTCTGACTCATGAAAACCATCTCGTTTCTCACTGCCATACTCTGACCTGATCTGCTGAATCACAGTATCAGCCTGTTGTGCCTCTTTGATATGTTGTTTCAGAGTAGGTTTCACTTGCATCTCAGCTAACAATCCAGCTAATAAGATGTACATTGTTTTGCCTCAATGAGACAAACATGTCATGTTTAGAGAACACTAAAGAGTTCAACTGTGCTTTATCTATGGTTGGCGCTGATGATTTTCTACTTAGTGCATTTGCCACTACATTAGCTTTTCTTGGATGATAATCAATTATACAATCATAGTCCTTGATTAACTCCATCCAGCGGCGTTGTCTCATATTCAACTCGTGTTGTGAGAAGATATACTTTAAGTTCTTATGGTCTGTGAAAATCTGAAATGTTTCTCCATAAAGATAATGTCTCCAGATCTTCAATGCGTGAACCACTGCAGCTAATTATAGATCACGTGTCGGATAATTTTCCTCATGTTTCTTAAGTTGTCGGGAAGCAAAAGAAACTACATGATCACTCTGCATCAGCACACATCCTAGACCATTCTTGGAGGCATCACAGAAAATAATGTATCCCTTTCCCTGCTCAGGTAAAGTTAACACAGGTGCACTGGTCAACCTTTCTTTCAACAACTGGAAAGAATACTGACACTTGTTATTCCAGATAAAAGGAACTTCCTTCCTGGTCAACTTGGTTAGGGGTAAGGCTATAGAACTGAAGTCTTTAATAAACTTTCTGTAATAACCTTCCAGGCCTAAGAAACTGCGAATCTCAGTCGGTGTCTTGGGTTGTTCCCACTCTAACACATATTCCACTTTCTGTGGATCAACACGAATACTTGAAGCAGATATAACGTGTCCAAGAAAAGACACTTCTGACAACCAAAACTCGCACTTGCTAAACTTAGCATATAGCTTGTGCTGTCTCAACAAAGTCAAGGCTTGACGAAGGTGTAGTTCATGTTGTTGACCGTCTCTACTGTATATCAGGATGTCGTCTATGAAGACTACTACAAACTGATCAAGGAATGGTTGGAAGATTCTATTCATCAGCTCCATGAATGCAGCTGGTGCATTAGTTAGTCCAAACGACATAACTACAAACTCATAATGACCATACCTTGTCCTAAAGGCTGACTTAGGTATGTCACTCTCCTTGATACATAATTGATGATATCCTGACCTTAAATCTATCTTAGAGATTACGGTTGCACCACACAACTGGTCAAACAGATCATCTATCCTTGGCAAAGGATATTTGTTCTTAATTGTCACCTTGTTGAGCTGTCTATAGTCTATGCATAATCTCATAGACCCATCTTTCTTTTTAACAAAAAGAACCGGAGCACCCCACGAAGAAGTACTTGGTCGAATCAAACCTTTCTCAAGAAACTCCTATAACTGTTTCTTAAGTTCTGCCATCTCAGCTGGTGCCATCCTATAAGGTGTTTGAGCTATAGGTTGCGTACCCGATATTAGATTAATATCAAAATCAATCTCTCGGGGTGGAGGAACATCTGGAAGTTCTTCAGGAAACACATCCTCAAACTCCCTAACAACCGGAACTCTAGAAAGATTAGGACTCTCTACTCTGGTATCTACCACATGTGCCAAGAATGCGAAGCATCCTTGTCTCATCAACTTTTCTGCTACCATAGCTGACACTATACAGGTTGGAAGAATCTTTATGTCCCCCTAAAAGACCCATGTCTCACCATTGTCTGTAAACATAGCTTGCTTGGAACCATAATCCAAGACAACCTTATACGTTTCTAGGGTGTCCATCCCAAGAATTATGTCAAACCCATGCATCTCAAGTGGTATAAGATCCACCTGAATGTTGTGTTCTGAAAAGGAAAGAACACAGGGAGAACATACCTCCCGCAACACCGCAGATCTGAATAATGGAGTTTCTAATAACAGATTATCCGTTCTACAACTGACAGTCATATTACAGTCATGAATCACTTCTCGAGTGATAAAGGAATGCGTAGCACCCGAATCAATCAAAACAGATACAAAGCAGGATGAAGACATATCAGAATGAAATAATTCCATCTGACCTATCACGACTTGTGGGTTGACCACTGCCTCTGGCTGATTCATAGCATAGAATCTCGCCATTGGTGGTTGCCAGTCGTACGTTCTGTTATCGGGTGCAGATGAACTAGCTTGAGACGCCTGTCCATGTCCTCGTGTGACGCTGCTAAACTGTCGCCTCTGAGAGCCTTGTTGACTCTACCTCAGTGATTGGGTTATATTCCTGTCTCCAAATGGACAATCCCTCATCAGATGTCCTGGCTTCCCACACTGGAAGCAGCTTAGGTTTTCCCATCTTGGCCTAGATGGTCCCGTTACTGACATTGACGCTGAACTTTAGGCTCTACTTGGCGGTAGACTATGACCTCTACCCTTGTTGGATGTCCACTGTGTCTGAGCACTAAACCTCTGTGGTGCTATTGGTGCAGAAAACCTTGGTTTCTTAAAACTTTCGGACCTCTGTCCTTGGAACTGTGTATGCATTTTCCTATTGTTGGTTTCAGATTTCTCCGTCACGGACCTTTCTGTCCGCCTAACTGACTCCACAAAGGTGGCAAACCTCTCTCTATTTTCTAGAGCAGATGTAGGTGTGGTTAAATCAACGTTCAAACCCTTCTCAAAACGTCGAATTCTCTCCTCATCTGTAGTGGCCATGTGTGGACAAAACCATAGAAGCTCCATAAACTTAGCTTCATACTCGCTAATGTTTATTGGTCCTTGCCTTATCTGTTCAAACTGAGAGATTTTCTCATGCAAGTAAGTCTTGGGAAATTATCTACTAACAAACTCTCGTCGGAACTCTCTCCATTCGACCTCAACACCTGGTCGTTTCTATTCCTCAATGGCCCACCAGTGGCCAGCACTCCCTTTCAACAGGTATACAACATGCTTAACTTTCTCAGTTTCTGGAATACTGAGAATTCTAAAGGCTTTCTCCAACTCAGTAAGCCATGAATCTGCGTATGCTGGGTCAGCTGTACCGGCATACTCGGTGGCTCCTACCCAACGTAACCGCTCAAAGGTCTTACCAGATCCATGCCCCTCATTGGGAACTGGTTCCCTAGGTGCTGGTGCTGGCATTCGATCTTCCATATGTGTCACTGTATTCATGAACTGTCTAAACAGAGCATGAAAAGCTGGGTTTTCTATCTAAGCTTGGTTAAGCTGGGGATTCTCAGGTACTAGCTCCTCTCTAGCCTGATCCCTTGCACCTCTTCCTGGTGCAGCAACACTGCTTTCAGCAGCATGTTCTTCATGTGATCCAGCCATCTTTAAGCTTTACTTCTTCTCCTATATGAGTAGAAGTCACTATTAGATAAACTGGAAGACACTAGAACAGACTCAACAACCTTAATCCTATGTCTCTGTAGACTCAGCGAACCTTATGCTCTGATACCAAAACTTTGTGACGATCCGACCACAAATCAAATCATCACCAGTAAATAATTGCGGAATTACTATAAGCAGCGGATTAACAAAATTCATTAAAAATTAAAACCATTTGCAAGGAGTTCCAATTCTAGAAAACTCTTAAGAAGAGAACCAAAGTACTACATACATTATGGTTCACATTGTACACACCATGTACCATCTCATCTCGAGGAATATATACAACAATTGCTTTACCAAACTATACATGAGCAACGTAAAACCTCGAGGCATACAAGCCAAAATCTCAGATCGATCATAAAACCACTAAGTACTGACTCCAAGCACCTGAGAGTACAGAGACGACACATAGGACTCATATCTACATGACACGACATACAGTAACTCAATCTGAGATGTTACTGCTGCTCCTGATGTTGCTGTCCTCCCTCTACTGTATAGTTCCTACCTCCTCGTCTGCGTCCACCTAAAAATTTTGGATCCCACGGGGGTGAGACAATTGTAATTGTCCCAGCGAGAGATATAACTCTCCGCCGACCATATTATTATCACAGTTAAACAATATAAAACTGAGCAGAGTATTCTTTACATTAATTAATAAGATTCAATCACTATTTAAGCAGAGTAGAGCAATATCATCTTCTGAAGCATTACAGCTATATATGATAAAGTAGTAAATCATCTATTCATTTTTTATAATGACTAAGAAGAACATGTATAACATTTATCCATTTAGATGTATAAAAGAAATGTAACATCAGCCAATGATTTCCATATTCAAATCTTAAGCAAATATGCTACACGGTTGATTACATTTTACAATCACACTTATACCCTGAGGAGATGAGGTATACCGCTCATACTCCAACTGATCATTGTGAAGTCGAAATCGGTACCATACAAGGTCAATGGAAGAGTCGACTTCCAAGACCTCTACCATCTCGGTCAGTGCGAGACCACAAGCAGGACCATGTCAACTGCTTACATAACTTTCCAGGGTATACTGGCAACTTTGCTATAGAGATACAACGGCGGTTGCACTCCTTAGGCGATTGAGAGATCTCGTGTTTATCTACCATCAATCCCAACATTAAACATCATCGGGAGATTCATGATACATCCATCCCGGCATATATAATGAAGGATTGAGAGATCTCATGTTTATCTCACGTCAATCCAACATTAGGGCATAAGAATATTTTCGCCCATCACCCCCGCATATTAAAAAATATGTGATCTCCAGGAGATCCCGTGGGAAAACCTGTTTCACCATCACCAGCTGCTGACGATGATGGATCTATGGTCAGGGCTCTACATGATAAGATTCCACTTTATTAATTAAGTACATTACCATATTCTTTTAGCATCAGTCGAGTTTTCAAACATTTATTATGACAAATGCTACAAAGAAAGATGTAATACATGTATCAAGTACTTTTCAAATCTTTAAAACATATATAACATTTAGTGAGACGTTTGAATCACGAAAATGAGATCAATGAATGCGGAAGCGATTAGCAGCGGAATTATCAAAAATCACTAAAAATTAAAACTTTTTGTAGAGAGAACATCAAACGATAAAACTATTTCATAAAGAAACATGATAAGTTATTTACAAACTGATCCCTCATTACATCTCTATAAACAAACACATCTCGAGAGTTACAACATCAACTACCTTGTTAACTGTACAAGGTAAGATACAAAATCTCGAGGCATCATGCCAAAATCTCAGATATACTGACTCCTAGGACCTGAGAGTAAAGAGACGACACATAGGACATACTATCTACACAACTTGACAGACAGTGTCTCCACCTAAGGATCACTGTTGTCCCTGAGATTGCTGCTGCTGCTGCTCACCCGCTGGTGGGTTCCTTCGTCCTCAGCGTCTACCTAAAAAGTCGAATCCCACGGGGGTGAGACAATTGAATAATTGTCCCAGCGAGAGTTATAACTCTCTTCCAGAAGCTTTGTTATTGCATTAAAGGAATAACAAAAAGCAATAGAAATATAAATATTCAATAGCAGGTAACATTGTATAAACTATGTGAAGCAACATCCTTATAAGTAATCATTTCAATTATAACTTAATTGAATGATAAGACATATAACAATAAGGAATATGAAGAACATGTATACTAGTTACTTAACTAGAGCACTATAAACAATGTATCATCAATCATTGTTTCTCATAATTCAACCTAAGAAAATATGCTATGTGGCTGGTTACATTTTACAAACATATTTATGCCCTGAGGAGATGAGTTACACCTCTCATACTCCAACCGACCATCACTAGATCGCAATCGGTACCATACATAGGTCATCAGGAGAGTCGGATTCCTATGACCTCATCACTCCTCAGTCAGTATGAGGATCAACATGCAGGACATCTCGTGTCTCTGCTATAATAGCTTTCCAGGGTATTCTGGCAACTTCGCTATTTAGAGTTACAATGGCGTTCTGTACTCTCTTCGCCATCGAGGAATTTCTTGCTTATCTCTCATCGATGTGGCATTAACAACATCATCGGGAGATTAGTGATACATCATCCCGGCATAAACATATAATGAAGGATTGAGAGATTAATGATACATCTTCTATCAAATCCAACATTAGGACGTAAGGTTTATTCACGTCCATAACCCCCACATACTCAAAAGTATGTGCTCCAGGAGTTCCCTTAGGAAAACCTATTTCACCATCACTGACACTGATGGATCTATGGTCAGGGCTCTACTTGATATCATTATAGTTGATTAGTTAAGTACATTATTGCATTCTTTAGCATCAGACATGTTTTCAAACATAAGTAGATAAAACAATTGCTATAAAGAAAGAGAACTATTTGTATCAAGTTCACATCACATACTTTCAACTTTGGGATATTAATACCTAACCATCTCATCATTGTGATTCAGGAATATGGTTATCCAAACCCTTGAATTATCATAATACTTGTTACCGAGTAACATCATATCATCCAGTCATTTCATTAGTATGACCTTAGATTATTGCAATACATATATTACTCATGGCTCTTTCAGCCTATCAAGCTCATATGTTACCATTCACCAGATAACATAGTATATCATTGTACTTGAAGCAAATAAAGTATTTTTAATGCATATGACATCATAATTCTTACCTGGATATGATCACCTCTTTATTAAAACCTGTATGGTCAACATCTACTAATATCATACACATTGTAACTTATAACAACATAACACAAGTTCTTTTCAATTTATATATATATGATACCACGACCGTGCTATCTTGCACGGTCGTGCAAGAGTAAGCTACCACGGTCGTGCTTCCTTGCACGGTCGTGTAACAAAGGATTCACCACGACCGTGTCATAATGACATGGTTGGTCTCTAAGGTTGAGATTCTTATTCAATCCAATTAGAGTTATTCATCATCTTAATTGATTAGGAATAGTGATTCCTTATCTCATGCTTTAATCATGGAGTTTCATGCTTAAAAGCATAACTTAGAATTAGGGTTTACTTGTTCATATCATCACTTCACCCTAGATTAGGGTTTACTATTCACATTACATTACATTACCCTAGATTAGGGTTTACTATTCATATCATCATCATGTATGAAGATTACTTCCATTAATGCCCTCAAATTAGATTGAGATTCATTAATCATCATAATTAGGGTTTCCATGATCTCACTTATGAAGGATCATACCCTAATTAGGTGTATTCATATATGTTGGAAGTATATTACTTGATTCTCAACCATATAGGGAGTCTTCTCTCTCATCTTAGTAATAGATGATATTTACATCACTCTTGATTAGACTAAGTCAAAGCATCTTTGATAACATAAGTCATGTCATCACCATTATGGTCATTAGGGTTTGCTTGATCAAGGGGTACTAGTCACTCTAACCCACTAAGGGTACTTTTGTAATCTTCACTATTGATCCTAATATACATTAGTTCACTAATTACTTAACCCCTTAATGACTTTAGGTATCTTTAGGGTTTAGGTTAAACAACTACTAAACCATCTTAACCTTCAAACCATCAAATGTTCTTAACATAATTGAACCCCAAACGGTCTTGTACTTGAACCTCCAAACAGTTTGAAACCACATGACCACCAAACGGTCTTGAGACCATTTGGTCCAAACACCCTCAAAACCGCATGGACCAAAAAGTGTATCAACACTTCCAATTGAGTTAGGGTTTTCAATGTTGAACCCCTCAATCTTTGATGCCATGGTTAACCACTTATCAATTGAGCCAATTAAGTTAATACTCAACTGATGTGACCCTCAATTGATCACCAGTTAGGGTTTGGATTGATTGGATTAGGGTTGGAAATCGATCATCCTTCAACGTGCATCAATATGAGCTTAATTGATGTTGAACCCATTGAACCATCACTCAATTGGGTCATGACCTGACCCCAATTTGGTCTTGAGGTCGTTTGGATGCCCTCCAAATGGTCTTGAAACCGTTTGACCATCATATCATCAACATCCAAGTCAACCAATTAAGGTTTGAATCATTGGATTGATCATCAAATCAGCAATTGATTACATTTTAACTTAGTAACATTGGATCATCAATTGCTTAACCATACTCACCCATGGACCTCCAAACGGTCTTGGGTGACCTCCAAACGGTCTTGAGACCGTTTGGCTCATCCAACCCTTGGATTCTAGTGAAAAAATCATTAGGGTTTGAGCCATAGAGTTGATCATCAAATCAGCACTTAGTTGCAAAGTGATTCGATACTTTTGGACCTTCAATTGGTCAACTATACTTAACCCCAGACCTCCAAACGGTCTTGGGTGATCCCCAAACGGTTTTGAAACTGTTTAGATGATCCCCAAACGGTTTTGAAACCGTTTGGGCTAACCAACCCAAAATCTCAAATTAACTTGTTGGAATTGCAGCACTAATTTCAATTAGGGTTTGCCCAATTGATTAGCCTTCATCTCATGATTCCTTGGGAATTAATCCATAAAATTTGGTGAGTCATTAACCAACATAATTAGGAACAGGAATCTCAAACGGTCAACCCTTGGTCAACTCACTCAAACGGTTTCGAAACCATTTGCCCAAAAAGTTAAAATACTCAAGTTGAAAATCAGCACTTAATTTAATTAGGTTTGTCTAATTGATTAGTCTTCAACTCATGATTCCTTTGGAACTAATCCATAAATTTTGGTGAGTTATTAACCTACATAATTATGAATAGGAATCTCAAACGGTCAATGCTTGGTCAACTCAACTAAATGGTCTTGGAGACTGTTTGCTCCAACCGACCTTGCAAAACCGTTTGCCTTTCAAACGGTTTTGCAAACGGTTTGGCCAAAGGGTGCAAGACCGTTTGCTAAAGTAACATTGGTATTCACGCCCCCTTCTTCTACCTCCAGATCAAGGTCTGTTCTTCACAGTTTTGGTTGCAAGAATGCATAGAAGGATGGAAGAAAGAAGAACTAGCAACGTTTGCAAGAAAAGAAGATGCATAATCAAAGCTTTAAGGTTTAGAGTTATAAAACCCGCCTTAGAACCAGCTCTAGAGCTCCAAGCTTCGAAGCTTTAATGGTGGCTTGAGCTCCATAGGTCGTCCAAGGTTTCTTCTTCAAGAATTGGTTGGAAAGGATGGCTAGATGAACTTGGTCGTCTTCCTCTGCTCCTGAGCTCCTCCTAAGTCGGTCCAAAGCAAGAAGATGAGAAGAGGAAATGAATGAAACGATCCCTTGCCTTGTAAAAGGGATGTGCTTATATATTTTGGGCATATTTTCAAGATAATGATAATTACTTCCTTATTTCTCATATGGGTCCTTTTCCATTTCTTTTCCACGTTCCTCTCCCTCCTTATCACATGCAACACTCTTCCTTATCCACGTTTTAGAGGAAAAGAAACCAAGCTTTTTACTAAGTTGCACATATAAAAAGGTCATTTTGCAAACATCTTGATTATTTACTTATAAAGGTTATCCTTCTTATTTGATCACTCAAATGAGGCGTCTGAAAACTACTAGAGGGGGGTGAATAGAGTTTTATAAAGATTTTAATAATAATTTAAACTCAAACAACCACAATGAAAATATTGGACAAGGAGACACAGGGTTTAGAGTGGTTCCAACTATAGCAAATACTATAGCCGTCAGTCCACTACCCGGTTGCTTACCCAACCGGGATTTGAAAAGAAATTTATTTTATTACCTCGCAAGGACTTTACATAAAATACAATTTCTTTTCCCAAACTCTTCAAGCAGCCTTCACCTAGAAGTAATCGCCCAACCTTGAAGCAGCCTTCCCTTGAAGTAGGTGCACCAACTCCCGTTGCACCAGCCTTCTGAAGTAGCTTCCCGTGCGATAGCCTTCTTGAAGTAGCTTGAAGTCCCCTTCTCCACCTGAGAAGTCAACCCTCTCCAATCCGCAGCCTCCAACCCTAGGAGTAGCAAGGAGAGTACAAAGGATAAAAAGGAACAAGAAGGAAAATAGAAATTACAATACCGTTGTAAGCACAAGGCTTGATTTTCCTATATCAAGCGTATAGATCTCCTAACCAATGTGTATGACAATGTGATTGTAGTGGATAGGAGATACTAGCCTATAGGACACGAAATGGGAGCAATAGGAATGAATGGCAAGTGTAGGAATTGCTCTATTGCTCTAAAACAGATTGCAAGTGTGTATTCAAGCTCAAGTATAGCACAAGTATAGCTTAGGTGTGTTTTGGTGTCCTAAGGCATGTCCTATTTATAGGAGTGGCCTATGGATGCTTAAGGACGTTCTAGACAACTTCTAGGGGTTTCTAAGTGCTTAACTAGCCGTTAGATATAAGTTAGGTGCATTAGTAACGGCTAGTTACTTTATTCTGCAGTTGCTGTCAAAGACCATCTCGGTCGACAATTTGTCGACTGAGATACCTTCTCGGTCGAAGTTTTGTCGACCGACAGGCTCTCTGGATCAACGTTCATTTGCAACTGCCAACTACTTTGTTAGCTGTGTCTAACGGCTACTTGGGTCAATCTCGGTCGAGAAGTTTGTCGACCGAGAGTGTCTCGGTCGAGGAGTGTGGTCGACCGAGATTGACTCTGTTTTCAATCTTTTAATTAAACCACTAAGCATGTGTATGAGTGTGCATATGTGATCCTATTTGAAGGGGATGACCTATCTAAGTGTGGTGATTGGCTAGGAGGATCCAACGCTTGATTTACATGCAATCTAAGTACTTGTACATTATATATTTGTACAAGTTTTTTTTACAACAGTGATTACATTGCATGGAAATATAAATATGTAAGCTCTTTGGATTTTCCCTAGTTGCTTTGTCATCCACCTTAATCCTGCACACTCAAGTAGCTCATTAGATCAACAAGAATGAAATGTTTGTCATCATCGAAACAAAGGGATTTATTATAATGTCCAATTTATCCAACAACGCCCCCCTCATTTTATTTACTCTACTTAATGATAAAAAGTATGAGAGATACTCTAGAAGGTATATTTTACATGTTGTACCCTATGTTTTGGGTAAATTGCACTTTACTCCAAAACTAGGTTTTAAAGCACAAGGGTTGCTCTACAAGCTATATCTTGGTGCTCAAGCTTGGAGAATCCATATCACTACATCATATTCATTCTCATGATGTCTTAACATCAAAGGAACATCTTAACATGTGCAATTTGCAAGTTAACCCCTCAAATTGGGTAATTTGCACATAGGTCCACTTTTAACAAAACAACATTACAACATTGTTCAAAAAGGACAGAAATGAAAATATAAGTTCCTCAGAAGCTTTAATTACATATCAAAAGATAATAACAAGCCTTTAATCACATGTCTTAAGTAAAACACCTAGGGTTAGGTCATAACCCAGGTCAGGGATGTTACATTTAGGATCTCAATCCCTTATTTCATTACTGGGAATTCTCATCCCTTGACATTATCATCATCATCATTACCAAATATGGGTATTCAAACCCTTAGTTCATCACATAACATAGTTACCACTTACTAGGTAACTAATACCCCTGAGTCATCTGACCAAGGTATACATGATACTTGTTACACAAGCATCTCATATGGCTCACAAGGCCCATTAAACATCTTTATCAAATAAACATCATAGCTCATACCTGGCTATGCTCATCGTCTCATGATACCTGCATGGTTAGTATACATGATAACAACCATCTTAGTTACATATCAACACCATGCAAAACAAGGGTAACACCACTATTCCCTTATTAGGGTTAGGGTTTCCGATTATTTATTGATTAGGGTTTCAAGATCACATTATCAAGGATCAAACCCTAATTCATACTTTACACATATTAGAAACATTAATAAATGCACATTACATGTTTGGTTCACAAGTATGAGTTTCTCTCTCATCCTCTCTAGGATGTTGACCACTTCACACTTTATTAAGTTGGCTCAACCTTTCCTTCAAGATACATTAGCCTACTTAATCATTAATCATTAAAATCCATACTACTCAATGTATGACTTGATATAAAACACTCCATGTGTTTCTCCATCAAGTATATTGCAATTTAAGGTACTTCCACACCATATCGTTTTAGAGGTGTATGTATGCTAGCTTAGCCCATATCGGGTTGAAGGTGTGTGGTTGAGTTCTTGACCTCTTCAAACCTTCATGGACATGACCTACCCTTCACCATGGGTTAAGTGACAGGATAGACAACTATTTGAACCACTATCAACCCAAAGTACAAACCAATGCACACCACTATCGATTTCCAAGTAAACTAGAGCTACTTTTCCATATCGAGTTGAAGGTGTGTGCTTGTGTGCTTTTGCACGATACTGATGATGTCATAATTATCAACCTCAAGATCCTTGTTCTTACTGTTTTAAGTAATGGACCACAGTCCCATGAAGCTTTTATAACTCAAAGGTTCAGCAATTATTCAAGAGAAAATGAATTGCAAGTAGTTGAACAAGTATGGCAAAATTGAAGGTACATAATAATATAATTGGGTTCAAGTTATATAACCCGCCTTAAGAACAACTTCAAAGCTCCAAAGCTCCATGTTCCTAAGGTTGAAGATGAACTTCAAAACTCCTCTATATTCAAAGAATCACCATGGATAAGCAATTGGTGAAGAAGAAAAGAAGATCAAAACCCTAAATTCATGCTTCAATCCAATGTTGAAGATGATCATTGCCTCACCTTAGGTTTAAGTTTTGAGTTCCTTAGCTCCTTGGCCGACACCCCACCACTATTGGGAGATCTGGACTTCCTCTTGGCTGACACAACCTTGCTTGTGGTCGATACCCCCTCACTTGTGGCCAAAATCACTTCAATTGGCCGATATCAACTTGCTATGGACAATATCAACATGGTATGGCCGATACACTTGCTATGGCCGATACCCAAGGCCTATGCACGATACCCTTGTGCCCTTTCACGATATGCCAACCCTCTTGCACGATATGGCACTCACTTGCACGATATGGCATTCACTTGCACAATATGGCACTCAACTCTTCACCCTATTGGCCGATATCACCTTATATGGCCAATTTCACCTACTTGGCCGATATGCTTTTGCTATGGGCAATATCCAAGGGCCTATGCACGATATTCTTGCTCTCCTGCATGATACAAGAGCCCCATGCACGATAACACAAGGTAGGAGGGTGGTAAGGGTCGAAAAATTTCACTTAAGGGTGAAACTAGGGGTATATATACTTGTTGCACATGAAGAAAGGTAAAAATGAGGTGTCAACATTTTGAGCTAGTAGATTCCACGTGTCCATACATGGGTGACACGTGTACATGCATGTATAAACATTTATATTGATATGAAAAACAGTTGAGGATCATTTGTAGATAAAGATTCAGCCATTACATATCCTTTTGGATAAAATATATTAATTAATTCATCACTTTATGCACAACCCGTCACAACTTTGCTAAGGAAGTTGTAACCCGACACAACTCACCTCCTTGAGGTGATTTGCACGATATGGACTTTGCCAAAAGTTCACAAAACGATATGGGACACCTCCTCGGGCTCCATGGCCGATAGGCACTCATATATAAGCTTTTCAACTTGATACAACTCAAGTTAAGCTTTCAAATTCAACCATTTTCCTTGGTCATTTCTTCACTAAGATTACCATCATTCCCAAATGATTCAAACATGGTATCTAATTCTTTCTCTCTCCTATACATGATTCTAGGAGGGAGTAGGGACACTCTAGAGGTGGTAATTTTCATATTAACCTCACATTTTGGGTAAATTATAATTTGTACCAAAATTGGTGCATAATGCACTAACATTATTCAAACAAGCTACAACTTCGAATTTAGGCTTTCCACAAGCCATCCTTTAACATAATGATCTCTCTTATGATGTTAGAACACATGAGGTACATTCAACATGTGACATTTTGCAATATAGCCCCTCATCTTGGGTAAATTGCACTTTATGCCCAAACTATCATATAATGCACAAACAGTTTGCAAATAAGATCAAACTTGAAATTTAAACTCTACAAGAGTCTTAATTACCTTTCAAAAGATTAAAAAAAATTTGTAAACAACTTACTTAAGCAAAACTTCTAGGGTTAGGCCATAACCCAGGTCAGGGATGTTACAAGGTGAATCTTTAGTTTTGAGATGTAAACCTTAGGGTGCTTGATTAGAATCATAAGGACCTAAAATTCAACCGTAGGTCTATATGACATGTTAGTTAGATGCATGAAAAACATAAAAAGTGTTCACAATTAAAATAGGTATAAGTAAGCATGATATCTTTAAGAGTTGTCTTAATAATTTAAAACCTCTTAAGGGGTGGAGAGTAATTAGATGATAATATATGGATTTTTATATTTCAAGGATGAAATCCTTTTAAGGGGTGGAGTGTTGTAATTGAACCAAAACCTAGGATCTCACCCTATCTCCTAATTAGAAATCTTGTGAGATAAATTCCTTATATTTGACCAAACAAGGATAAAATTATGCCTTAACATGTAATGCTAATACATATAACATATTATGTGGCAATAGATTCTATGATCAACATCACATATTTACATAGTGACTTAAATATATGCTAACATCTAGGGAAGTTCATAAATATGTAGCATATATTTCCTTTTTTAACTAATATTCACATAATGGTTAAACAAGAGGAATAATGTACTTAAAACATGTACTAGAATAACAAATTGAAATTTTCATGTGCAATAATCTAAATTAAAGTGGAATTGGTGGAATAAATATGTTAAATAAGTACAATGTGGGATTGCATGCATAATAATAAAATAGAACTCTTTTGGTAGAAATGTGAGGATAATGGGATTCTGAAATAATAAACGATGAACATAATAATTTAATGTTATGATGATGATGGGATTAAAACCATAATTGTATTATAACTCATACAAGGAAATCTTAAAAGTAAAATATAATAGTAAAATTGTGATCTTTGTGTCCAATTATCTTGGGTGCCAAGTTTCACATTATTTAGACAATAATAACTATACTAATTTTATTTTGAGAATAAAATATGAGAAAAATCCAAAAGAGTTAAATAAATTACTAAATGTCCTCAAAAGTAGAACTAAACCCCAAATTCGAAAATTCACATACCAAAATTAGTTTATGTATGAATTTTCACATTAATTATACAAACTTATCTATTATAGTGTAGTTTAGGAGAGATAATATGACTTATAGTCCAAAATATTAAATAAAATAGTAAACTTTTCTAAAAGGGAAAATTAATGTCAAAATTGGATTCCTCATGTTTTTCTTGTAGGCCAAGTTTCACATCTTTTCAGTGTTCCTAGGTGCCTCAAATTTATTAAGGAAAGAAATGTATGACATGATCTAAAAACACTAAATAAAAATATATGTATTCAAAAGTAAAAACTAATGCAAAAATTGGAATCTACATGTCTTAATTAGTCTAGGTGTCAAATTTGTATTAATTGGACAATGTTTGCACCCTCAATTTGATTAAAAGAAAGAACATGATTATTTGATGACACTTTACTTATAATCTAATTTAGTAAAGTTTCCCTAATTATTTGAGTGTGACACTGTCATGCTATGAACCCAACACTAGTGCACACACATTCTTTTCCTTATCGTTTGATTCAGATCTGATGGCTGGAAGATCGTTTCCTAGCCCGAGTCAGAGGGGTTGACGGGTGTGAACAATGTTGTCATACTGGTCTATCACAGATATCTTGCTCGATTCTTGATCATTTTTCTCAATTTTTCTTGCATCGAATTCGTGAGGAAATCCTACACCTAACTAACCCTAGTTCGAGTACTACTTTACATTATTTGCATTTTCCCCAATTCCTTAGCCAATCTTCTAGAAGCTCCTAACTCCAGAAACCATAAGACCAAAGCATATATATATATATGTGTGTGTGTGTGTGTGTGTGTGTGTGTATACATACATACATACATACATACATATATATATATATACATACATATATATATATATATATATATATATATATATATATATATATATATATATATATATATATATATAACCCCATCCATACATCAGCCGCACCCTCAACAATCCAACCCTAGAGTCAATTGCGCCCCTATTCTCATGCTTTGTAGATATAAATCAGTTCTTCTATCCACGACCCAAACCCTCGTCATCAACACCTCTCTGCACCTATGACCGATTGAACCCATGGTAAGTTTCATGAAGCACTCTCCTTTGTTTTTTATGGTTGGTTCATCTTCCTTTCCTCTTTTCTTCTTTTCTCCAATTCCATGCATTGTTGGCAAGCTACCTGCTCACAACTGTGGCACATGAGTAAGAGAAAGTGACCTGTTGTTTGTGGTAAATCTCTATCTTGCCCAAGTTTTTGTTCTTCATTTTGTTTCCATCACAGGCGCAAAGTTGTATTTTAACCAATGATTTACTTTTTTCTGGCCACATGCCTTGTTGGAGGCTGATCGACCCATTAGACTACCAACGATTGGGCCATCTTAGCCGACCAATGTCGTTGATGCGGATTTTGATTTGGCTACGTGAATATTCTATGTTTCCGCATTGGTCTGTATTTCTAAAATATGTAACTTATTCTTTGGTTATTGGATCTTTTCAATACTCGTTGGAATCAAAAAATTATTCTCTTTTTAAATATAAATTTCCATAACTTGAATCCAAGTATAATCAAATAGTAATCTAGGATTTACAATGTGAATACTAATTGATGGTTTGCATAGAAAAATCTATGTTAGGTGAGCAAGAACCCTGACTTGAGATTAGGGTTTGGACTTTAGAAAGTTGTTAAACATCTTTGAGGTATGTTGCATCCCCTATGAGTCATATTGAGCAATTATTTTCTTCACTCTCTCTCTCTTTTGAGACTCTTTGAGGCATTTGTTAATAAATTATCTCTTTCTTGACTTGATGACCTATTTGGGTCCAATCTTATTAACTTTCTATTTTTGATCCATGTTGGACTCTAAAACTATACCTTGATTCATGTTGAAACCCTAATTGTGGATATGGACTATTTTTCCACTTTTTTGGTGGATGTTTCATATTGTCCATTTATGTGATGGAAATCACATTTATTCTATTTATATGATCATACTTTCACCTTCCTCTACATTATGCATGCTTTGTGATTCAATATCCCTAGAGTAGTGTAAGTACTTTGGTTTTTGGGTTGTGTGCCCACATTATATTTTTGGGATGGAGGTTGTGTGCCCCATACCGAAGTTTTATACCCACACTTTTTATATTTGGTAGTTTGATTGTGTACCTTACTCTATCAAGTCTTAAAGTTGTGATCCTTTTCTGCCATTGCTTATTTATATTACACTAGCGCTATGCTTATCTCACTTGCATGCCAATGTTGGTTATTAATGATGGGTTTTGTGCCCTAAAATTTTTATGTGTGCTTTTTTCGCATACCATCTTTTATTTATTGGCAAGTGTAATTCTTGAATATCATCTTGAAAAATTCATATTCTTTTAATACCCTCTTGGGTGGTACTTTTCTCATACCAGATTGTATGCTGATAATTTCATTTTATCTTCTCATACAGGGTATGCTTCTATAACACCCACTTGTACAACATAGAGCGGAAGCATGCATTTTCATTCACATCAAGGGGGATATCATAAATATGATATTAATATCATAAAATAAAGTTTAAAACAACCATTACAAGATAAATATAACATTCCTTATTCTCAAATCCTTAACAAGGTTCAGATATACATATATGAATGGATAAAGAAAGGAAACTCTAATCAAGGTAAAGTTGGAACCCCACACTACTACATATATGAATGGATAAAGAAAGGAAACTCTAATCAAGGTAAAGTTGGAACCCCACACTACTACAATAATGGTCTAAGGGTCAGTTTTTTAAAGCATGTAGCATCACTTTTTAACTGACTCCTAAGTGGCCATCGCTATAGAATTTGATCTATAGGGTCGATTTTTTTAACCAAAGAAAACCAAACTTATATAGTAAAAACCGACCCAATAGGCTGTAAAAAACTGATACAAGCCAAAAAAGAAACTGCGCCCGAGGCTGTAAGGTCGGTTATTCGTACAAAAACTGACCCTACAGAGGACCTGTTAGGTCGGTTATTTCAAAAATCCGACCCAATAGGGTAGCTGATCCCTGTGTTTTTAAGGTCGGTTGTTACCTAAAAACTGACCCAACAGACATATTGTAAGGTTGGTTTTAAGCAAAAAAGTGACCCAAAAGACTAGCTTGCTAATCTAACAGAACTTCTAAGGTCAGTTATTCCTTAAAAACTGACTCTATAATTTATCTGTAAGGACGGTTATCCTAAAAAAACTGACCCAAGAAGTTACAAAAAATAAGCTACTGATCCCAGATCCTATAAGGTCGGTTTTTTCTTAAAACCCCACCCTAAAGATCTACAAGGTCGGTTATTTAAAATAACCAACCCTATAGGTTAAAACAACCCAAAAGACTAGCTTGCTTATCCAACCGAACTTCTAAGGTCAGTTATTCCTTAAAAACCGACCCTATAATTTATCTGTAAGGACGGTTATCCTAAAAAAACTGACCCAAGATGTTACAAAAAATAAGCTACTGATCCCAGATCCTATAAGGTTGGTTTTTTCTTAAAACCCGACCCTAGAGATCTACAAGGTCGGTTATTTAAAATAACTGACCCAGAGGTTGTAAATTTTTTTAAAAAAATTCTACAGAACAGAACAGAAATCTTTAGAACAAAACATAATTCTTTAGAACAGAAATATGCAGATCAAAACCTACAATAGAAAGTAGACTTGCAAATGATGCAAGCCAAAAATTCATTCCAAAGCCACATTTACTAGCTTTTATGTCCATTCGAATTATCAATTTCCAAACCACACATTCATCACAAAAATGATTCATATATATATATTCAGTTGAGACATTCATACACATAGCACATCATAACATTCACAAAATGATAGATTGTAAGTCCGAGATGATATAAAAAATTAATGTCAGATACAAAAGTAAATTTAAAAGAGTTCCAAAACCGCATACATAAATGGAGCTGACATATGCATTCAATCCAATGCTATATTGACTTCATTTAGAAAAGCATCTGACCACTCTTCTCAGAATTCATTTAAGTCCTCAGGTGTGTAAGGCTGAGTTGTAAAGATCTACAACAGAAAATGTATATGCTAATATTTTATAAAATGACTACAACTCACTTGTAAATTTATGATGCTATTTTTTTATTACCTGATCTATAGTCTGAATCAATGTTCTGAAATGCATTATGCGGTATGCGTTCAGTCAGGGTACCGCATAGAGTATAAGCGGAATGCGGGAGCATAAGCGGGGCATAGGCATTTTTTGATTTTTTAAATTAATTTTATATTTTATACATCTATTTATTTAAAAAAAATAGAATCATAATCATAAATTTCATGCTATCTAGTTTTGTAGCCTAATAGCCCAAAATGTACCAATGGATCATTACATCATGGAAGAAGAAACACATATTTTCCAATGATCAAGAAGAAAAATCAATCAACAAAACCCTAAGTTTATATAATGTACTAAAATATACAAGTCACAAAACACACTAACACATGCAGTTCATAGCAGAACATTTATTGAATGAACACAGTAACACAAAACATGGTAGTTCAAAGTAGAAACAGAAAAAGAACATCAAAATCAAAATCAAAACATCAAAATGATATGAAGAAATCAAGTCAGTAATAAATAGAGAAGAAAAAGTTGTAGGGAATATAAATTACTCCCTAGGCAGCACACAAAATTTGAAACTTTGTAAAAGAAAATATCACATCCAATTAATATCTGCAATAGATTCCCCTTTTATACAAGACAAAATCAGAACTGTTGCATGTGCAACAGGCTCTAATCTTAGAGCAAAATAGAAGAGAAAAAGAGAGCAAAAGGAAATAGCATAATGAAACATTGACAATTGTAAAATGTAATAATATATTTTGCACCACTCATTCAAAATAGAATTATTTCTGAGGTAGCAAAATTTCAATATCTGATCTAAAACCAACTATATAGAAGTTGTCATTTAATTTGGTTGATTTTATTTGAGGTTCTATTTATTTTTTTTACTTAAGTCATCAAATGAAATGCGGGGCCTAAGCGGCCGCATATGCGGACCGCAGGACGCATATTCGGTCCATGCCCAAAAATAGCACTGCATAGTTATATGCGGAGCGACTGAGGGCCGCATAAGCATATGCGGCCGCATAAGCGGCCTCATGCGGGGCATATGAGAACAATGGTCTGAATGTCATGTGATGCTTGTTTGACAATAGATTGCATATATTTCATTACATAGTAGCCACAAACCCAACCATTATTTTGTATAGGACACTACCAATAATTAATTATACTTAATGTTAGTAAACTTCTATAAACAAAGTTGAGATAAGACTATAAGAGTTGACATATAAGAGTTGAAAATTAATACATATAAGACTAAGCAGTTGTCAAAGTAGCTACCTTGACATTTTTCAAAGTCAATGTCTTTAATTTTGTGGGTATTTGTCCTCCACCTTCACGAAAAGCCTTTATACCCCTATCAATTAAATGATAGTTGGTAAAATAGAAATTCTAAATAGAAATATCATGTTGAAGCATAACAAATGAATAAATTTATGCTTACTCCATAGTTGGCAATTTCAGTTTGTGGCCCCTTACTATTTTTCCCAATGGGTCAAGATAATAAAGAGTCATCAATTTTGGGACAACCACCAATAATTCCCAATGTCTAGATCTGAGTAAGAATAAAAAAAACATTAAAATAAAGAAATTTATTCATTATTAAAATTATATTGAATAATAATACTTACTGGACATTAAAAAGAATTAGAATAATTTCCTTTCCCATATTAGCAAATATTTGAATGTAGTAGAGAAGTACTCATTCACATCCTCAATATATGTCTCCACCTGACTAGCGATTGAAGGAACTAAGAATCCAACATTTATTATATCAAAGTTTATGGCCTCAGTGTATAAGTGGTTGTATAACATTTGTAATTATTTTCATATATAGAAATAAGTTAAAAATGTGTATTGGAATTTTATATATCGATAGATCCTTACCTTATCCATACTTCTAATATCAAAGTATTTAGCCAATCATACTGGAACAACTCTATAATATCATCAAGAAAAATATAATTTTCAAAGTCCCTCCCAGTTGCATCTTCTGTTAAATTGACCGACATTTGTAATCCCGAGCTTTGGTTGGCTAAGTATCGATACAAACATTTACATTTACTTCCCACATCATTGAATGTTTATTCTGGAATAAAAGATGGCTTGGGCATAGGAGGACGACTAGTAGAATTTTTACTTTTTGGTTTGCAAACCTGTTAATTAAATTACATACTTATATTACACGAGTTCATATATGTAGTCAAATATGAAAAACATGGTAGAATTCAAGTATACATTGTCATTGATAACCAAGTGTCTAGGCCAACCTACCATAGCAACCTCTACTTATTTAACTGTATTATATTCATGATTAGGTATGGGTAGTGGTTTGTCCCCCATTTCGTCATACACAAGATGGATGGACACACGACAAATGTCATCAGTAATTGGTTGTCAATGTAATGTACCACCAAGGTTGTATACCTTGCTCGCTGCCACAACATTATATTCTGGAACCTCCACTGCAAGTTTACAGTTCATACCAACCTAGAATTGAAATAATATAAGTTATATACAAAGCGGTAAACCAAATACCTACTACAATTTTATATATATATATATATATATCATGCTAATAACACAACATATAGAACAAACTTACTACAGATTGTTGTGGTGGGTCATTGGGAGTGCTCCCACGACCTTCTACAGCTAGAGCATGGGCTTGTACCTCATCATCTGAGAGACGCACAATTTGAATAGGTTGAGAAGGTTGAGTAGGCTGAAATGAAGACATTATTTCTTTTACTTTTTGTACTACTAATGCTTCAACTTCCTCTTGTGTAAGACCTCATGCACGTCTTTTAGATCACGAAGGGCCAAAATAAGACTTGATTCCTATGCCAGCTCCTAATCCCCTAACACGGCCAGGATGCTCCTTCGTACCAAGAGCAACTGATAGTTCATCAATGCGGCCAGTTGGGATGAACTTTCCTTCCTTCCTTTGCTCATGTAGATCAATCTATTCATAGTTAATAAAAATATTAAATCGCAATATAAATTAGATATAAATAAATGAACATTTGTGGGAGTTACTCTTTACTTAGTTGGGATAAACCTACCATCTTTTGTGCCACCTCCTTAGTTGCAGGGTTGACAATTTCACCTGCTCAATTCTTTGTAGCATCAATCTACTGCAAGTGTCGGGGTGGACGCTCAGCTTGAGTTGTACTAGACTCTTCTCCATAAGAGAGTTGCTTCTCTTGTAGTTGGTGGTGGAAGGAATAACCACTGGACCCCAAGCGATGGTCATGCACATTTTTGGCCCATCTTTCCTTTTGGGCCTCGTGAATAGCCTGATCATTTAAAATGAGGTATTGTAATTTAGACTTGGAAAACATATAATAAAAAGATTCATCTCCTTAATTGTATAAAAAGATTCATATAATACATCACAATCTTTATTGCCTGGAACTCTTCTGATTTCCTAGATGCAACAAATCTTTCCCACACCTCAGGATCTATAAAAATATAGGAGGAAAATACATTTCAAGCTGACACATGGTAACAATTACATCTTTTTGTAATTTATCAAGAGTATCAGGATGTATCACTTTGTTGCATATTTCATTGAAGAAGAAATAGAGTCTTGTGATTGCAAACCTTACATGCTTTGGCAATATAGATCGAATAGCCACAGGTAAAGTTTGTTGCATTAAGGTGTGACAATCATGAGATTTGAGACCTATCAACTTCAGATCCTTCTTTGATACCAATCTATGAATATTAGAAGAGTATCTTTGTGGAACTTTAATATTATACAAGCACTCACAGAAAGTCTTTTTCTCCTACTTTGACAAAGTGTAACAAGCCGGTGGTAAATATCTGCGGTGACCCCTGATCTCCACTGATAATTCTTTTCTTATACCCATTAATTCTAAATCTTTTCTAGATTGGATGTCGTCTTTAGTCTTTCCCGGTATATTCAATAGCGTACCAATGATGCTATCACAAACATTTTTTTCAACATGCATGACATCAATGCAGTGTCTAATTGACAAGAATCTCCAATAAGGAAGATCCCAGAATATTGACCTCTTCTTGTATAGAGATTTGTCACATGCGAGAGTACGACTACTTGAACTCTTTCCAAATTCCTTAACAATATCTTTCACCCTATCATATACAACATTTCCTGGTATAGGTTTAGGAGCACTTCATTCCTCAGTTGACCCATTAAAGGTTTTGCGTTGCCTTTGATAAGGATGCACTTGTGGGAGAAATCTCTGATGACCAAGATATACAATTTTACCACCATGTTTCAGTCGGATTGAATCAGTATTTTCCTCACAAATAGGACATGCTTTGTATCCTTTTATACTATATCCAGACAAATTTTCATAAGATGGAAAGTCATTAATCGTGAAAAACAACATAGCACGCAAACTAAAGATCTCTTCACGTGAAGCATCATATGTCATAACACCTTCCCATAGTTTTATTAGGTCATCAATTAGAGGTTGAAGGTAAACATCAATGTCATTTCCAGGTTGCTTGGGCCCTGATATCAATAAAGACAACATGACATACTTATTTTTCATACACAACCAAGGAGGAAGATCGTATATATAAATCATAATAGGCAAAGTTCTATGTTGGCTGTTTAATGTACCATAAGGATTCATTCCATCTGTACAAAGTCTAAGTCTTAAGTTTCTTAGTTCTTTACCAAATTGAGGGTATAATAAATCAATTTTCTTCCATTGTGGTGAATCAGATGCATGTCGTAGGATGCCATCATCATTGGCCTTTAACTCCCCATGCCAAACAAATTTCACGCATCTTCAATATTAGCAAATAAGCGTTGAAATTGTGATATTATTGGTAGATACCACATCACCTTTGCAGGAGAGCCATTTTTAGCCTTAGCTGAATTTGTGGTCTTGTACCTTGACACACCATATTTTGGACAATTTATCAAATTACTATAGTCCTTCTGAAATAACACACAATCATTTGGACATGCATGAATCTTCTTAGCCTCCATTCCCATGGGCACATTATTTTCTTTGTTTGATATGTTGAAATTGGAAGCTCGTTGCCTTAAGGAAGAATTTCCTTTAACAAAAACAACAATGAAGTGAAACTCTTATCGCTCCACCGGTTTTGAGCTTTAAGAGTATATAATCGCATCACATCACTCAACCTCGTGAACTTAGTACAACCCTTATATAATGGTTTTTCAGCAACATGGATAATGTTTGCAAATAAAGAAGGTAGATCAATGACATTGCCCCGACAACTACGTAGCATCTCATCAACCATATCATCCTGAATTGATTCATCTTGAATCGGTTCATCATTGACATTATCATCATTATATATCTATTCTATGCTACAACTATTAGTATCGACATTTACTGATCCATAATTAAATTTCTATCCATGCCAATACCATTCATTATAACCTTGTATGATCCCATTGCATATGCCATGATTCTTAATTTCCTCAACAATATCGACTTTCAAATTGTAACCACAATTTCTACATGGACAATAGAACCTATATGTAGGTAGTTTCCTATGTTCCTCAGCAAATCTGATAAATTCATCAAGACCTTTGGCAAACTCTGGACTGCAATGGTTCTTGATAGACATCCAACTTCAATCCATTTTCTAGATCACATTAAAATTAATTATAAAAGTGTACCACCTATCAAAATGGTTATTGTTGATACTATAAGTTGTAAGTTTTTTTTTGATAGGAATTAATTACTTTTATACTAAAGTGTACCACCTATCCCATTTTTGAATATTTAATCTCACTAGTAACTTATAATGTATGTTTAATTTTCAAGAAAATTTCAGCTGCATTTCCCCTAAGTTCTCCAAGTACATCGATGTAAATGGCAAATAACCACCCACATATGTACCCAGAGAACAAATGAGGAAATACTAATAAAATTTTCTTCAAAACTAAACATACAGATAAACTTACATCCTAAGTGAGATTAAATATCCAAAAACAGTCCCAGACCGGGGACTATCCAAAATTTATTCCTAATGAGTAAATTTTGAACGGGTTTCTAAGTTGATACACAAATGTATTATTGTCATATTTATATATTAAGTTAAACATCATGCATCGATGATCTCATCTATAAATCTTAAAGTGTCAATCTGAGACTACACAATGTCTACCCTCATATTTCTGAAATGTAAACAATGATTACATCTGTGATTGATAACAAAATGTAGATATGAAAGAATACATATTTTTATTTTTGGTTGATTTACTAGTCAAATAAAATGAAAAAATAATGTAACTGACCTGAGCCGCAGAGACAAAAATGAGAGAAGACCGTGGGCAGTGGAAGGTGCACAGGTGGAAAAGAGCAAGAGGATGATCATAGAGCGTCAGAGCTACTACGAGCAAGAGGATGACTGTCGTGAATGACATGGGTAAATCAAGAATACTTCCATAGATAAACATTCATTATATGTATTGAATTGAGAAGAATCAATTAGGCTCTCTTGACAAATATATTCAGATAAATAAGTTAAACCAGATAGTTTTATGAGTGAAACAAAACACCTTATCAATTTGCGGTAAAATATTAATCTCATTCCCTATGTACAAGAGTAAAGAGGCAAATATAAATAGTGCAAATTGTTTATCCTAAGATTAAGATTATTTTATAACCCGGAAAGAACAAGGAACAAAATGAGGATGACACACATGCATCATTCATTGATGACATACTTTATAATACAGAGGCATTGGAGGAGTGTCACTGATTGGGGCAAGGGGTCTGGGGATTGATCATAGTGTGGTTGTTGTTCTGTGATATCGGATTTCAATTATCATCAATGTTGATAGTAACAAAATAGGTTGGCGACGGATGGATTTTAACCTGGGAATAATAGCTAGCTCTGCCTAGCTGGGCTTTGACAAGTCATCTTGGCATTTGAGCAGCCAGCTTCTGGGCGTGGTATGCTATCTCATCTCCCCAACTACAACCATTCACTCCACACCATCTTGTTCAGTCACTCATACACCCATCATCGTTATTCCTCAATCCAGCTAGCTAGCTAGCTAAGCGACGCCTTCTTCCTTTGTTCGCCCCACACCATGGAAGGCCTCCGAAGCGAATTCTGCCCATCGACACCCTCCTCCTCCTCGTTATCTCTGCTAGCACACTCGTGTTCCTATCCTCGTCGGTGAACGGATGACCTTACCTCTACGGCGGTGCCTACATTAGGTCAAATACAAAAAACAAGGCAACAACCTTACCTTTGCGTTCGGGTGCTTTCGGGTGGCGGCGGCGGCGGTGAGGCTTTCCTCACGGGCGTGACAGTAGGGGGTGGTGTTCGGACCTGCGCGATAGTAGCAGGTGCCCTTCTCTACTCTCCCAAAAGCAGCGACGTCAAGGATCCTTACGGCAGCGGCAACGACAGCTTCTTGCTAGCTTCACGCGATCGCTAAATGAAAAACTAGGTTCCAGTAACACTTAGTAACCGGACATCTAAGGTCGCTTCTAAGTAAAACACCGAACCAACATCTTAAGTGGTGCCCGAACCACCTGTAAGGTCGGATAACTTAAAAAACCGATCCTATAGAATTATGCTACAAGGTCGGTTATTTTGAGAAAACTGACCCAAGAGGTCCAAAACGATGCCCGCATTTTTTGTTGACATATAAGGTAGGTTATTTGGAAAAACCGACCCTATAGATCGAGGCGTGAAGCCAAAATCGAGCAAATTTTCACCGTGGGAAACCTAATGGGTCGATTTTTATGATAAAACCGATGCAATAGTTTATTAGGTTGGTTATTCTAGTAAAAATAACGCTAATGGCAGCGACGTTATTGGCCAAAAATGTAGTAGTGCCACCAATGCTTTTCTCCTCATAGATCCTCGAGCTAGAGTTTTCACTTCCGATGGCTTTCCCCTCATAACCTTGCTTCTTACCTACATGTATTGTACCCCCAGCCATGCATAAAACTAATGGTAAGTGAATTGGACATATTATAATTTAAAGAAAAACTTGTAAACTGAAAACAAAATTTAATCATTAAACATTGAAAAGGAAAGATCATTGCTTTTAAGTTAGTTTCTTTTATCTTGACCTATACAAGAATCCTCGAGTTGCACATATGTGCCTCTTCTCTTACACACCGAAGTTCCTCTTCTATTATGCACCAAAGTACCTCTTCTCTTATGGACCGAAGTGCCTCTTAGTTTTTCTCTGAGGAGCCTATTAGTGAGGATCTTATATAAGTTTATCTCTTATCATTATCTTTCTCTTAAAAGCTCTTAACTTTATCTTTATGTCTTATTTGTAACTTTAATATGCATGAAGGTGATACAATAATATGAACAATACAACATAACATTCAATTTATAATAAATTCATTGACTTTAAGCAATTGAAATGATAATAATAATAGTTACTTTCATGTATTCCATACATACATACTTAAAAAGGCAAACAATACGTATGTCCAATTGGCATGGACCACTTACCTTGCACTTAAAGAAGACCTTATTCTCATCCTAGGTTGGGGAAAACCTATTCACGTCCCTGGGAATGAACAACCATAATAATCCTATTCATAACATATTTCACATTAAAATGTATAATATCCCAAGCATTAAACCCTAATTTAGATTTCCCATGATACCAAGGTTTGATGAATTGGAAACAAACTCTAAAACTTGGATACATATTCCTACGTGAAAAATCATTTTCAAACATATTGTTGCTCAATTTTCTGAACATCCAATGATTTACTATGATTTTTGAAAAATCAAGCCAATCACAAATTAGTAAAATACCACGCATGCGGCTAATTATCCACTGGGACGTTGGGCCCAGCTGATGTGGTCCGAATCCGATAAGGACGGCCGCCCAGGCAAGGGGGTCTCGCTGGGGAGAATCGGCAGTCAAAGGATGAGGTCAGGCGGTTAAAGACCAAAATACCCATGCGCAAATAATCAGACGATTAAAAACACATGGGTGCTAAGGTCAAAATATAACCTGGCATGTTCCCCTTCGATCCATGGCGCGAGGCGCCATCCCTGGAGGTGCTTCCTCTGATCACAGTTTGATGAAGGCTGTCTTTTGCGGGAACTTGAGACTCCAAGCGAATTCCTTGCCTCAAGACGAAGCCATCGAGCCCACTCCCGAGCCCATGCGAGTAGAAACTCCAAAGCACCCTGACACAGCGAGGTAAGGTAACAAGGGTGCATCCGCGAGGATCCTGTGAGGTCGACGATCTCACAGCGTGGAGAAAAGGCCATAGAAAACACCAGCACTTACTGATAGAAGGAGAAAACACGGGAGCATTGTTTGAAAAAACTGAGAAGAAAAAGCAAAGATATAGATCGGCAACATACTCCAGGTGATCATACGAGGACAAGTGAAGCAAAACTGAGGATGGAGACCTATTGAACTGGACTGGCAAAGTATGCCATTGTGCACCTAAAACCCGGTCATAGGGTATGGCGACTCAGGCGATCGCAGGAGAAATGGGCAAAAGGAAAAGGAAACTGGGAGTTCCTAGATGCTTACCCGACATTCAATTCCACCTGAGGCTCTGTCACCGGTGGGATATAGCTCCAGGTCGCCGGAAAGCAAGGCTGAGTGGGATAGGGGTGTCGATGCTCCTGGAAATCAATTGGCGTTGGAGCAGTGAAGGGTGAAAGCCGACGGTGGGCTCCAACCCCTTAAATAGGTGCAAGGGGGTTTTATGTGAGCTCTGTAAGTTCATGGCGGAGAGGGGTTAGGGTGCCTTTTTAGGTGTTTCATCAATACAAAGAGAGAGGAGACGAGTCAACCTGGAATCAGGACGGAAAGCAGGTTTTGTTAGCAAAGAAATATCACAAAACGATCGCAAGACGAGGAAGAACGGATCTGGGGAAGGAAGCACAGTAATGGCTCGTTTGGTTGGAAGGGAAACAAGTGACCCGTTCTTTTGACCAGTTTTTTTCAACTACAACCATTTGGCAGCGTGCTGTTTCAGTCACCCCATGAAAATAAAAGAGTTTTTTCCAGAAATCCCCCTTACATTCACCAAAATTCCATAGCCCCCCTCCCCTCTTATCTAAAATTCCTACAACCCCTCCCTTTCATCCTTAATTCCTACAAACCCCCTCCACCTAACTCCGTTCCGAACAGAGCTAACGGTCGCTGCTCCTTTAGTTGTTTCTCGTTAACGGTTAATCATATTTAACATGCTTAATTATATAGAATAATCGCTAGCTCCTTAGATTACTAATAATAGTTATTTAAATGCTTCATGTTATACTACTATTTAATATAAATAATATTTTTATATTGAAAAACTTCTTTTGGACTCATGCCACTAAGCAAACTTTTTGCTAGAGATCAAGATTTAAAGGTGTCATGTTATTTTATTTCTAACTAATAAAGGTATATTTTTAATCATGTCACAAATTTAGTTCTTCGGATTGCTAAAATTTCAGATCTGGGTCAATTTTGATTAAAAAAATATCAAGTGAATTTTCTATCAATCAGTCTTAAAATACATTCAAGTATAAATTTTGGTTGCTCCATCCAAACCCAGAACTAAATTAGCCCAAATTTTAGTTAGTCTATACACTAGGTATGCCAAAATTATAGTAAAATCTAATATCTTACAATCTAACATAGAGGTCACCTAGATGTGAATTTGTTCAAAATTAGATCTATTTTAAATTGTGTATATCAAAACCTGGTACCAATATATATCTACTTTTACTGGCTATAATTAAAATATAAATTAAAAAGTTAGCCTCACCCGCCGATGTAACCATTACCAAAAATACTGGACTAACCTACATGGACGACCAAGTATTTTTTATTTATTTATATCTTTTAGGAGTCCGAATAAAATATGTCAAGTTAGTACTGAGTTTGGACGAATCTGGGTCTATGTTAGTTTTGGGTTAGACAGGTCTTTTTTCTAGGTTTTCACAGCTGTCGGGTTGGGCTGGGTCCATTTAATTGGTGTTGGCTCAGGTAAGGTCTTATTTAGTTTAGATATAGTCGAGTCAGGTCGAATTTTAGTTTTGCAATTCTTTTTGTTAATATTTTTCGTAGAACATTTTTATGATTTTTGGATCCAGTTGGTTCCGTGTCAGGTCCAGAAGGGTCTCGTTCCACTCGGGTCTATTCGGGTTTAGATCAATTTCAGGTCCGGCCTATCTGGATTCAGACCCGTTTTGGGTCGAGTCTGTTCGGTTCGGGTCCCGCAAAACTCGGCCTATTGTGAGGCATAACTGGCATGATCAAACTGAAAATTGTTTAATATCTATTTTTTAATTATGGCTAAGCATTTGAATAATAATTATTATTTTAAAAGGAAAATATTATTATATATAATTATCTATAATTATATATGCTAATGTAACATACAACTAGTTGGAAAAAAACTAAAAAGAGCAACAACCATTAACTCCTATTCTAACGGAGTTGACCGGAGGGGGTTCTAGGAATTAAGGATGAAAGGGAGGGGGCTGTAGGGATTTTGGATAACAGAGGGGGTTTTATGGAATAATGACAAAGATGAGGGGGGTTTTGGGAAAAAACTCAAAACAAAACCCACGATGCTGCAAGCCACTATACTGATCAATGGGAAGCAACTGCCCCATATTCATGCGCGGTTGGTTTTCCCAATCCGTTACTCACACGCTCCACACATTTTATCCGGTTGACAACACAGATGTATGTGTTTTTCTGGGCGGAGACCCTGATGCACCGAACAAGTTACGCTCTACCAAACAAAATCAATCCAACTTTGAGTTAAAACCATGGACAACCAAATTATTTACTTTGATTTTGATCTCGTCACTTTGTTTTTCCTGTTTTCCAACTATCACTTGACAAATGTTTTACGCCCAACCAAATTGGGCCTAAGGCCTAGTTTGGTTGCAAGCAGTTGCAACACACATCATGAGTTCAAATTCACGAAATCCATCCCAGCGAGTTGAAACAACAACGTCTTCATTTGGTTCCGGAGAAATTTAACTCGTTGACTTGGTATGTTTCTGTCTAGTTTGACGTGGTTTGCATAAAAATAGAAATATACATGCTGTTAGCCGCATGCACACATGGTCTGCCTCGACGCATGAGCTCCATGCAACTGAAGCAGTAGAAAGGAGGACGCACAATAGACCGTGGTAGCCATGGAGGCAGATAAAAATGAATCACGCCTCTTTTGGGTGCATTATATTTTCACAAGTTTTGTACATGCTCGAGAACCAACTTGCAGTTTCACTTCCGACCGTGGGTTGAAGTTCCATGAAACCAAACGGGTTGCATTGAAAATCTCATTGAAATCGAACTGCTCACGTTGAATTTCGTCACAACCAAACGAGCCCTAAAGGGGGTTTAATTTGTGAAACTTTAGGAGGAAGGTGATACGAGAATAACCGTTAGATCGGATCCTAATTCAACGTCCCAACCGACCCGACCTGAAAATAGGATCTTTTGAGTTTGAAACAGTGTCCGGGTCTAAGTCGGACACACTTGAATCGGGTCTTTTAAATTTGGGTCGGGCACAAAGTGTTCCCAGTAGGACCTATAGACCCAAGGCACCCGAGGGCAGAGCAACGGAGCGGAAGACCGGGCAAACTGATTCTCACGATGCGACTGGTACAGCCGTAGACGCCGCCTCTCTTCTTGCGGGCTTCCTCTATGTCTTGCTCCACAATTTTCAGGGACTTCCTAGTTCCTTCCCTATCTTGCTCTTCGTCAGCATGCTCCTCTCTGACCTCTTTCTTTTATCCCTATTGAATCGGCACTCTGCAATTCTTTCTCACTGTGAGCGATTATCTCTTCCTTGCCTTATAAACTTGGACCGCAGCTAGCGGATGTAAAAATTGATCTTTTTACTCCTGCTCTAAAGGGATGAGGACAATGTCATGTGACTCGAAGTAATGTCCTGATCCGACTGCATATCCGATTTGGAAAATTAAATGGATCTTCGTCGACCCGTTTACGGGGGGACGAAGCCCCCCCCGCGGTATGGTACGACTTGGATTTCAGATCCGATTACTCTTTCTGTATCTATATATATGTACACCCTTGTTAGGGTTCGACAATCATCCTGTATTCTTCTTTGACGGCTGCCGCCGTACACAGGGTGTCCCTTTGTAATCTTTTCTCTGAAATAGTAGAAATCTCGCCCCCTCCCGTGGACGTAGGTCATCTCGACCGAACCACGTAAATCCTGTGTTTTGGTTGTGTGATTATTTCTCGTTTCTTATTTTTCCACTGCGAAATCGTCGTATTCTCACATTCAACTCTTAACAAAGTGGTATCAGAGCCGCGTGTTCAAGATCCGAACGATGACGAGTCTGTACAAGATCGTGAAGTTTGATTGCAAAATTAATTTCGGACTATGGCAGATCACGATGCGTGGTTTGCTCGTTCAACAGGGAGTCTCCGAGGCTCTGGAAGGGATCGAGAAGATGCCAGCCACTATGACGCCGCAAGAAAAGAAAGTGATGGACCAGAAGGCTCTCACCGCCATCCAGTTATCCTTGGACTACAAGGTTTTGGCCGAAGTTGCCAAAGAAACTACTGCTGCCGGTATTTGGAAGAAACTCGAAGATCTCTACATGACGAAGTCTCTCCAAACGAAATTATATCACAAGCAGCGTCTCTACTTACTACGCATGGTGGAAGGTACATATGTCCGTGATCACATTGACGAGTTTACGTCTATTATTATGGATCTGGAAAATATAGATATTAAACTCGAAGATGAAGACAAAGCCCTTATTCTTCTGTGCTCTTTACCCCTTCATACAAGCAATTTCGGGAAACTATTCTGTACGGAAAGTCTTCAATCACGGTGGAGGATGTTATATCTTCATTGCTGTCAAAGACCATGGTTGATAAAGACCTAATTGCTTCTTCTAGAGGGAGTCAGTCAGAGGCTCTTATGGTGAGGGGTCGTACAAAAGAAAAGGGAAACAACAAGAAGGAAACACACAGATCTAAGTCTAAATCAAAGAAGGTCTGTAAATACTGCAAGAAGACTGGACACATTGTCGATGAATGCTACAAGTTACAGAACAAGAAGAAGAGGGAGAACAAAAAACAAGAACAACCTGCAGATGCTAATGTAGCACGTGAA
Organism: Alisma plantago-aquatica; assembly: GCA_963693085.1. Taxonomy (NCBI): domain Eukaryota; kingdom Viridiplantae; phylum Streptophyta; class Magnoliopsida; order Alismatales; family Alismataceae; genus Alisma; species Alisma plantago-aquatica. The sequence goes on from OY856410.1 coordinate 398,797,752, forward strand.
GATCCAGAATATGTTCTTATGGCTTCATCTTCCTCATCCGTCAATTTTCAAACTTCTTGGATTCTGGACTCAGGCTGTTCACACCACATGTGCCCACACAGAGATTGGTTTTCTTCTTATAAGCACTTTGATGGAGGTGTTGTAAACATGGTGAACGATTCTACATGCAAGACAATTGGCATTGGGTCAATCCGCATAAAGATGTTCGATGGAGTTATCCGAACTGTCTCCAATGTTCGTCATGTTCAAGGTCTGAAGAAAAATCTCATCTCTATTGGCTTACTTGAAGCCAACAATTTTCCATACAAGGTTGAAGATGGAATCATGTCTATTACCAAAGGAGATGATGTTCTGATAAAGGGAGTACATATTCCTGAAAACCTTTATAAATTAATTGGTGAAACTGTGACCGACGAAGCTGCTGCTGTTTCTTCCTCACCCACTCAAAAATTGGATGCCACTAAATTGTGGCATATGCGACTGGGACACATGAGCCAGAAAGGCCTGGAATTATTATGCAGGAGAGGACTTCTAGGTGATATCAGTACTGAAAAGTTAGATTTCTGTGAGCACTGTGTTATGGGAAAGCAAAAAAAGGTCAGTTTTTCTACTGCAAATCATACTACAAAAGGTACTGTTGATTATATTCATTCAGACATCTGGGGTCCTTGTCAAGTACCGTACAAGGGAGGTGCTAGATACATGCTTACTTTCATAGATGATTTCTCAAGGAAAGTCTGGGTGTATTTTCTGAAGCATAAATCTGAGGCTTTTGATCAGTTTAAGAAGTGGAAGACGCTTATTGAAAAACAAATAGGAAGGAGCATCAAGACACTGAGGACAAATAATGGCATGGAGTTTTGTTCTTCTGAATTCAATGAGTTCTGCCAGTCTGAAGGTATTGCAAGACATCGCACAGTTAGACACTCACCCCAACAGAACGGTGTTGTAGAACGCATGAACAGAACTCTTCTAGAGCGTGCACGTTGCATGCTGATCAGTGCTGGACTTAGCAAAGATTTTTGGGCTGAAGCCATCTCTACTGTAGCCTATCTTGTCAACCGTTCACCATCTACTCCACTTGGTTTCAAAACTCCTGAAGAAGTATGGTCTGGTCATCCTGCAAAATATTCTAATCTGCGTATTTTTGGTTGTCCTGTATATGTCTATTCAAATGAAGGAAAGCTCGAGCCTAGAGCGAAGAAGTGTATTTTTTTGGGTTATGCTGATGGTGTGAAGGGATACAGATTCAAGTGCACTGAGCCAAACTCATCAAAATTCTTGATTGAAAGAAATATTACTTTTGACGAGTCTGCCATGTTTTCTGCAAAACAAGATGACGTCCATTCACCAGCTACAGGTTCTCAGAGTTCCACGGAACAGGTGGAGCTTGAAGTTAGTGCACACAGCCCGACACCTCCTGTTGTTACACAGGAAAATCCAGATGATGTTGAAGATGACACTCATGAAGAACAGACATATAGCATTGCTACTGGGAGACCAAGAAGACAGATCAAACCACCTGCAAGACATTCAGATTATGTTGTTGCATATGCCCTTGCTACAGCTGAAGAAACAAATGATTCTGGGGAACCGACTACCTACAAAGAAGCCATGGCTGATCCCAATTCAGTCATGTGGACTATTGCTATGAATGAAGAGATGGAGTCTCTTCAAAAGAATAAGACATGGGTACTTGTTGATCTTCCTGCTGGAAAGAAGATTGTTGGATGCAAATGGATATTCAAAAGGAAGGAAGCTGGTCCTGGAGATTCTTCTGAAAGGTACAAAGCGTGGCTAGTTGCAAAAGGCTACAGTCAGGTGGAAGGTATAGATTATAATGATGTGTTTTCTCCTGTTATCAAACACACTTCCATAAGATTTCTATTGGCATTAGTTGCTAGATATGATTTAGAGCTTGAGCAACTTGATGTGAAGACCGCATTCCTCCATGGTGACTTAGAGGAACAGATCTACATGCAGCAACCTGAAGGTTATATTTCTGCTGAAAAGAAGGATCATGTGTGCTTACTGAAGAAGTCTCTTTACGGTTTGAAGCAATCCCCACGCCAGTGGTATCGTAGATTTGATTCTTTCATGGTCAAGCATGGATATTTCAGGAGCAGCTACGATGTTTGTGTTTACTTGAAGAAACTTCCTGATGATTCTCTTATCTACCTCTTGCTCTATGTTGATGACATGTTGATTGCAGCCATAGATAGTTCTGAAATCCACAATCTGAAGCAATTACTTAGTAGCGAATTTGAGATGAAAGACTTGGGAGCAGCAAAGAAAATTTTGGGGATGGAAATTATTAGAAACCGCAAAGCTGGAAGGTTACTTCTCAGTCAGGAGAAGTATGTGAAGAAAGTTCTACAACGGTTCTCTATGTCTGATGCATCTCCAGTATCTATTCCTTTAGATGATCAGTTCAAGAAGCTCTCATTTGCTGAATCGCCGCAATCTGAAGAGGATGAAAACTACATGTCTCGTGTTTCCTATTCCAGTGCAGTTGGTAGCATCATGTATGCTATGATTTGCACGCGTCCAGACATTGTGCAAGCAGTTAGCATGGTGAGCAGATACATGTCCAATCCAGGAAAGCTACATTGGCAAGCAGTCAAGCACATTCTTAGGTACCTTAAGGGTACATCTTCTACATGCCTTGAATTTGGCAAGAGCACAGAGACGCTTGTTGGTTATGTTGATTCTGACTTTGCAAATGACCGTGACAAAAGGCGTTCTCTTACGGGTTATCTGTTTACTATTGGTGGTTGTGTTATGAGTTGGAAAGCTACATTACAACCCACTGTTGCATTGTCTACTACTGAAGCTGAGTACATGGCATTGATAGAAGCCATCAAAGAAGCCACCTGGCTTAGAGGACTGTATGCTGAGTTTTATATTCTTGACAAGACGACGACCATCTACTGTGACAGTCAGAGTGCAATTCACCTTACAAAAGACCAGATGTTTCATGAAAGGACAAAGCAAATCGACGTCAAGTATCACTTCATCAGAGAGGTGATAGCGCAGGGGAAGATTGTGGTGAAGAAGATTATAAGCAAAGAAAATCCTGCAGACATGATGACAAAGCCGTTGCCAGTTTCCAAGTTCAGACATTGTCTGGACTTGGTTAGTCTACACAGCATGCAGTGACGCCCTTAGGGGCTGGAGGGGGAGAGAGATCTACTATTATTTCCTTTTCAGAGAGCCAGAGACTTCAAGTCAAGGTGGAGATTGTTATGTGACTCGAAGTAATGTCCTGATCCGACTGCATATCCGATTTGGAAAATTAAATGGATCTTCACCGACCCATTTAGGGGTGCGGGGGACAAAGCCCCCCGCGGTATGGTACGACTTGGATTTCGGATCCGATTAGGAATCCGATTACTCTTTCTGTATCTATATATATGTACACCCTTGTTAGGGTTCGTCAATCATCATGTATTCTTCTTTGACGGCTGTCGCCGTACACAGGGTGTCCCTTTGTAATCTTTTCTCTGAAATAGTAGAAATCTCGCCCCTCCCGTGGACGTAGGTCATCTCGACCGAACCACGTAAATCCTGTGTTTTGGTTGTGTGATTATTTCTCGTTTCTTGTTCTTCCGCTGCGAAATCGTCGTATTCTCACATTCAACTCTTAACAGACAACAACAATAACAAGGATGTAGCAACGACAGTGGAGACCCCATAAAATGCAGTGAACACATCCGCCACAATCGTAGCGGGGACCTCGTTCTCCATTGACTTTGAGAACCCCACTTGCACAACGTCGATGCACCGTCAAAGCGTCCGCTTCAGCCGACAGGCCGTCATCATCAGCATCCCGTAGGCCCGGTACCCCAATCATCTACTTTAGGTCTGCCGACACCCTTAGCGCCTCCACAGCCGGCTTGATCCATAGGCAGTAGAACACATCAAGAGATGATATACCGTGTGGTAGCCATCCAACCAGTCAACCTAGGGCCCGAGGCAGTGTATCGGCCACGGAGGAAGAACATCTGAATCTCGAGCGACCTGCAGACGGACGCCGCGAGGCATAGGAGAGAGACATGACCGGTGTATAATAACACTGATATATTCATGTCGCAATGTTTCTCCCTGCATACATCTTTGGGCATGGGTTGGGCAAAATCGGGTTGGGCAAATTTTGGGCCTTTATGAACCCAAACCTTTTTGGGTCAGGTCGGGTCCAGACCCTATGGTTGTCGGGTTGGGTCAGGTTTGGAAAACCCGACCCATTGCCAAGCCTAGATTTGCGTGAGGAAAAGGAATACATGAGAAAGAGGCATGTGACAGGAAAAATGACCCAAACTTAAGGAAAATCAATGCATTAATTGCATTTCGTGATTAAATCCTAATAAAACCATATTCAAATATTTCCTAATTGATTTGGAGGGTCAAACATGGTCCAAATGAGTCCAAATTTGGGCCATAGGTTAATTTGATTGTCTAGAACATTCCTAGATAATCATATTTTGGGTTTACGCAAGTTTGTCATTCAACTTGATTTTAATGCATTAATAGGTTAGATAATTGGAAAATCGATTTCCTTTGTCAATCCTTGAACCAAAATTCGATTCCCAACTGGTCCTGACAAGAAAGTGGACGCCTGAAGCAGATGTTCGCAGGGCCGCTCTCACCTCTGTTCCCATATGGGTAACTCTTCCGGATGTTGGAAGACACTGGACAAGACGTGCGATATATATCATTGGATATGGCATTGGCACTCCGAAGGTCATCAATTTCCTTTCTAAAGGGAGCCTCGCAGGCGCTGGCCACATGTGTATCGAAGTTGAAGTGACAAAGAAGCCACCGCATGTGGTCATATGATCAAGTTGTCAGACGGAAAAGCCCTGGAGATCAAGGTTCTATATGATTCTCTCCTAGACAGATGCGACAAATGCAAAGTGTTTGGACATGTTGATATGTAGTGTCCGGGGACAAGAACCTCTCATGCTGAGCCACCGGTGGTGAGAGGCTGGGACGACAGACAGGACCAAAAGAGACACAAGAGGAAAGCTTCCAGGAGGCCAACGCATAGGATCCAGGAGAAGGAGACAGATACACCGACAACTCATGCTAGCTCTCATGAGAAGGAGGTGGATGCATCTGCTGCTCCCGCGTCTTCTCCGCAGGCTCCTGAACCTGGTGCGGGGCCTGTCGATGCAAATGGTCATGAGGAGCGGTGGGTTGGGGATGCCCAATAGGTGGTTGATGTTTTGTCTCACACAGATACATCATTTGATGGACAGTTCCAGGTAGTGAGGAACAAGGCAAAGATAGTCTCCACTCCACGTAGCAAGGGGAAACAGAAAGAACCTATGAGGGATGACTCCAACCAATTTGGTCTGCTTGATGGACTCAATGGGGAAGGAGTGGTAGAAGAGGTTGAAGATGTTTCAGCACCCAGCTCTCGAAACAACTCACCCAAGAGGACCAGAAGAGGAGGAACCACCCCGGGCAGGGGTGGTCAAAGCCGAAAGTTTTAATATGTGTATCGTGTCCTGGAATTTGCGGGGTGCCTCTCGACCCGACAACTAGAGGAAGCTTAGAAAGATTATAGGAGAGGTGAAGGCTATGCTTGTGATTGGGCTGGAGATAAGAATTAGAAGGGTCTCAGCGGACAAGGTGGCTGGTTTGTTTCCTCAAGGGTGGATGTGCACCTCCAACCTTGAGAAAATTGAGAATGGGAGAATCGCTTTTGGCTAGAATCCACAAGTTTAGGATGTGCAAATCATATTCCAAATGGATTAAATGATGACAACAAGCTGCATCAATAGGGGGGCATGCACATTGTCATCTCAGGGGTGTATGGTCACAACTCGGAAATTTACAGGCGCAGACTGTGGGAGACTATGGGAGATGCAAACCAAAGATATCTTCCCCAATTGTTTGTGGGGAATTTCATTCACATCAGGAGAGTAGGGGAGAAGAAAGGAGGGTTGTCGGTGTCAGACTCTTGTCTTGCACGTTTCAATGACGTTGTTGATGCAGCTGGCCTTATTGAGCTCAACATGAATGGTGGCATTGTTACTTGGCATAATAAACAAGTTGTTCATAGGAGAATTGCCAATCATCTGGATCGTGCCCTAGTGAATGAAGCTTGGTTGGACATCTTTCCCCAAGCGCGCGTGCAGTTGGAAGGTCATATTAATAATGACCACGCTTGGCTGGTTGTACATCTGTCTCAGGAGATAGAAAAAAAGAAGCCTTTTAGATTCTTCAATGCTTGGTTGGATTGGCCCAACTGTGGAAACATTATTGAAGAGGCTTGGAAGGAAGGGGTTAGTGGTAACCCTCTGTATGTGATGGCGGAAAAGTTGAAAAGGACCAAGTTAGCCTTAAAAAGTGGGAGAAAGGCCTGTCCAACATCAGTAATCTAGTTTCTACAACGAAGTTGGCTCATGAAGATGCTGCCATGAAGTTAAGACATGACCCGCTGAATAGTGTGCTGATTGGCAAAGAAGAAGACACATCCAAAAGAATGTCTCAACTCGAAAAAGTAGAGGAACTTTGTTACTGGCAGAGGAGCAGGCTTAAGTGGGTACAGGATGGGGATAAAAATACCCGAACTTATCATGCCGCAATCAAGAGAAATGTCATGAAGGATTGTATACATACCCTACATAAACCTGATGGGTCGACTGTGAGTTCTCCTGATGATGGGGCGGCTGAAGCGGTCCTGTTCTTCTCCAATCTTTATAACTATGTGGGTGGGAAGGGGGATCACATCTGCAGGCTTCCTCCTCGAAGGGTTACTGAGCATATGAATAGAGATTTGTGCGGGCCTATCTCAGAAGCTGAAGTCAAGGCCGCACTGTTCTGTATTGGCTCCTCGAAGGCACCGGGTCTGGATGGCTTCAATGCCTTCTTCTTTAAGAAGATGTGGGATGTTGTGAAAGAGGACTTGTGCAAAGCTGTGAGATGGTTTATGATGGGTGGATACATGGTCAGGAGCATCAACCATGCTTTTATTAGGCTTATTCTAAAGAAAATTGTGGTTAGTTCTATTGCCGATCTGAGGCCTATCGCCTGCTGCAATGTGGTATATAAAGTAATTGCTAAGTTGCTTAGCAGTAGACTCAAGAAAATCCTTCTCGATATTATCTCCGCTTCCCAATCAACATTTGTAAAAGAAAGACGCTTATCCGAAAACACTTTGCTTGCATCTGAATTCCTTTTGGGGTTTGGTAAGAGTAATGGGTCACAGAAAGCCTGTGTTAAGCTGGACATTGCGAAAGCTTATGATCGCGTGAGATGGAGTGCTCTGAAGCACATCATGCTAGAGATGGGCTTCTCTATCAAATGGGTAGATCTGATCATGGAATGTGTGTCTTCCACTTCTTTCTCAGTCCTAGTCAATGGTGTTCCGTATGGGTTGTTCAAAGCTTCTAATGGACTAAGGCAAGGGAATCGCTTGTCCCCCCTTCTCTTCACCTTGGTTATGGAGGATCTCTCTGAGTTGGTAGAGGAAGCGGTGGCTGAAAAGAAGATGAAGACCTTCACGCAGGGAGGTGTGAAGGTGCTTCCACACCTTATCTTTGCAGACGATGTCTTGTTTTTTCTGTCGAGAATAGTGAAATCGATGAAACACCTGAGAGTGGTGCTTGAATCTTTTGGGAAGCTTTCTGGCCTGTTCATTAGTGAACGAAAGTAAAAGATTTTCCTTTCAAGGTCGTGTGACTAGAGGAGAGGGAGATTGAAGGAGCCAGCTGGTCTACCGATTGGTACACTACTACAGAAATAGCATTCAGTGTCGCTTTTCTGGGCGTCGGTTTTTAAGGAACACCGACGCCTTTAATATAAGGCGTCGGTTATTTAGAAGAACCGACGTCTATATTCAAAGACCAGCCAAACACGGGTACCGCTTTGTATATAGCGTCGGTTGTTTATACAAAACCGACGCATTATTTCATCCAATTTTCGAGCGAAAAAAATAATGTCACTTTCGGCGTCGAGTCTGTAGTTAAAACACCGACGCTTATGTGCGATGGAAATTTGCGCGAAAAGTGTCCTTTTCCGCGTCGGTCGTCCTTTAATAACCGACGCTGAATGTGGTTCCCGCCAAACATTTTCACGAAAATATCGTCCAAATGGACGTCGGATGTTGCGAACGACCGACGATAAATATGTTTAGGCGTCGGTTGTTGTAAACAACCGACGCTATTGGGGAACTTCATAACCTTCGATCGCCCGACTCTTCCCCTCATTGCTACCCTATTTCCCTATTGCGGCGATTTCTCCGGCGATTTCTCTGCTGCTGGTACTAGTTTTTCTCCGGCGCTTCTCTCCGGTGCCCCATCTCCGGCGTCCCCTCTCCGGCGCCCCTCTCCGACGCGTTTCTTCTCTGGCACCCCTGCGCCGCCGCCACGCCTGACAACCGGCGCCCCTGCTCCAACCGCCTGCGCCGCCGCCACGCCTGACAACCGGCGCCGCCGCAACGCCTGGTGCCCACCTGCCTGCCACGCCTGAGAACCGGCGCCGCCGTACCCCCTTCTCCTTCTCCTCCGCCTGGCCGCTGCCTGCCTGCCGCCGCCTGGCCGCCTGCCTGCCTGCTGCGGCTGACGCTCCTACTCGTCGGAGTCACTGCCGCTGGTTCTGGAGCTCGTCGGCCGCCACCCACGTACTCAACCAGCTCGACCTCACCCTACTCTTCTTGCCCAGGTACCTGCAGACCTACCCAGGCGCGAAATTGGTTCTTTATGTGCTGACCTAATCTGTTGCCTAATCTGTTTGCACGAAATTGGCTCCCTACTCTGCTTGCTTAATGTGCCTAATCTGATTTAAGTGGTCCTAATATCATAACATGATAGTTTTATTATATGATTTGTGGCACTTTAGGGTGTATATACATGCAAATTATATAAGTGATAGATGTTGGATGTTTGTCAAGGTTTCTTGAAGATTGAATAAGTGATAGATGCTGGATGTTTATTTATTTCATCTATCCATGTTGCCTATAGTTTATAACATTGCATTGTGAATTATTGCATGTTTGAAACTATGAAATTCTTGATTTATTAGATGATATTCAAGAAAACCCTAGTTTGATGAGCATGTTGTTAATCATGTTAATTATGATTCTTCTATATATTCTGATGTCATTATATAATTATGTGATCCCAACATATTAAATTGAATTAGAATGATTTCATGAATTATAGGGTTTATATAAGAATGACAACACATGTATTTGTTGGCCTAGAAACCCGTCCAAGATTTACTCAGTAGGAGTAAATCTTGGATAGTCCCCAGTTTGGGACTGTTCTTGAACACCTAATCTCACTTAGGATGTAAGTGTATAATGTGTATTGGGTTTTCGAGAAAATTTCGGCAGCATTTCCCCGTTTGTTCTCTAAGTACATATGTACTTATAGAACAACGGGGAAATGCTGCCGAAATTTTCTTGAAAACCAAATACACATTATACACTTACATCCTAAGTGAGATTAGGTGTTCAAGGATGGGATAGGCGGTACACATTTATTATATATAAGATTGACATCAAATGTGTTTGTTGGCCTAGAAACCCGTCCAAGATTGACTAATATATACTTGTTTCCTAATATATACTTGTTTAAAAGGTTAACTGATGTTATACAACTTTTTCTGAAAATATATAACATCGTTATATGTACTTACACTTTGTTAATACTAATATTGTGCAGTCTCTGTCTTCCCATAACAATGACTATGAATTGGGCCTCTATGTCAATGTTAACGTTCCCTATTGAAGAACAATTGGACATCATCCTAGATGATCGTTCCTTAAACCAATTGGTCATACCCAAACATTGGCGTTTTCTAAAAGGAAGACACTACATGCCTGGTAAAGTGACCCTAACTTTTGGAAATTATTCACATGTAATCGAGGTTGAGTATGATTTGGTGGGAAATCTTGTATCAAAATCCGGTTGGCGTGATTGGATTGGAGAGCTGTATCTGGTCCGTTGGAATAGGCTTTTTCTCCGTCCAGTTGGCGATAATTCCATCAAAGTTTGGATAACCAACAACAACTGCGACACCCTCGATCATCTTCTGCGGTATGAGCGCACGGCGTCGCATATCAGCTCAGACAAATCTGAATCTGAGGCCCCTATCAGTTCAGATTCGTCTAAATACAGTGAGGACCTTCCCTACTAAATATCTGGGCATCCCGATTAGTGGAGGCATCGCTAAAGGCAAAGATTTCTCTATGTGTGTTGATAATCTTCGAGAATATATTGCTAAGTGGATGGGAATACAGCTATCGCTTGTGGGACGTCTGGTGCTGGTGAGATCCGTGCTAACCCCTAAGATCAAATTCTGGTGCAATCAAGCTGAGATCCCTGCCTTCATTCTGGATAAAATGAGGTCCATTATCTCTTCCTTTGTTGGGGGGGTGGAAGCACCGCACTGTTTCTTGGAATACCTTGGTGAAAAGCTATAGGGGGGGGTCTTAATGTGTTGGATATGTCGATTATCACAGATCTAGCAACCTACAGGAGAGTTCATCTTTTTCTAACCAACAACACATCCATCTGGGTGCGATGGATGAAGCTGCGCTATGGGGTTGACCTTGAGGCTAGCATACATGCCAGTTCGTCCAGGGTGTGGAGGATGATGGCTAAAGGTTGGAGGTCTGTGGCTATGGATTATGTGCAGGTGATGGACACATGAACCCCGAGGGACACTGGAAGAAAGGTGTGGATGTTGGTATGTATGCCCTGAGAGCCAATCATTGGATGATTGGTGGGATACATTAAGATTGATTTGATAAAGATTAAAGGCAAGCTTCCAATTCTTTCTGGTTCAGTCATATGAGATAATGATATAATAGATTGAATGTTTAGAGAATGACAATACTCAATGATGTATGCCTTCAAGTTCAGGACCTGAACAATGAGATCATACAGATGCTAAGAGTTTATACATTCTTATTATGTCCCTAGTCAAATGTAATTGTGGAAGGTAGATAGACAACAATGATACACAAGACTAGATTGTGGTGTGGGTTGATGACAGAATCTCGTTAGTCATGATATGGAGATATCAAACCAAACACATAGGTACTTGTTAGAGAACAAGTGTACCAGACAGACCCACCGTGAGTTTGACACATGGAACCATGACATGGTAGTCACAATCATTTCTCACAGTGATGGTGGTCAGTGTGATTCTTTGACCTGAAATCACTACACTCAACACATGTCATTGGGTACACTTTGACATCATCAAACGCAGTCCTGAAACATGGGTTGTTATAAAGGTGATGATTGGGTGGCTTTGACACATGGGACTTTTGAGGGGTGAGTGATAGATATGGGATTTCTCCCTCCTGAGGGAGTTTGATATCCATGGCCACTTGATGAGTAGGATTAAGATAGGCGTGCACACATGTATGAATCAATATGTGATATTGATGTCATACATATCTCCTCCAATCTACTCTAAGATCAAGAAAGTGAATGAACATTGAAAGGATGACTTTTCCATGCCTTGAGTTCATTTGGGATATCAGTGACAAAGGACTTATACATTCGCTGTAACACCATTCATGGATTGTAGGATTGAAAGTTGTTCTCCAACTTTCCTTTTCACTTGGGTAGCACTGATGTGTGACTAGGCACCACTCTTTGCTTGTGAATTCATAAGTGTTATGGACTTTCACTACCAACATGAAATGGACATGCATGGTCACACACATAGGATTTAACGTTGAAGAGGAGTTTATCCACATAACGATGTTTAGATTGATTACTAAAGGAGTTTAGTAGTTCAATTAAACACTCAATCAATTGATAGCTCAATATCATAGTGTTCAAGGTGTTGGATCGATTGATTAGAGTATTAGATTGATTGAAACTGTGATTGACTGATTTTGCATAGTCTGCTGCCGCAACCGATCGACTCACTGAGCTGAACTGATCGGCTCAGGTTGGTGAACCGATCGGCTCAACTAGTAAGATGATCGGCTCATGTGTAATGAGACGATCGACTCAATCGTTGAACCGATCGACTCATGTGACCAACCAAGATCGTTTGGAAGACTATTTTGCAAATACAATTTGTTTCACTTGTACAAATTCGATTTGGACAAGGATTAATATTTGATTAATTGGAAACAAATTTGAAAGTCAATTTGAGTTGGATTAGGACCACGAACCGATCGACTCAGAGCACCAGCCGATTGGCTCAGAGCCCCAGCCGATCGACTCAGGTTCCAAACGATCGGCTCAAGGCATGAAACGATCGTTTCAGGGTGTGAGACGATCGGTTCAGCTGGCGCAAGTTGGTTGTTTTGTGAAAAATCTTAAACCCTTCTACTCTTGCTTTAATCCTGCATTGCCCGGGATAGAGAACCCTGTCCCATGACCCTCCTATATATAGGGGTATTAGGGGCTTCTCTGGTGAACAACTCAGAACACCAGTTGCTCTGCAAAGTTATCATTCTCTCTGGTTTTGGTAACCGAGAGAGAGCCCGAGCAAGTGCTACCTGATAAGGGAGGCACAACAAGGGAAAGACAACTGCAGAAAAGCAACTGGTTGCAGGACAGTGTGTTGGTGACTAGTACACTGACAGGAGGGTGCGACTCCTTCCGATTCCTTATGGGACAAGGAGATCGAAGTTTTAGGTGGTCCGTGTGGACTACTTTATAGGTGGGAGACTTCTGCTGCTCAGAGGATAGCTGTCAATCCTGATAGTCCCAGTGAGACCAGGAGCTGCACAGACACCGTCCAAGACCGAAGGTGAAGACCGCGCAAGCCGTGAGGTAATGTCACCGAGCAAGCCTCGGGACAAGGTATGCCTCTACAAACAATCCTTCCTACTATATAGACGTTCACATGATTCCTTTATTCTGGGTTTGGGAGGAGAAAATTTTTGTTTCCGCTGCCTTCTCTGCCTCCCCTAAAACCCAACAGTGGTATTAGAGCCACATCAACTGCTCTATACTTTAGGATTATCGATATGATCGATTTTGGTTTGTCGCCTTTATTTATTGCATATGATGCGAATAAAATTGGCTTTATGCATGTCTAAATCCACAAATCCCAATATACATATATGATATGTAATATGAATGCACTCGATACACGTCACCCTTAAACGAGTTTTGTGGTGGATGTATAGCGTGGTTATGGCCAATAAACCCTATGTGTGTGCTTGGTTGTATGTGGTTGCTTGCATCTCAGTCTGTGCACTGATTCCCTATCTCCTATTCCTGATGTAACTCGAGATAATTCAAGATTTCTTTCCTACCTTTGCTCCCCCCGAATGTAACTCGGGGTTTCCTAATTCAAATGTAAAATATGATAGATCTTTTATTTCCTGTTATGTCAAAGAACGGAGGACATCACATGATGACTGAGACGATTGGTTCAAGGAGTGAACCGATCGGTTGGCGATCCAGATGACTGGTTCGAGGAGCGAGACAATCAGGTGGCGGCCATGAGGAGATGCACGATGACCAGGCGAACCGATCAGTTGGAGGAGCCAACCGATCGGCTGGTGGCACCCAACCAACCGACCTGATGGCGAGTCGATCAATCATGGAGATGACTTGATCAAACCCAGTAAAGGAAAAGCACAAAGTTCATCTTGTACATGTTGCATGTGATGTAGACCTAGATGACCGTGATTCCTCTTGGCTCGAGGAATCAAATTAGGATGACCATAATCATCGCTTTTATCATTTCACATGTTTTCTGTGGGATATAGCATGTATATGATACATACTATATATTGTGGTGATTGGATATGTATATGTACCTATAAAACCAAATCCCTCATTAAATATTAAAGTTTTAGATGCCTTCCAAATGCGACACACGTGAAAAGTTTGATCAACCAAGTGTGGGCATGCCCTAGCGTGGTGCACCGTCTATCTCGTGGAAGCATGAAGGATGAATATGTGGGTCTGCCCTAGAAGGGTACATATTCATCGTGTTGGCTTTGGGTTAGACTTAAAAAGGTGACCTAGATAGGATCTAGCACCTTGAGGCATGGAGGTGATCATGGCAAGGAGTTGCATATGACATTTTTCAAGAGTTGCATATGATGCAATTGGAAAAAGTTGCCTACCTGGAAGATCTAAGTTGTGGGTGACAACCCTAGCTGGTCCATAACTCAGAGGATTTCAGGATCTTGACTCAGTAGAAGATTGTACGCTGTAATCTTCCGAATTGATGGTGATGGCTATCAATTTGAACAAAAATAGTGGGAGCAATAATTAATTAAAGTCTTAATTATATCGTCAACCTTTCAAATCAATCAAATAAGTCAAAATTGAGTTTTGGACTAAACTGCATATATATTTCCTTTTGTAGTACAAATGACAACAAACAATAATCATTTTTCGTTGCGAGCGGTCCTTGAAAAGGACAAGCTGAATGAGACTAACTTCCACGACTGGTTTAGGACATTGAGAATTGTTCTCACTCAAGAGCAAAAGCTCTATGTCCTGGATACTCCAATTCCAGAGGAACCTGTTCCTACCGCACCAAAGGCAGAAAGGGATTCTTATAAGAAGCATTCTGATGATGCCATTGATGCAAAGTGCTTGATGTTGTGCTCCATGAACCACGAGTTGCAGAGACAACATGGGAACATGGGTGTCATTGAGATGATTCAACATCTCAAGAACATGTATGAAGATCAAGCACGACAAGATAGATATGATGTCTCCAGGGCACTGTTCAAGTGCGTCATGACAGAAGGAGATCCAGTTGGTCCTCACACACTCAAGATGATTAGGTATGTGGAGAACCTGACGAGACTGGGATTTCCCCTGAGCTAAGAGTTGGCTACTGACGTGATACTACAATCGTTTCCAGAATCCTACAGTCAGTTTGTGATGAAATATAACATGAACAACTTTAACAAGACGTTGACAGAGTTGTTGGGCATGTTGAGGACAACCGAGACACAAATGAAGAAGGACAAGCCTAAGTCTGTGATGACGATCAGCAACAAGAAAGGCAAGTCCAAGCGCAAGGGCAAGGGCAAAGCTAAGAAGGGTTTTGATGCTAGCCAGGAGCCCAAGGCGTCTTCAACTCTCAAGGCAAAAGGAGGTGTGACCAAGAGAGGCAATTGCCACCATTGTCAAAAGCCAGGACATTGGAAAAGGAATTGTCCACTCTATCTGGAAGAACTAAAGAAGAAGGAGGCGACAGACATCTCCACCTGAAGGTGTCATGAAATAAACTTGTAACATTTTTGAGGTATATGATACCAAGATATAAAATGTAAAACACTCAATAAATGGGGCAAATGTTGCTGCCATAGATAGGACTAGGAGTACTTTAGTTTATTTTCATCCATAAAGGCATGTAATAGAGTTATGAACTGCTATTTCATATTTGCCAATAGAAAGAAACACATTATTTTTGCATATTGTATGACAATGATAGCAATTAATAATGTTGATGTTTCAATTTCAAAGATATGATCTTTATGGCAATGCCTTGTTTATCTTGTGATACTTGGTATGCATAAGATAAAATGATACCTAAAAGTTATTGATAACTCAAACAATCAAATTAGCATAAATCATGAGAAATTCATTTCTAGTTTCCATATGATGGATAAATCTAGACTCTTTTGGTTAGAGAACCATTAAGAGACATGAATCTCTTGAACATGATTAATCAATCTTTACTAATGGTAGTGGGATAATGATTATCCTATTAGGTATAATACATGTGATGTATTTACATACCTATTGGACTTAATGCTAGTACTTCAAATGGTGTTTAGAGAAATGCCAATATGAATATCTTGAAGTGTTCAAGAATATCATAGATAAAGTACAAATTTGGTAAAGTGTTACTTCTTGATAAGATCAATGAATGAAATACTTGGACCAAATGTTTGAGATCCTTATGAGTGATTATGATAGTGTATCATAGTAAACTCATGATTAAGGCATGGTGATGTCTAAATCAATAAGGACTCATACTCTAAGGAGTTAGAGGATGATTATCAAATAACTAATTCATTCTTATATAATGAATACCCCACACTAATAAAGGACATTAAGAATCACAAAGGGTTGTGAGTTCTTATATCCTTAACAAATACACTTCGATTATCTATGTGATGAGTTGGTCATATGATGAGTCAACTATCTAGATGATATTGAGGAACCAGATTTTGAGTTATGGTTTATGACCATTACATCCTAAATGACTTCCATGTGAACCATAAGGTATGACCTTGATGGTAGTACCTATTGGGATGAAATCCATAAGTGCAAATAAGTCTTAAGCGTTAAGACACATGGATAACATTTTGAGAAGGATGATGCTTGTTGATTGCAACTTAATGGCTAAGAGATTTGGCATACAGATACTAAAACCGCATTCCTGTAAGGAATAAAACAAGGATGTGTATGTGACACAACCTATAAGGTTTATGAATCCATTAATGCAAATGAAATCTATAAGTTACAATGGACTAATCAATGTGATTGATTGCGTACAAGCAACTCAGAACTGTGATCTTTACTTTGATAATATGGTCAAAGAGTTTGACTGATATGAAAAAGATAAAGAAAGGGATCTGCAATTTAGTGGGAGTGTATTCACATTCCACATGTTGATGTGAAATGGAGATGTTCTAAGAATGGAAATCCAAAGTGGAAATTATCTTTAAGGAAGATAGAGACATTTCCTATGTGATAGGAATAGAGATCTATAGATATAGTTCTCGAAAACCTCTTGACCTGAAAAGAGAGAGCATACATTGGAAATCTATACTGAAGGGTTCAGTGTGCATAGATTCAGTGGGAGAAAACTTATCCATGTTACATGGAGTTAGTATCCCAGAGCCAAGTGTCCAATTCTTATGAAGAATGGGAACACTAAGAATATATATGGATCTATCATGTATGTAATCATCCCATTATCTTGCATGTATAGGACATATCAAGAATAAAATGCATTCATCATCTTGTATCTAGGACATGACAATATGATGTGCTCATCCTGATAACTCGTATGTAGGACATGATGAGTGGATGTCTGTCTAGTTCCATTAAGGGTTACAGGAATACCATAAGAACTTGATAAGTACTTGAGAAGTACTAGTTCTATGGAAATAAGGAAGGGTTCACTGTAAAGAGTTACACTGATGCGAACTTCCGAAAAGGATAGAAAATTAATCGCAAAATATATATGAGATATATAAAAGTGAATGTTTGTTGATAAATGGAAACGTTCCATTAAAGTCATTTTAAAAGGAAATGCTGAGTATCCGTGTCTTAGAGAACAACAGTGGATACTATATGGATCTGGAAGTTCATGAAATGAACTTATAGATATTTTGATCATTGATGACGAGTTAGGAACGCTTGGTCATGCAATGTGGCTAAAGGTTAGCAAAGGAATACTAGATCACATTTTACGACAACTCCATCTCATACATGTGACGTACAATGAAGAGATGAGAGACATGCAGTAAATATTGACTTTGGCAAGGTGTTGCCATAACTCACTATGTTAGCACTAGAGTACAGTAACATGTGGGACATGTCTGAAGATCACTACGAATATGATTCAATGGTGATTGGCTCGCAGTGCAAGTGGGAGTCTATTGGTATGTATGCCCTGAGAGCCAATCATGGGATGATTAGTGGGATACATTAAGATTGATTTGATAAAGATCAAAGGCAAGCTTCCAATTCTTTCTGGTTCAGTCATATGAGATAATGATAGAACAAATTGAATGTATAGAGAATGACAATACTCAATGATGTATGCCTTCAGGTTCAGGACCTGAACAATGAGATCATACGGATGCTAAGAGTTTGTACATTCTTATTATGTCCATAGTCGGATGTCATCGTGGAAGGTAGATAGACAGCAATGACACACAAGATTAGATTGTGGTGTTGGTTGATGATAGAATCTCATTAGTCATGATATGGAGATATCAAACCAAACACATAGGTACTTGTTAGAGAACAAGTGTACCAGACAGACCCATTGTGAGTTTGACACATGGAACCATGACATGGTAGTCACAGTCAGTTCTCATAATGATGGTGGTGAGTGTGATTCTTTGACCTGAAATCACTACACTCAACACATGTCATTGGGTACACTTTGACATCATCAAACGCAGTCCTGAAACATGGGTTGTTATAAAGGTGATGATTGGGTGGCTTTGTCACATGGGGCTTTTGAGGGGTGAGTGATAGATATGGGATTTGTCCCTCCTGAGGGAGTTTGAGATCCATGACCACTTGATGAGTAGGATTAAGATAGGCATGCATGCATGTGTGAATCGGTATGTGATATTGATGTCATACATATCTCCTCCAATCTAATTTGAGATCAAGAAAGTGAATGAACGTTGAAAGAATGACTGTTCCATGCCTTGAGTTCATTCGGGATATCAGTGACAAAGGAATTATACATTTGTTGTAACACCATTCATGGATTGTAGGATTGAAAGTTATTCTCCAACTTTCCTTTTCACTTGGGTAGCACTGATGTGCGACTAGGCACTGCTCTTTACTTGTGAAGTCATAAGTGTTATGGACTTTCACTGCCAACGTGAAATGGACCTGTAAGGTCACACACATAGGATTTAACCTGGAAGAGGAGTTTATCCACATAACGATGTTTAGATTGATTACTAAAGGAGTTTAGTAGTTCAATTAAACACTCAATAAATTGATAGCTCAATATCATAGTGTTCAAGGTGTTGGACTGATTGATTAGAGTATCAGATTGATTGAAACTGTGATTGACTGATTTTGCATAGTCTGTTGCCCCAACTCATCGACTCACTAAGTTGAACCAATTGGCTCAACTGGTGAGACGATTGACTCATGTGTAATGATACAATCAGCTCAATTGTTGAACCGGTCGACTCATGTGACCAACCGAGATCATTTGGAAGACTATTTTGCAAATATAATTTGTTTCACTTGTACAAATTTGATTTGGACAATGATTACTATTTGATTAATCGGAAACAAACTTGAAAGTCAATTTGAGTTGGATCAGGACCACAAACCGATCGGCTCAGAGCTCCAGCCGATCGACTCATAGCCCCATCCGATCGGCTCAGGTCCCAAACGACCGGCTCAGGGCATGAAATGATCGTTTCAGGGTGTGAAATGATTGGTTCAACTAGTGCAAGTTGGTTGTTTTGTGGAAAATCTTGAACCCTTCTACTCCTATTTTAATCCCGCATTGCCCGGGATAGAGAACCCTATCCCATGACCCTCCTATATATATAGGGGTATTGGGGGCTTCTCTGGTGAACAACTCAGAATACCAGTTGCTCTACAAAGTTGTCGTTCTCTCTAGTTTTGGTAACCGAGAGAGGGCCTAAGCAAGTGCTACCCGATAAGGGAGGCACAACAAGGGAAAGACAACTGCAGAAAAGCAATTGGTTGTAGGAGAGTGTGTTGGTGACTAGTACACCGACATAAGGGTGTGACTCCTTCTGATTCCTTGTGGGATAAGGAGATCGGAGTTCCAGGTGGTCCGTGTGGACTACTTCAGAGGTAGGAGACTTCTGTTGCTCGGAGGATAGCTGTCAATCCCAGCAGTTTCGGTGAGACCAGGAGCTGCACAGACACCGTCCAAGACCGGAGGTGAAGACCGCGCAAGCCGCGAGGTAACGTCGCCGAGCAAGCCTCGGGACAAGGTACGCATCTACAAACCATCCTTCCTATTGTATAGACGTTGATGTGATTCCTTTATTCTGGGTTTGGGAGGAGAAATTTTTTGTTTCCGCTGCCTTCTCTGCCTCCCCTAAAACCCAACAGTGGAAAACCTTATCATTCCATACACCTCAAGTACCCTGGTTTGAGGTGGTGTGGAACAAATATCATGTCCCAAAATGGAGCTGTTGTATGTATCGCTGCATCCTAAAGAAGCTGCCCACTTTTGACAGAATTAGATCTTAGGGTTTGAACTTGGTGACTTTGTGTAGCTTGTGCAAAGAAGATGAGGAAAGCCATGGTCATTGGTTCTTCAATTTCTCATACACAAAGTACCTTTTCTACAGATGGAGTTTGAAGATGGGGTGGGGTGGCACTCCCCCCACTATTTTGGACGGGACTATCTCCTGGATTATGGAGAAAAGCACAAAGACGAGACATTTTGCTGGCCTCAGTCTTGCTGTTTTGTGCTTTTTTATATGGGAGGAAAGAAACTGCAAAACTCACGACATGGGGGAGAGAGATAACCTATGCTTGTTTGAATTTTTTGTTAATAGTCTAGGCAAGGTTGTTAAAACTAAGCCTAAGATCGGGATTGGGATGGATAGCTCTATTTTGAGACAGTGGGGTTTTGCTAATATGCACCCACTTGTATAGTATACGGGGCCCCCCCTATACTCTTTTTGGTTTATAGTGATATTTTACCTACTCCAATTTCTTTTTGAGATAGACCACTACCACCCATTCAAAAGTCATAACTCACAATTGTATGCCCTTTTTTAGAAACTTCCTTGAAGTGAGAGAGAAAAATAAGATATAGTGTTATTTCTTTCATATGCATATAAGAGAAAATCATTTATTGTTTGCCCAGGAGAGTAACTCCACTCATGTATTCAAAATTGGTAAAAGGGGGTGGTTTATTATACTTTTTTGTAATCCAAGGAGGAGAGGAGAGAGATGAATATTAATGACTTTTATCTTAAAAGCTATCATAAGAAAAGAATACTAAATAATCCAAGTCATTTAGTCCTTATTTTCAAATTCCATATCTCTTGCTCTTTCTCTTTCATCTCTTTTAAACTTCATTGGTAGAAAAGAAAGGGAAAAACTAATTACTATTATTGTTCAAATGTTTGCAATACATTATAAAAGAAAAAGATGTTTTTGACTCCCTTTTTATTTCTCCTTCCCTTATTAATTTAAAAGCAATATAATTTCTGACCTCTTTGCATTAAGACCCTCACATAATTCTATTTAGGTAAAACTATATTAAAATTTTTAAATTATTCATGAAAATTTGGGAAGTTACATTCCTACCCACCTTAAATAAAGTTTCATCCTCAAAATTTCATTAAACTACCCACCATAAAACTTTCCATATCTTCAGCACAAAACTTCAACATACTAATATTATCATGTGAATCCATAGTTCCAAACATTTCCATACAGAAAAAGTTTTGAAAAGAAAAAGTACTATACTAATCTCTACTCAGTCTTATCATCTTCACTCTCATCTACCATGGAAAAGACTCTAGCTTGCCTCTTCTCTTTAGGTGCTTGATTAACAATGGTGTGTTTCTTTTGAAACTTGGGACAGTTAGGTGTAATGTGGCCTATCTCATCACATGCATAGCAAACTTTCGTCCCAAACATGCATTCTCCCAGATGGTACTTGGAGAACTTTGCACATTGGGTCTTTGCATTCTGATTTGCAGCAACCTCAGCTGGAGCCTTCCTCTTCTTATCAAGATGATTGGAGGAGTGGTTGTTTTTCTTCCATGCTCTTCTTGGATGGTCTTCTAGCTCTAGGGAAGCATCGAGGGCACCTTGTAGGGTATAATGTCCACGTCCTGACAAAGTGAAACTAAGGTCTGGCTTTAGACCCCTAATGAACTTCTTTGTCTGTTGTCAATCATCATAGTCGTACCCATACTTCTGCAAAATCCTAAACTTCATGGTGTACTGGATGATAGTCATATCACCAAACTGACATAGGTTGTGGAACTCTTCTTCCTTCTTCTTGATCATGGCCTCAGATATGTAGTGGTCTCAGAAGACTTTCAAAAATTCCTCCTGTGTGAGTGGAGGAGCATCAGCTTCACGGGAACCTAGAAGGTTCTCCCACCAATTCCTTGGTGCACCCTTTAGCATGTGCATCCCAAAGCAAACCTTGGATGCATTAGGACAATAGAAGAAATGTTCCATGTTTTGCAACCAACTCTCAACCTTTCCTACTATGTCCATCTCTTCCTCTCCAACAAAAGAGTTGGGCTTGATCTTCAAAAAGTCGAGTATGGAAAGCCCGGGGTTAACCCTAAGGATGCCCACTTAATCATCTCCTCTTCCTATGGCAGTGTCTAGAGCCCTGACCAATACATCAGAGGGTACCATGGGAGGTTCTCTATGTGGAGATGCTCGGCGATCTCTTACACTGACAAATTCATCTTCATCCTCACCCATGGCTACCTTTTCATTATCACCCTTCCACATAAGAGCCATCTGTGAAAAAGTACATAAACTACATGAGAACATGAGAAAAGTCTGGTGGCCAACTATATTTTGGGCTTTGATACCATTATTGTAACACCCCACTTGTACAACATAGAGTAGAAGCATATATTTTCATTTACATCAAGGGGGTGTCACAAATATTATATTCATAGCTCTAAATAAAGTTTACAAAAACCATCATAGGATAAATATGACATTCCTCATTCTCAAATCCTCAACAAGGTTCACATATACATACATGAATGGACAAAGAAAGGAAATTCTAATCTAGGAATACTTGGCACCCCACCAATGCTTTTCTCCTTGCAGATCCTCGAGCTAGGGTTTTTACTTCTGATGGATTTTTCCTCCTGATCTTGCTCCTTACATGTGGGAATCATGCCCCCAGCCATGCATAAAACCAATGGTAAGTGGAATTGGACATACTATAATTTAAAGAAAAACTTGTAAACTAAAAATAAAATTTAATCTTTAAACATTGAAAAGGAAAGAACATTGGTTTTAAATTAGTTTATTTTATCTTGACCTATATAAGAATCCTTTGGTTGCACATATGTGCCTCTTCTCTTATGCACCTAACTACCTCTTCTCTTATGCAACAAGGTGCCTCTTCTCTTATGCACTAAAGTTCCTCTTAGTTTTGCTCCGAGGAGCCTCTTAGTGAGGATCTGATATGAGTTTATCTCCTATCATTATCTTTCTCTAAAAAACTCTTAGCTTTATCTTTATGTCTTATTTGAAAATTTAAAGTGCATTATGGTGATACAATAATATGAACAATAAAACACAACATCCAGTTTATCATAAATTGATTGACTTCAAGCAATTAAATAATAATTGATACTTTCATGTAATCCATACATACATACCTAAAAAGGTAAACATTATTTATGTCCAACTGGCATGGACCACTTACCTTGTACTTAAATAAGACCTTATTCTCTTCCTAGGTTGTAAAAAACCTATTCACATCCTTGGGGTTGAACAGCCCTCATAATCTTATTCATAACATATTTCACATTGAAATGTATAATATCCCAAGCATGAAACCCTAATTTTCATTTCCCATAAAACCAAGGTTTGGTGAATTGGAAATAGATTCTAAAACTTGGATATTCAGATTCCTTATGAAAAACCATTTCAACAGATATTTTTTCTCATTTTTCTGAGCATCTAGTGACATACTATGATTTTTGGAAAATTGAGCCAATCACAAATTAGTAAAATGCCACACAGGCGGCTAATTATCCACTGGGATGCTGGGCCCAACTGATGTGGCCCAATTGAGGACGTCCATGCAAGCAAGGGGGTATCTCTAAGGTGGATCAAAGGTCAAAGGATGAGGTCCGGTGGTTAAAGACCAAAATACCCATGCACGAATAATCAGGCTATTAAAACCACAAGGGTGCTAAGGTCAAATTACAACCTAGCATGTTCCCCTTTGATCCATGGCATGAGGCACCATCCTTGGAGGTGATTCCTCCGATCATACTTTGATGAAGGAAATCTTTCACGGGATTATGAGACTTCAGGCGACTTCCTTCCCTCAAGGTGAATCCATCGAGCCCACTCTCGAGCCAGGCGAGCACTAGATCTCCACATTGCTACCTTCGTGAGGGCTAGATAGAAGACAAGATAACTAAAACTCCTAAGAACCCTAATACATCTAGGGAAGATAACAAGGGTGCATCCGCAAGGATCCCCTAAGGTCGACAACACCACATCATGGAGAAAAGACCATAGAAAACACCATTGTTTACTGGTAGAAGGAGAAAATAGGGGAGTATTGTTTGAAATCAGAGTCACTAAAATTGAGAAGAAAAGCAAAGATAAAGATCGGGAACATACTCCAAGCGATCACATGAGGATAGGTGAAGCAAAACTCAGGCCAGAGACCTATTAAACTGGACTGGTGATGTATGTCACCGTGCACCTAAAACCCTTATATATGGTACGATGACTCAGGCGATCGCATGAGAAATGTGCAAAAGGAAAAGGAAACTGGGAGTTCCTAGATGCTTACCCGACCTTCAATTCCACCTGAGGCTCTGTCATCGGTGGGCTATAGCTCCAGGTAGCCGAAGAGCAAGGTTGAGTGGGATGGGGGTGTCGATGCTCCTGGGAATCAATTGGAGGTAGAGGAGTGAAGGGTGAAAGCCGCCGGTGGACTCCAACCCCTTAAATAGGTGTAAGGGGGTGCCTTTTTAGGTGTTTCATCAATACAGAGAGAGAGGAGACGATTCAACCGTCTCTAGAATCGAGATGAAGATCTAGTTTAGTTAGTGATAAAATCTCACAAAATGATTGAGAGACGAGGAAGAACATATTTGGGGAAGGAAGCATAGTAAAGGGGGTTCAATTTGTGAAAATATCAGAGTAAGGTGACAAGAGAACAATCGTTAGATCAGATCCTAATTAAACGTTAGCCATCTGATGCTCATGAGAAAAAGAAAAACAAGATAAAGAAGCGTGCGACAGGGGAAAGTGACCCAAACTTTAGGAAAATCGATGCTTTTAGAATTTCATGATTAAATCCTAATAAACCATATTCAAATCTTTCCTAATTGATTTGGAGGGTCAAACATGGTCCAAATGAGTCCAAATTTAGGCCGTAGGTTAATTTGATTGTCTAGAACATTACTAGCCAATTAGATCTTGGTTTTAGAAAAAGTTCTATGGACAATGTCTATTTTGTCATTCAACTTTATTTTAATGCATTTATAGGTTAGATAATTGGAGAATAGATTTCCATTGTGAATACTTGAACCAAAATTCGAGATAGCCCACTACCACCCATTGAAATTTCATAACTCATGAATATATGCCCTTTTTGAGAAACTTCTTTGAAGAGAGAGAAAAAGAAGAGATAATGTTATGTCCTTCATATGCATACAAGAGATTATCATCTATTGTTTGCCCAAAAGAGTAACTCCTCTCATGTATTCAAAATTGGTAAAAAGGGGCACTTTATTATCATTTTTTGTAATCCAAGGAGGAGGGGAGAGAGAGATGAACATTAATGACTTTTATCTTAAAAGATATCATAAGAGAAGAATACTTCTAATCCAATTCATGTAGTCCTTATTTTCAAATTCCATGTCTCTTATTCTTTCTCTTTCATCTCTTTTGAACTTGCTTGGATAAAAGAAAGGGAAAAATCAAGTACTATTACTGTTCAAATGATTGCAATACATTATAAAATGAAAAATATATTCCTTGATTTTGATTTCTATGTCGCCACTGGGTTGAAGTTTAACACTGATAAAAGCTCTATTATGTTTAGCACCGGTGCTCATAGTGAATCCATCTGCAATATTCTGGTAATTAATGAAGGGAAGCTTGGCCAAAACTATCTTGGCATCCCTTTGTTCGTCGGGAAACTATCTAGAAAACACTATGGTCCTCTTTTGGATAAAATCAAAACCAAGTTGGATGGTTGGAAAGAAAAATGTCTCTCGATGGTAGGGAGACTTTAGATAGCTCAGTCTACTCTTTCTTCTATACACTTATATTGGACGAACTATTTTCCCCTTCCTTGTTCAGTCATTGATGATATTGAGAAGTTGATTAGAGATTTCATTTGGGGACCCTCAGAGAATCATTCTAACGTTCATATGATTAAATGGGAATCTATGACTAAACCAAAGGATGAGGGAGGATTAGGGATTCGTTCTATAAGGGATATAAATGTTTCTTCTATGGTCTTTCAAGCATGGAACATTCCTAAAAGGGTGACTCCCTCTAGTTGAAGTGGATCCAGAAGAGGTATTTCATCAAAACTTCCTTTTGGTTGGTTAGTGAGAAAAATGGCTATTCATGTCATTTTAATAGAGTTATTAAGGAGAGAGACATTCTTAAAAACCACATTAGCTACTCATTTGGGGATGGTAAAAATATATCCTTTTGGGGGGGGACCTTGGCTTCTTGGAAATCATTTTGTAGTTGATGTTTTAGGAAGACAAATTATCATTCAACTTGGCTTTAAACCAGATTACAAATTGGGGAGCCTGATTTCTAATGGAGTTTGGACTCGAGACAATGTTAGACTTCACAAAGACCTTAATCATGTATTGGGTAATCTAGATAAGCCTTCCAATCAGGGGGACATGATTCTATTTAATGGGCTCGATACTATTAAAGTAAAAATGTTTGGGAGTTAATTCACACAAGAGTAAGCTCCAATCTAATTTTCAAGTGGATTTGGAAGTATAAAATTCCCAATAGATTCTCTATTCATGCTTGGAAGGTAGGTCATGCAAAGGTATTGACTACAAATTACATAAGGAGGATGGGAATCACTACTCCATCTTATTGTTTCCTCTGCAAGGAAACTGAAGAAGATCCTATCCATTGTATGTTCACTTGTATTTACTCAATTCAAGTTTGAAGTGAAGAAAAGAAGAATGGTTTACCTATCAATTTGAGCAGTGCCTCTGATTTGGTTTGATGTGATGACAAGAGAAATCATCTTCTTGCCATGTGTGTTTTAAACTGACTTTGGAGAGATAGGAACACTAGAGTGCACCTTAATAGGGAGAGATATTGGAGGAACATCTGGGAGGTTATTTGGAAAGACTTTCTTCTCCTTGAAGGTGAATCGACTATATAGTTTCCTTATCTGTTTTACTTCTGGTTCTGTTGTGAAGAGGGTTTTTCCTGCTAAATGCAGAGAATGTGTTGCGATGGGATTTTAAGGCTTTCCTGAATGTTGGTCTCTATAGATGATTTCCCTTTGTTTGTATTTTTTCTCTGTTGGCTGGGGGTTTGTCTTCTGAGTTCATTCTTTGTTTTTAGTTTGATGGTCATGAGTTTGTTTCTATGCTCAGATTATTTCTTTTTTCCCTTTGTAAATAGACCTTTTCCTTTCACAAAAAAGTCTTTACTTGTACTTACAAAAAATCCAAAAAAAAAGGAATATATGAGCTCGGGTAATTAAAAAATGTTTTTGAGTCCCTTTTTATTTCTCCTTGCCCTATTAACTTAAAAGTAATATGATATCTAACCTCTTTGTATTAAGACCCTCAGAGAATTCTATTTAGTGAAAACCATATTATCCATGAAAATTTGGGATGTTACATTCCTACCCACCTTAAATAAATTTCAACCTCAAAATTTCATTAAACTACCAACCTTAGAACTTTCCATATCTTCAATACAAAAACTTCAACATACTAATATTATCATGTGAATCCATAGTTCCAAACATTTCCATGCAACAAAATTTTGAAAAGAAAAAGTTATACTAAACTCTACTCACTCTTATCATCTTCACTCTCATCTACCATGACAAAGACTCTAGCTTGCCTCTTCTCTTTAGGTCCTTGATTAACATTGGGCTCTTTCTTTAGAAACTTGGGGTAGTTAGGTTTAATGTGGCCTATCTCACCACATGCATAGCAAGCTCTTGTCCCAAACCTGCATTCTCCTTGATGGTACTTGGAGAACTTTGCACATTTGGTATTTGCATTACGATTTGCAACAACCTCAGTTGGATCCTTCCTCTTCTTTTCATGATGATTGGAGGAGTCGTTATCTTTCTTCTACGCTCTTCCTGGATGGTCTTATAGCTCTAGGGCAGCATCGAGGGCACCTTGTAGGGTACAATGTCCACATCCTGACAAAGTGAAACTAAGGTCTGGCTTGAGACCCCTAATGAACTTCTTTGTCTTGCGTCATTCATCATAGTCGTACTCACACTTATGCAAATCCTAAACTTCATGGTGTACTTGGTGACAGTCATATCACCAAGCTGACGTGGGTTGCATAACTCTTCTTCCTTCTTCTTGATCATGGCCTTAGATATGTACTGGTCTCAGAAGTCTTACAAAATTTCCTCCCATGTGAGTGGAGGAGCATCAGATGCACATGATACTAGCAAGTTCTCCCACCAAGTCCTTTCTGCACCCTTAAGCATGTGAATCCCAAAGCAAACTTCTTGCATGCATTAGGACAGTCCAGATTGCGGAAGAAATGTTCCATGTTTTGCAACCAACTCTCGGCCTTGCCTACTACGTTCACATCTTCCTCTCCAGCAAAAGAGTCAGGCTTGATCTTCAAAAAGTAAACTAGGGAAAGCCCATGGTTGACACTAGGGTTTACCACTTGATCATCTCCTCTTCCTATGGCAGTGGCTAGAGCCCTGACCAAAATCTCAAATGGAACCATGGGAGGTTCTCTACGTGGAGATGCTCGACGATCTCCTACAGTGACAGATTCATCTTCATCCCCACCCATGTCTACCTTTTCATTATCACCCTTCCTCTTAGGAGCCATATGTGTAAAAGGACATAAAGAACACGAGATCATGAGAAAATCATGGAAGCCAACTATATTTTGGGATCTGATACCATTATTGTAACACCCCACTTGTACAACATAGAACAGAAGCATATATTTTCATTCACATCAAGGGGGTGTCACAAATATGATATTCATATCTCTAAAGTTTACAACAACAATCACTAGATAAATATAACATTCCTCATTCTCAAATCCTTAACAAGGTTCACATATACATATATGAATGGATAAAGAAAGGAAACTCTAATCTAGGTATACTTGGAACCCCCACCAATGCTTTTCTCCTCACAGATCCTCAAGCTAGGGTTTTCACTTCTGATGGATTTTTCCTCCTAAGCTTGCTCCTTACCTGCGGGCATCACACCCCCAACCATACATAAAACCAATAGTAAGTGGAACTAGACATATTATAATTTAAAGAAAAACCTATAAACTAAAAATAAACTTTAATAATTAAACATTGATAAGGAAAGAGCATTAGTTTTAAATTAGTTTCTTTTGTCTTGACTATATAAGAATCCTAGGGTTGCACATATGTGCTTCTTCTCTTATGCACCAAAGTGTCTCTTTTCTTATGCACCGAGTTTCCTCTTCTCTTATTCACTAAAGTGCCTCTTTGTTTTTGTCCAAGAAGCCTCTTAGTGAGGATACTATATATGTTTATCTCTTATCATCATCTTTCTCTTAAAACCTCTTAACTTTATATTTATGTCTTATTTGTAACTTTAATGTGAATTAGGGTGATACAATAATATGAACAATAAAACATAACATTCAAGTTATCATAAATTCATTGACTTTAAGCAATTCAAATAACAATTGATACTTTCATGTAATCCATACATGCATACCTAAAAAGGCAAACATTACTTATGTATAACTGGCATGGACCACTTACCTTGACTAAAGAAGACCTTTTTCTCTTCCTAGGTTGTGGAAAACCTATTCACATCCCTGGGGTTGAACAACCCTAATAATCCTATTCTTAACATATTTCACATTGAAATGTATAATATCCCAAGCATTAAACCCTAATTTATATTTCCCATAAAACCAAGGTTTGGCAAATTGGAAATAGATTCTAAAACTTGGATATTTATATTTCTCATGAAAACCATTCAACACATATTTTTTCTCATTTTTCTGAGCATCCAGTGATTTACTATGATTTTTGGAAAATTGGGCCAATCACAAATTAGTAAAATGCCACACAGGCGGCTAATTATCCACGGGGACGTCATGCCCAACTGATGTGGTCCAATTGAGGATGGTCGTGAAAGCAAGAAGGTATTTCTGTGGAAGATCAGCGGTCAAAGGATGAGGTCAGGGTTAAAGATCAAAATATCCATGTGCAAATAATCAGGCAATTAAAACCACAAGGGTGCCAAGGTCAAAATACAATTTGGCATGTTCCCCTTCAATCCATGGTGTGAGGTGCCATCCCTCGAGGTGCTTCCTTTGGTCATAGTTCGATGAAGATGATTTTTCACCGGATTTTGAGACTCCAGGAAAACTCCTTGCCTCAAGGCAAAGCCATCTAGCCCACTCTCGAGCCCAGGCGAGCACTGGAGCTCCACATTGTTGTTTCCATGAGGGATAGACAGAATACAAGATAACTAAAACTCCTAAGCACCCTGTTGTAATGAGGGAAGATAACAAGGGTGCATCTGCAAGGATCCTGTGAGGTCGACGATGCCATGACATGGAGAAAAGACAAGAGAAAGCATAATCGATTACCGGTAGAGAGACAACAGGGGAGCATCATTTGAAACTAGAGTCATAGAAACTAAGAAGAAAAGCAAAGATAAAGATAAAAAACATATATCAGGTGATCACACGAGGATAGGTGAAGCAAAACTAAGGTTGGAGACCTATTGAACTGTACAGGTGATGTATGTCATCATGCACCTAAAACCCGGTTATAAGGTACGAAGACTCAGGCGATCGCAGGAGAAATAGACAAAAGGAAAAGGAAATTGGGAGTTCCTAGATGCTTACCCCACCTTCAATTCCACATGAGGCTCTATCACTGATGGGCTATAGCTCCATGTCACCAGATAACAAGGATGAGTGGGATGAGGGTTTTTGTGCTCTTGGGAATCAATTAGCGATAGAGGAGTGAAGGGTGAAAGACAACGGTGGACTCCAATCCCTTAAATAGCTGTAAGGGTTTTTTTGTGAGCTCTAAACTTCATGGCGGAGAGGGGTGTGGTGCCTTTGTAGGTGTTTCATCAATATAGAGAGAGAGGAGATGAGTCAACCATCAGTGGAATCGGGACGGAGAGCCGGTTTAGTTAGCAAAGAAATATCACAAAATGAATAGAGAGACAAGGAAGAACAGATCCAGGGAAGGAAGCACAGTAAAGGGGTTTCAATTTGTGAAATTTCAAAGGAAGGTGATAAGAGAACAATCGTTAAATCAAATCTTAATTCAACGTCAGCCATCTGATGCACACGATAAAAATGAAAATAATAAAGAAGCATGTGACAGGTAAAAATGACCCGAACTTTAGGAAAATTGATGCATTATCTGCGTTTCATGATTAAATTCTAATAAAACCATATTCAAATATTTCCTAATTGATTTGGAGGGTCAAACATGGTCTAAATGAGTCCAAATTTAGGCCATGGGTTAATTTATTGTCTAGAAGACTAGTAGCCAATTAGATCTAGGTTTTATACAAGTTCTACCCACAATTTCTATTTTTGTCATTCTACTTGATTTCAATGCATTGATAGGTTAGATATTTGGAAAATTGATTCCCTTTTTGAATCCTTAAACCAAAATTAGAGATAGCCCACTACCACTCATTCAAAAGTCACAACTCATCAATATATGCC
Source organism: Alisma plantago-aquatica (assembly GCA_963693085.1). Classification (NCBI taxonomy): domain Eukaryota; kingdom Viridiplantae; phylum Streptophyta; class Magnoliopsida; order Alismatales; family Alismataceae; genus Alisma; species Alisma plantago-aquatica. The sequence continues at coordinate 398,829,068 of OY856410.1, forward strand.
CTTTTTGAGAAACTTCATTGAAGAGAGAGAAAAAGAAGAGATAGTGTTATTTCCTTCATATCCATATAAATAAGAAAAATCATCTATTGTTTGCCCAAAAGAGTAACTCCTCTCATGTATCCAAAATTGGTAAAAGGTACTTTATTTTCCTTTTTTTTTAATCCAAGTAGGAGGGGAGAGAGAGATGAATATTAATGACTTTTATCTTAAAAGCTATCATAAAAAAGGAATACTTCTAATCTAATTCATTTAGTCTTTATTTTCAAATTCCATGTCTCTTTCTCTTTCTCTTTCATCTCTTTTAAAATTCCTTGGTAGGAAAGAAAGGGAAAAACCAGTTAATATTATTGTTCAAATGTTTGCAATACATTATAAAAGGAAAAAGATGTTTTTGAGTCCCTTTTTATTTCTCCTTGCCTCTGTTAATATGAAAGAAATATAATTTTTGACCTCTTTGCATTAAGTCCTTCAAAGAATTCTATGTAGTGATAATCATATTAAAAGTTTTAAATTATCCACAAAATTTTGGGACACTTCCAACCCCAGGTGTAGGTCAAGGAGGAGAAAACCAAGGTTGACCATGACAACATCAAGAGTAATTGTACCTAGATTCGAGGTGATGACCCTCTGTTGATCTTATGTTTTATTTTAGTTTTCATATGTATCACCCTATATGGTGAAGGATAGTAATAATATCAAGCATTGGAATAGTTAGATATTTTATATTCCGCTGCTACATTTGGTATCTTGAATCATACTTTGAATAAATTGGATTATCACCCATTTCTGAAAAATCTACTCATGTGTTTGGCATATTGCATGTTTCTAAATATTGATTTAGTAGGGAGTAGATCCCCTCTCCGATCCCACTCCTTATAATTGACAATCGTATATCCATGAATGATGAAGAGAAACTAGACAAGTTTCATCAAGCCCAACCCATAATCATTCCCACTTTCCTGAAATGTCACCTACATACTACCTACCACTACATATACCTATCCTTGGTCACTAGGCTAAGGAGTTTTAGATTTTGTTTCCTAGATCTCCATCTTAGAGCTTTAAGGCCTAACAAGGTTAATGATCTCACCCTACACCTATTCTTATTGGTTGATGGCCCATTTCCCATTGATTTCAACCATTTCCCATGGACCACCACCCTCATCCACTCATTTCCATCAGTTTCCATCAATTTTCAAGGCCCAATCCACCTCCACTGGCCTTCCATTGGAGTTTCTATCCACTCTCCATCTACATATTAACTAGATGAAACCGACATGGTTTTTGTCCTATCGGGATGGGTTCACCTTCAACCATCTACACAAGCTATTGTTCAGGGAGGAATCTAGGAAGAAGGATGCTAAGATCAAGGTGGATCACACAAAGGATGACATCTAATTCATATTGAGGCTAAGGAATGAGAGCCACCTATCATTCACATTATAATATCTTCCTTATCCTCTTTTCTTCTGTTGTTCTCCTTTGTTTTTATGCAAATGATGTATTTCCATCTTTATTAGAGTCAACTATGCTTGTCTATGGCTAGATGACATTCTTCCTAGATATGTAGCCTATTTTGGGCATATTTGTGTACTTCAATTCTAAGCAAGTAGTTAAAATTCAGATCTAGCATGTTTATCTTTTACCTTCTGACATGCCTTAAACATGGAGACATGTCTAGGTCATCAAACTTTAGTAATTTATAATACATGAATGTTTAAGACTCATGCAACTAGCACAAGGTCAAAGTAGTTCAGGGTCGAACATAGGGGCTGGAAGAATAGCTCTTCAGAACCCGAGTTTTACTTGTCTAAGCACGTCAAAAAGTGAAAGGATAAGGTTTGTTTTAGGAAAAGAATCACAAAGAATTAAATAAAAACCTATCTCCAAAGGGAGTTACCATAAGGATTAAAGCTTTGGGTATTTTGGGTTTTAGCAGTTTTTATGATGGTTTTTGTATATAGGAGACCGAGGAGATAAAACTATCTTTGGGGCATAGCACGAAGGAAGATAACTTAATCGTAACAAGCGGCGGCTAGACCTGTCAAACGGGTAGGTGGGTTGGGTTTGGGTTGGGTCATTGCGGGTTTGGGTCAAAAAGATGCAATTCTAAACGGGTCAAAGAAAGACAAATCCAAACCCGACCTAGCAGGTTGCGGGTCACCCGCGGGTGCCCATATAATGTCTTCGATAAAAAATTATTTGTAAGTTGCTACTGTAATAGTAAAAGAAGACCATTTACTGTATTTTTACATGAACTATAGCACAAGAACAACCAACTATTATACATTTTCACTATCAAATAAAAAAGCATGTTATATTTTTATAACCATTCGAACACATACATATTTTTAGGTATAATTCTCTAATGTACAATTAATATCTTATAATGTATGATTTTTGTTAATAAATTAGAGTTAGTAACTTGCAGTATGATCTAGATTAAGTTTGATAGAACAACTAAATAATGTAGTAGATGTTGAATTTATTTTCCAGATCTCTCACTCTCTCATATTTGTTGGGAAAGTTCGAGTTTGGACTAGAACTCCTTAATAAGTAATTTTTATTAGTAGATCATTTTATTTGTTCTAAGTACTAGTGAATCACTATATTTATTTTTATATAAGTACTTCAGTTAAGCGGGTCACCCGCAGGTGGCTATTTATTTTTATATAAGTACTTTAGTTAAGCAGGTCACCCGTGGGTGCCCGCGGGCCACCCACAAAACCCGCTAAATAAATGGGTGGGTATGGGTTTGGGTAATTTCTAGTGGGTGGCAAATTTCATCACCCAAACCCAACTTAAACGGGTTGAGCCATGGGTGCCCACGGGTTTTGACCCAATTTGACAGGTCTAGCGGCGGCAACCTACATCCAGTGCCTTCTTCTCTCAAAGAAGATGCCAACGTGTCATGCACTAAGTTCCTTCTCTCAAAGGTACCAGGTGTGGGCTCACATGGAAGGATAAACTGAGTGCAGCTCTGGTTCCGGGTACTCTCATACACCTAAATTAAACCAAGCTCAAGAAATTACAATGTCCCTCTCTCGAAGGAGTCAAAACAAGAAACACAATTCTATAGCTAGTCAAAAGCGTGAATCAGAAAGAAGAAACTATAACTCAGATGCCTGAAAGAAATCATCAAATGAAATAAGTCCATACATAGAAAGATATGAGATAAACTCTACATATTCCAATAATCATAAAGGGACATAAAGGTTTAGTTACAATGTAGTAATTAAAGGAAAGTAAATGTTGTAAAGGGAAGATAAGTATCAGTCTCCTTGATTTAGGAGAACAAAGTACACAACAACAGACAACTAAGATGGTGTTAACCTGACACCGGGTAGTGGCCCTACCGGGATATGACCGTGTTGGGTTGTGGACCATGATGGGTAAGGGTCGTATCGGGATAGGACCCCCGCCCGATATGGTCATGTCAGGCTATAAACTGTGTCGGGCTGTAGTCATGATGGGTACAGACCATATCAGGTTGGGTACTATGTCGGGTTAAGATACATATCAGGTAAACACTATCTTAAGGCTCTCGGGTTCTTCATGTCGGGTAAGGTGGGCAGGCCATCGGGTTGAATCCCAGGTAGGAACCCAATATTGTTGAAGTGTTCTTGAGGATCATATCGTGCTTCTTGCTGCTACCAGAATAGTTTCTAAGTGAAATCCTCCCATCCCTCTTGGGATGGGGGTGTGCTCACCTATTATTGCCCGACAGGCTCTCTGGAAACTCAATGCACTAGCGCCTTTACTCTGGGAGTTAGCTCTCACAGGGTCTGACCCGTCCCATCGTAGGCTTGTAGCTGCTATTTATAGGCAGCGAGTTGATGGGAGTTGTGGCTTTTATTGGACCATGTGTCCTTCGTCTGTGGCTTTTTTCTCGTGGCTTTAGGAGGGGACGGTATGGTTGTCGCCTGACACACATGTTGGGCCATGAATGTGCCGGGCAGAAAGTGCATCACGTACAACTATGGTGGGTTGGAGCCTTGTCGGGCTGCGGTGTCGAGGGGTGGCCATGTCGGGTAATGAGCTCATCAGGTTGTGAACCAAGACGAGCTAGGCACCATATCGGGTAGAGAGTTGCATTGGGCAGGGACTCCTGCGTGACACACCTATGTTGGGTTAGTGTCATATCGGGGAACAACCATGACAGGTAAAGGGGTGTGTCGGCCTCAAGAGCTGCCAGTCTGGGACACATACTTTGTTGTTGATGGACCTGATGGGCCCATTGGTTCTCTTCTTGTGGAAGAAGTAAGAAAAACCCTTTAAAAGATGGGAAACATAATCAGGGGCATAGTGGACATGATTTCTTCACAAAAAATAAGACAAAATGAAGAGGAAGTTAGGTTTGGAGGCTATTTTGATAATGAAATATAAGCTCTAGCAGCCATAAAAATGGGTGTTATCAACTCCCCCAAACTTAGCAATTTGATTGTCCTCAATCAATCTGTACTTATTTTAAAACTTTTGTTTGTGGTACCTTTAAAACTAGGCGTAGTCTTCGGACAAAGGTTAAGTGAATTTTGGAATGTCCTGAGGAAAATTATGTCTGACCACAAACAATGGACTTTATTTTTCTTGCCTTATTAAATAAAATTTTCTCCCCAACGTTTTTGAGACTTTGGTGGATGATGTTGAAGTTAGCTTTCACACCAAACTACTTGAATATTGGGGGTAGAAGGTGGGTTTTTCCGGAAGGTTTGAGGTTTTTGGGGTTTTCTTGTTTTCCATTGGTCCATCCAGGTACGGGTCCGTTAACGGGCAAGTGGTCCCTGTAGTCCAAGCCAGTTGGCTTTAGAGCTGTAATTTCACATCCTACGTACCACTGCCCGAGATCTACCATACCTAAAGATGGGTGCTTTTGGGAATACAAGTGTTTTTTTTGGCACAACTCTCATGCTTTTATTCACTCTCATAAGGCTTTCCTCACTTTTGGGATTTTGGTGGGTAGGGAAAAGGGGGTTTTCTTTTTTGGGAAACTTTTTCCTTCTTATGTACATCTCTTAGCTGGAACGTGATTATTTTTCAAAGTTGGCATAGAAAATTTATAGTCTTTGTCGTTTAAGACTACATTTTCAAGAGAGTATAGCAGAAATGTACACAACCTTAAGCACAGAGAGAACCAACTGGAGGTTGTACCAAGTATTTATAATAAAGTAATTTTTAAAATTTTGAAGAACAAATAGTGTGTATGATTTTGTATGTATTGCTTACTATCAAACATTTATATACATGTATACACAGAGTATGATGAAGGAAAGGAAGGGAAAGGAAAAGGAGGAAAGATTTTAGAGTACCTCCCTCACTGATGCTATGGAGCCCCCCCCCCAAAAAAAAAAACTTATCACACACTCTGTCCCAGAGTAGTGAGATGAATAGGAGAGAGTAGTCATAGATTAGTGAGGGTTCAGCGGATGCATGCACCTTTAGTAGTTAGGAGCCCCATGACATATTTTCCTCGTTGGCTGTGGTAGTCAATGTCATGGAGCTTCTCTGGTGCCTTCTTTAGTACTGCTACGCAGGATATCCAGTGAAGCACGTATGTTCCACAGTCATTTGATAAAGGAGCTTGATGTGGACTACGGTGGTAGAAATGGAAGTCGTACCAGGTTTCTGCTAGATCTTCAAGATATGGCTTTATCATGGCCACCACCTCGGTGTAGTATTTCTTTGCTAATCATTCGAGGGGTGTTTCTAGCACTGTAGCAAACTCTATCGGCCAGTCGGTGTTGGTGTCTGAGCTTTTGTAGAAGATAACAACGCGAGCATTGGTGTATATCATGATAAGCATCTAGTGGTTGTTGTGCAGTAGAGGAAGGAACATTATGTGCGGCAGACGCTTCTGGATTTGAAGATGGAACAGCTCATGCGCCCCAGATTCATCCTCTAGGCATAGATCGTTGAACAACATTGGATGTGCTATGTAGAGTTGTCCAACCTTCTCTTGTAAGAGAAGGATGTAAGCTGATGCCACCGTCATAGCTCGACATCTTCCAGCCTTGACTAGGTCCCATAGATCCTCGATAGGGACCACTGTGTTATTCTTTTCATAGATGACGTCTGTAGTGTTAGAATCAATAAGTTGTATAAGTATATGATTGACCTATTCCCGAGATAGAGAGCTACATGTGAAAAGGTCAAAGTTGCTGATGATAGAGTCTGAGATGACAGATGAGATAGAATCGCCTTCAGCGGCGAGTAGGGCTTGCAAGTGCTCTATCTGCTTGCCTGGCCTATGGGCTCCGGATTGATTCTTTGGCCCTACCCGTCGACTTGGACGAAAGTCTCTTTTGTGCGTGCCATTCTTCTGAAAAAGAGGAACAATTTATGTTAAATTTTGTCTTCGCGATACATTAAAGTTTCAGTTGAGACTTAGCAAAAAGGATCACCCGATACGTCTTGGGCGATATTGGGAAATCAGTATCGGGTGGAAATGAAAAGCCCAGTCATTGGGTTACAGTAAAACTTTATCGCTTCTTGAGCGCAATAGGCTGGTGCACGATACCCAAGGAATACGGCACGTGTCATGTGATATCTGTCAAAAACTAATGTTGGGTTCAAAGGGAAGTGGTGTGCTTCAAAATTGATATGCCAAGGACGCGGTACAACCGCGCGACACACAAAGTACATGATACTGAAAAAAGGAAAATGATGCACTTATGAAGTCGACAGCAAAAGAATGCGACACGGCTACGCGATTCATGTATCGCGCGGATCCTGGAGAGTGTCGAAAAGCTCCCCCAAAACTTACTCAACGCGATAAGGAATGTGCGGTATGCATGTCGTGCGATACTTGTGTCGCGTGGCACTGATGGAAACTCGATACAATCGAAGCGATAGAAAAACCAATACGTGTTTAAAGCCTTGCTCGACATAGGCAGGAATACGATACATGATGCATGATACGGTCTAAGAGTTAACAGTGCGTGATATGGATGGACGATAGGTCAGCGTGATAAAGGTTGCGTGACAAGAGTTATTACCTTGTCGAGCAAGGAGATGTTGAATGTGACACGATAGGTCGGTAGACTAGAAAATTGGCAAGGGAGTTAGGATGGAAAGAGATTGCATGATAGGGGAGCAAAGGCTTTGGTAACTTTGATAACCTGACACAGTTAATCTTTCACTTCTATATATAGACACGTGTCGCACATGCACGTGAATTGCCTTCCAAAGCAAGGTAAATCCTGTCTAATCATGTCATGTCGTAAGGCTTAGAGGGAGGCGATGCATCACTCGACATGCTTCTTACTCGGTGAGTCCTTCATGGGCCACGAGTTCGCATGTTGGTTCTGGTGCTGTGTGGAGCGAGCACTACTTGATAGAGCGGTACACGATCTGACTGATGCGCTAGGCACGACACCTACCCGACATGCTCTTATGAAGTCAGCTATACTTGAAACGACAAGAGCGGACGATATGGATGCACAATACGTGCCCGATACTACTTGAGCGGTATGGTAACCTGACACGGTTAGCATGCCCGACACGCATAAACTCAAAAATACTTGTAAACTCAGTAAAAATGAAAACTATAGTAAGAGGCGCTTAATATGTAAAACATCACTGGCTTAAGTGCAAACCTCAGCCTCAACTAGTATTACACATTAAGGCGATGAAACTAAGTCGGTGGCCCAGAAAACATGAGAGTCAGTACACGTGCACAGACTCAGGCCTTATTACAATGAAAGTTTTCATAATAATCTTTGTAGGAAACGGAAATAACATCCTATCCTAGGAAATTAAAAACTTGGGCTGCCTCCCAAGGAGCCCTATGGTTTCTGTCATTAGCTTGACATCTTTTGTCTTTGCTAGGCTTCTTCGACGAGTACAACTTCAGCATCATCCAGGGGAAACTCAGATCACCTTGTGAAAGATTCGTCTTCGTAGAACCTTTTCACTGGGTGTCCATTGACTAGAAAAACCTTTGCAGGATCATCCTTGTCGTACAACTCCATCATTCCCGATGGGTAGATCTTCTCTACCACGAACAGTCCTGACCATCGAGTCTGCAGCTTCCCTGGAAAAAGTCAAATAGAAGATTTGAAAAGCAAAACTTTATCACCTTCCTTGACATCCTTCTTCCTTAAGTGAGAGTCATGCCAAACTTTTATCCTCTGCTTGTAGATTCTTGCATTCTCATAGGCATGACGCCTAAGTTCTTCGAGTTCTTGGAGCTGGAGGAACCTCTTCTTGCTGGCTAGGGAGGGATCCATATTGAGACATTTAATGGCCCAGAAAGCCTTGTGCTCCAATTTAAAGGGCATATGACATGATTTCCCATAAATCAACCGATACGGCGTGGTGCCAAGCGGCATATTGTATGATGTTTTGTATGCCCAAAAAGCATCATCTAGCTTGGTGGACCAATCCTTCTGAGATTTCCCGACTGTCTTCTCCAGGATATGTTTGATTTGCCTATTTGAAACTTCAACCTGACCAGACATTTGGGGATGGTATGGGGTATCAACCTTATGTACCTTCACAGAAGTGACTCAAATTGCCTTTCAGCAAAGTGTGATCCACCGTCACTGATAACTGTTCTTGGGACTCCAAACCTTAGAAAGATTATCTTTGTAAATAGCTTTATGACAGACTTGGCATCACAGGTGGTAGCGGGTATGAATTCTACCCACTTAGAGATGTAGTTCACTGCAACAAGAATGTACTTGAAATCATATGATGAGGGGAAAGGTCCCATATAGTTGATTCCCCATACGTCAAAGATCTTGACTTCAATCCAATCAGACATAGGCATCTCATTTCTGCAGGAAATATTCCCGGTTCTTTGACACTCGTTGCAGGCTTTGACAAAGGCGTGGACATCTTTGAAAAGGGTGAGCCAATAGAAACGGGACTGGAGAACCTTGGCTACGGTTCTTTCGACTCCCATGTGTCCTCCATAGGGAGAGGAGTGACACTCATACAAGATCTTTGGGGCCTCATATTTGGGTATGCATCTCCTATAGCATCTATCGGTGCAATGCCTAAACAACAGAGGGTCATCCCACTAATAGTAATTCAAATCAAAAAAGAATTTCTTCTTCTAATTATAGGATATTTTTGGGGGTAGTTGTTTACAGGATAAATAGTTACAAATATCGGCGTACCATGGGCCTTCTAGATTGGCCATCTGGGAAACATAGATTGCCTCATTAGCATAGCTTTCGTTGATCGGCAACGAGTGGTCGTCCTCCACTCTTATCCTTGATAGGTGGTCAGCGACCACGTTCTCGGAACCCTTCTTGTCGATTATCTCGTATTCAAACTCTTATAGTAGCAATGCCCAATGTAACAACCTAGGCTTAGCATCTTTCTTTTGCATCATATACTTCATGGCTCCGTGGTCTGTGTGAACAATCACCTTAGAACTCACAAGATAAGATCGAAACTTGTCAAATGCGTAGACAATGGCTAGCATTTCTTTCTCAGTGGTGGTGTAATTCATCTGTGCTTCGTCTAACATTTTACTGGTATAGAAGATCACATGATGCTTTTTATCCTTCTTTTGCCCAAGGACTGTGCCTATGGAAAAATCACTAGCATCACACATAAGCTCAAAGGGTAGACTCCATTCGTGTGACTAGATAACGGGTGCTGAGGCTAGAGCATCTTTCAAGGTGGAGAATGTCGTGAGACATTCTTTTATGAAATCAAACTTCACATCCTTAATCAATAGATTTGACAGTGGCTTCGCAATCATCGAGAAGTCCTTGATAAACCTTCTATAGTAGCCGACATGTCCTAAGAAGCTTTTGACTCCCATTAGGGAGCTTTGTAATTGCTTCCACCTTAGACTGATCAACTTCAATGCCTATATTGGATACCTTATGTCCTAGGACAATACCTTCCTGTACCATAAAATGGCACTTTTTCCAATTAAGGGTGATACTCTGTTCTTTACATCTTTTCATTACCAGAGATAGGTTATTTAGTCAATCATCAAAAGAGATGCCATAGACGCTGAAGTCATCCATTGAAACTTCCATCTTATCTTCCAAGAAGTCTACGAAGATAGCGTTCATGCACCGTTCAAAGGTTGCAGGTGCATTGCAGAGCCCAAAGGGCATTCTTCTAAAAGCAAAAGTCCCATAGATGCAGGTGAAGGTAGTCTTCTCCTGGTTGTCAGGATGAATGTGGATCTAATAGAACCCCAAATATCCATCCAACCAGCAAAAGTATGAATGATGGGCCAGGTGCTCAAGCATATGGTTGATAAACAGGAGAGAGAAGTGATCTTTATGGGTGGCGGTGTTTAACTTTCAGTAGTCTATACACATCCACCAATTGGTGAGGGTCTTGGTTGTAACTTCAACCCCATTATCTCCCTTGATCAGTGTGATGTCTCCCTTCTTAGGGACTACCTGAATGGGAGTCACCCACGTACTATCGCTAATGGCATATATGATTCCTGCATCATGGAGCTTCACAACTTCCTTGCTGACCACCTATCGCAACTTCTTGTTTAGTTTCTGTTGTGGCTGGGAGTAGGGCTTAGAATTTTCCTCAAGATGGATTTTGTGCACACACACAGAAGGGATGATGCCCTTTGGTCTCCAATCGAGTAACCTAAGGCTTTCCTTCTTAGCTTTAGCTCCACCAGCAGTTGTTCCTTCTGACTGTCAGTTAGCTTTGAGTTGATGATAACTGGATTCATCCTTTCTTCGTCCAGGAATCGATACTCCAAACCTTTCGACAAGACCTTTAATTTGGGCAGGGTTTTCTCTTCTGGTTCTTCAACAGGATCGCTTCATAGCACAACATACATCACCGTCTCAATAGGGCCATCTGCTTCAGACAGATCTTCAGCATCCAAAAGTGCCAGAAGCTCTTTCACTTTTGGATCTTTGACTACCTATGCGTTGCCAGTCAAGGCGTGCATCAGTGGGTCCACCATAGCCTTCTCCTCCCTTACCTCATCGCAGAGTTGCTGATAACTTTCAACAAAGTAGGAAGACTCAAAGAACAAGGGGGCTTTCATGCAGTCACAGATGTTGAAGTCGATATGCTCTCGTCCAACTCTGATCGTTATCATTCCTACCTTTACATCGATGAGTGCTCTGGCGGTAGCAAAGAAGGGTCGCCCAGAAATCATTGGGCAGCTAGGGTCCTCCAAGGTGTCGATCAAAATGATGTCACTTGGTATAAAGAACCTCCCAACTCTAATGGGCACATCCTCCACTACTCCAATAGGTCTAGCAAAGGTGTAGTCTGCCAACTGGATTCTCATATTGGTACTTACTATATCAGTAAGTCCTAACCTCTTTGCAAGGGACAAGGGAATTAAGCTGATGCTTGCTCCTAGGTCCGCTAGACCTTTATGGGTCATGTTGTCTCCAGCTTGAAAGGGAATGACAAAGGCTCTAGGATCTTTCTTCTTAGAAGGCATACTTGCCTTAACAAAGGAACTGGACGTTTGTGCTAGCTTTACAGTTTTGACATCTTCTCCTCTTTTCTTCCTTGAAATCAAATCATTGAGAAACTTTGCATAGGTGGGTATCTCCTCGATGGCATCCAAGAAAGGGATGTCGAGGTGCAACTTTTTTATGGCAGGCATAAACTTCTCATACCTTTTCTTCAATTAGGCTTTCACCGACTTATGCGGGAAAGGTATGCGGGGTGCATACCTATCTGAACGATCCTCAGAAGTTGCGTTGTCGTCTCTTTTCACTATTATCTCTTCTGCTTCATGGGTACTTCTGTTGATTCTTCGGGGGTAACATCCTTGACTAGTGTTGTTACTGTTGTTGCTCTCTTCTTGTGGGCTGACTGCAACACTATTCCTGACCTTAGGACGGCCATCTTTGTGATTTCATTCCCTCACAGGTTCGTCTCAGTGCTAGATGGGAATCACCCTACTCGATGGTTGATACTCTGGGCTAGGCTTGCCAGCTGCTGGTCTATCTGCTTGTTGTGCTGTTGGAGCTCCCCAATCTGAGTCGAAAAGCCTCCCATATGTTGTTGCATTAACTTGAGCAATGTCGTGCTGTCCACGAAACTTTTGTGCAGCTTCTCATTCAGATCATTAGGCTTCTTGGCAAAGGACATCAACTCCGTCATCATCGACGGTCGTTGTTGCTAACCTTGTTGGGCGTACGGGTAGCCTCGTGGTTGCTGGAAACCTATTGGGCGTTGATTATTCTGTTGTCCTCCTGAAGAGGTTCTGCCTACCAGCTGGTGAGAGTTCTCTGCTACACTGGTGTTTCCATACAAAAATCTGGGATGATCAGGACGTCGGTACAGGATGTAACTCACATTCTCTATACTGTCATTGTTGGGCTCGCTCTGCACAGCCGTATGTGGGCAAAAGTCAGAAAGATGGTTCGAATCTCCACATGTGACACAGCTCCTTACCACTTCTTGTCGTACCTTTGACGTGTATTTTACTACGCGCTTAAACGCAAGTATACGCGTCGAGTAATATAGGCCTTGTGAGGCCCGAGTCGAACTCAGGGATACGTGAATTATTGGAGACTTCTACTAACTAATCGCAATCAGCTAGACCGATTAACAAAGTAGGGTTTTGTTGTTGAAATTAAAAGAAAATAAAAATCAAACAAAGAAAACAATCGATTAAAGGTTGATTTAATCAATTCAAAGGGATATCTTTAGGATGGCGGTTTCACCGCGGGTCAACATTGTATTAGGTTTTATATAATTCCTCACACTTCTCTCTCTATCCGGGTAGTGGCCTGAAAACAGAATTACCCACTGTCGTGGTGTAATTCACTACTTAGATTTAGGTTGATTCCACCGTCGTAGTAATCATTCCCCTAAACTAAGTGCATTATAAACGGTCTCTCAGTTCCCACCATTAATTTTACAACTCCTTTGTCAAGGGTTTTATTGATTAATGTAGAATTCGTCTCTTTTCAACCGTTAATCCTTCTGTCGAAGTGATTAAGGGTGTTAAAGTATTATTATGGTGATCAAGCATAACAATAGAAATGGAGAAAATGAATCTATACCACAGATTTGAGAGAAAAATATGAATTATTGATATAAAAATGTCATACAATGCATTCCCGGGCTACTCCCGGTCCTAAAGATTGAGGGTTTTAGCCTCTCATGTTCATCTCACACGAATACATGGTAGAAATTGGGGAATTCATAAGAAAAACGGGAAATAAATGGGAAAACCCCTGAACGGAGAAGAATCGGTGGATCCTTGGCGTAGAACACGAGCTTTCCCCGCCTGTCGATGGTGGAAATCGTCTTCGGCAGCGTCCGAATCACCCGGGATGAGCTTCTCGGCCTCCGTTCTCCTTTCTCTCCTCCTCGGCACTCGTGCAATGCAAAATGAGATGATCCTCTCGTCTGGGCGGCCGTCATTAGGTATAAGTCCCTAATTAGGTCGTCAAATAACAACAGCCGTCTGATCGAGATCAAAATAGATCCAACGCATATCTGCCGGCGTCGATACCATCGACGCGGGTCGATGGTATCGACCCAGCGGATTAGCGGCAGCTTTCCTTTCTTTTATTCTGAGCGCCTGTGGTGATCTCGATACCATCGACTTGGGTGTCGATGGTATCAACTCCTTTAGCGTCGGTTGTTGTCGTTTAGCGACGCTGTAGCTCTCCTTGTGTCGATGGCATCGACAGTTTCCTCGCCAGCAACTTGAAGGGATCTCGATACCATCGACGTAGGTGTCGATGGTATCGACACTGTATTGCTCTTCTCGGCTGACAACCTGTGGCTTGGTCGATGGTATCGACGGAAGCAGATACTTGTTTTTCCTGAAATTTCACAACAAGACCAAGTAAATCCACACAATTTATAATAAGATGATAAATAATGCTCAAAATAGTAAAACAAAGGGGATTTGATATAAAATGATGGAAAAGACCAAATAAAGTGAATTATGCAATAAAATCCATGAAAATGAGTAATTAAGGCACAAAACACATATGAAAAAGGTCTCTAAATGCGACTCAAAATCATCACATCAAACTCCCCTAAGCTTAAACATTGCTCGCCCTCGAACAACTAATCTTTAGAATAAGATTGCAGATGTCAACTAACAATCAATACATCACCCCACATTCCACATGACTCCCACTGGACGTTCTCAAACCGGCCTTTCCTAATCACAGAACAGTAATTACCCTACAGGCGACAATAATCATCAATAAGAGAAATTATCCTTAAAACCGATGAACACTATCACATAAGGCAGTTAACATAATAAAATTCGCCGATTCAGCATTGGTGCATCTTGTGATCGCCTACACTACGTTGCTCGCCCTAACTACCATCTACATGGAAGCAGTTCTCCTGATAAACATAAGTGAGGAGATAATCATGGTGGCCTACCAATCCGAGCAACGGGTGGATGGAATGGGTGGTTCATGGAAGAATTTGGAAGTATTACACAGTTTCAAAATGCATACAACAAAATGCCCTAAATGATGCAAATGCACATTGAAAATGCCCTAATGCTTAAAATTGGGTGGAATGATGCATGCACTAACCTTCCACCTCAAAAAGAGATAGAAATCTAATTAAGCCACGTCATGTACTCAGTTTCCTTGTTATGCAAGTGATATCATGTTCCGTTCTCCCTCTTATTCCATTTCCTTCTAAATTCTCTTTTTTTTTCTTTTTTTTTCAAATTTCAGATTTTTTTTTCTTTTCCTCTTAGCCCACATATCCATAATTGCTTAGAGATACATGTGTTAGGCTATTTTCTTCATGATTGGAAATCTTTGTACTATTTCGAGGGTATGGGACAATTTAGATCACTTTTCAAGACAAACTGAGGTACATGGTGTACTTATGCATGAAAATCATAAAAGTTATGAGTGCAACTACATGACATGCACCTAAAGGTAATGTGCATGAATCACTATATTTTTTTTATTTTATGCAAAAAATATGAAAATAACAATGCAAATCCTATCTACATGCTATGCACGCAAGAAGGAATTAAAACTGTACTTTACTTCCAATTCTTTGGTAGATTATGGAAAAATATGAAGTGGAATGATCACAAGATTAAGTTACTGAACCTTAGAAAAATATCATGTGTCCCTCCTTACTGACATGTGTGGTAGTTTAAAGGGTTTCTTTCTCGTATATCCAATTAAGGTCTCATTACCATTTGATTAGGTTAGGCTCAAAAAACCGTTACTATCCACTTTTCATGAGTCAATGGGGGTGTGGGTGTGACATATTGCTTCAAAGTTGACATAATCAATCATTTTCATAGGACAAGTTTCCCAAGGACAACCAAGTTAAGCTATCCAAAAGACACAAAAATTTTTAAATTCCCTTAAAATTTCCCATGAAAACAGCGAGATGACAATTTTTAAGACATCCACGATTACACTAGATAGATGTGGATCCTAAACAAACTAAAATTGCAAGAACAAATAACAAAGAAAAAACTAAAAACAACTAAAGAAAAGATAAAAGATAGAGCTGTTCCAGCCACCCCCCTAAGCTTGAATTCGACTATGGCCTCATAGTCAAAAACAATCTTAAGAGTGGAACAGAGATACCAGATCAGTCTGATGGTGGTGGAGGCGGGTACTGCCAGGGTCGTGGGGTCCGGATTTGCTCTGGATGATGTGACTTCATTTGACCAATAACCTCGTCTTGAATAACTGACACCGACACTGCTGTGTGTCCGTCGATACCATCGACGGAAGTCGATGGTATCGACTCGCTGATTAGGGCAACTACCTCGCGAGTCCGGCCGCCGCCTTTTTCATTTGAAAATGTCGATACCATCGACGGACCCGTCGATGGTATCGACTTCACTGAGTCGATTTCTTCTGAAAATCTCCAGAGATCTCGATGGTATCGACTGGGGTGTCGATACCATCGACACTTTTATTGCGACCTGTCTGTGACCATGTCGATACCATCGACGGGGGTGTCGATAGTATCGACGCAGTGCGATTTTTGCTGGTGTCAACCTGAACCCATGTCGATACCATCGACGAGTGTGTCGATGGTATCGACCCTGCCTGCTCCTGCACATTTAACAAACGGATCAAGGTATCATATTTAAACTAAAATTCAAACGAAATAAAAGCAATCTATGACTAAAATTAAACTATCCTAATGTACCGATGGTTGGGTTGCCTCCCAACAAGCGCCCTTCTTTAACGTCTTAGGCTAGACGGCTTGACAATCATCATCTTTTCACCTTGGGAACTGGGCTTAGAGGATCATTCGGTAATTTGAATTCGACTCGATCTCCTCCAATACCCAAGGACAAAGTCCCTCTGCCTAAGGCAGTCACGACATCCGCCGTTGCTTGAAACGGTCTTCCTAGGAGAATTTCACAACTTTGGAGTGGTGGCATATCCATGACGACAAAGTCCACAGGAAATATGAATCTATCCACTTTGACGAGAACATCTTCACATACTCCATAGGGTCTCACGGTAGACCCATCTGCCAATTCAATTGTTGCAGCCAACTTCTTTATCTCTTTTAACCCCAGCTTTTGAAATGTAGCCAAAGGCATGAGATTTATACTAGCGCCGGAATCACATTGCGCTTTAGGGAAATGTTGACCACCTATTGAACACGGTATGTAAAAACCTCCTGGGTCCTTTCTCTTCTTTGGTGAACTCCCATGAATCATAGAGCTCACTGTCTCATTCATCCAATAAATTTCATCGTCTTTTATCCGCCTCTTCTTATTGATGATTTCTTTAATGAACCTCCTATAGGCGGGTACTTTCTCGATCATCTCCACTAACGGAACGTTGATGTGGAGTTTTCGGAATATCTCCAAAAATTTCTTAAAATGACGATGCTCTTTCTTTGACTTCGGATTGACCGGATCCAAAACATCAGCTGCATCAACACGCCTGTGAGGTGGCACATACGTGCTTTTCGGGGGTACCTCCCCTAAGCTTGCTTCAATCACTCTCTCCGACGTGGGCTTTGGCGAGACATCCTCAATAGTAGCAACTTGTTGTGGTTCCTCTCTCGCCTTAGATGTCTCCACATGTGCACAAACAACCTGCACCTGCTCCTCCTGCCTAGATGGAGATACCATACTCACAACTCTCTCTGATTTTCTGAAGAAATGGTTTCCGCCCGGCAATCTATAGTAAGTGCGTGGATACGGTATCGCCGGTGTTGCATTCACATTGAAAGTCATTTTTCTTTCTTCTACAGCTTCTTGCACCTGAGATTCCTCATTTCTTACCACCGACATGTACTTAACCTGATGATGTGCTTGGGCCACGTTCGCACTCTCAGCTGGTTTCTGTTGATTGGCGTGCTTGATGGCCGCCACTTCACTTGAAATCTGAGCCACTATGGTCTCTAATGCCCGCATTTGCGCTCCATGGCTTTGCAGCGTCTGCCCAAATTTGGTTAGAATGTCACCTTGAGATTGCAATTGCTTACCAAACATGGCCATCATCTCTTGGTTTTGCTGTACCATTTGACTCAGCAATTCATTGTTTTTGTCCTCGGCTTTTTGCTGTGATTTGGCATCCGGATCCTGTAGAAAATTATTCGGATCCTTCCATGAAAACTTCTTATCCTTCCTCCATGCATAATCATTGTTCCTATAGCCTTGTTGTTGCATGAATTTTACTTGGGCTTCCTCATTCTCAGATGCATCTTCTTTAGTTAGCAGCTTCTTGGCTAGTAGATCTAGCTTGTCGTTCAGCTCTCTAACTATTCTGGATTCACCGGCAGCCTTGACCTGTTCCACTGCACCTCTGTCGCCCCATGACTGTTTCCTAGCCATGTTCTTTAATATCTCCCAGCATCTTGTATCAGTGTTGTTCAAGAAAAATCCTGAACCGGCCGAGTCCAAATTGCTTCTATCATGCTCGGAGAGAGAAAAGTAGAAGATCTTCACTTGGGTTTCCTTGTCCAGTCCATGGTGTGGACATCTCCTCAACATGACTTGGAATCGCTCCCAAGTCTCAGAATAAGTTTCACCCGCCTGTTGGGTGAAATTGTGGATCTTCCGGATCATATCATTGGTCTTCTCAGGAGGGAAGAACCTCTCGAAGAAAACCTCCACCATGTGATCCCATGATTCAACAAACTCGTCGTCGAGGTTATGAAGCCACTCTCTTGCCACTCCAGCTAAGGAACTCGGGAATAACTTGAGGTAGAGCACATCCTGCGGAAATCGATCTATCTTCACCATATCGCAGTTCTCCACAAACTGACTAATGTGTGCCATTGGATCTTCATTTTTCAGTCCGTGAAATGCGTTGGATTTGACCAAGTTAATCAGTGCTGGGTCGATCTTGTATGTAGGTATGTTTAGCCCCTGTTTCTTTATCGGCCCCTTTGATGCTGAGGAAGAAGACGCCTTGATCTTCTCCCATATGGTCTGTGCTTCAGCCATTTCTTCTTCTTGTTCTTGCTCAGATTCAGAATTTATATCACTTTGGTGTTCCTCCTCGTAGTAGTCCTCGTCCTCTGGTCCCACAGATGGAACCTCAGGTGTGCGATTCACGTAGTCTCGACTACGTGTGTGCACCATGCAAAGTACCTGAAATATGGAAATAGGGGTTCAGTACAATGCTTTGAACGAGTCACACAATTATAGAGAAATAAAGGAATTTTTGAAATTGTTTTAAAATAAAATAAAATAAAATGTGGCCTAGAGTGGCCGCTCTTAGCACTCAAAGTGCCAATAATTCGCCGTATCCCCGGCAACGGCGCCAAAAACTTGACGTGTATTTTACTACGCGCTTAAACGCAAGTATACGCGTCGAGTAATATAGGCCTTGTGAGGCCCGAGTCGAACTCAGGGATACGTGAATTATTGGAGACTTCTACTAACTAATCGCAATCAGCTAGACCGATTAACAAAGTAGGGTTTTGTTGTTGAAATTAAAAGAAAATAAAAATCAAACAAAGAAAACAATCGATTAAAGGTTGATTTAATCAATTCAAAGGGATATCTTTAGGATGGCGGTTTCACCGCGGGTCAACATTGTATTAGGTTTTATATAATTCCTCACACTTCTCTCTCTATCCGGGTAGTGGCCTGAAAACCGAATTACCCACTGTCGTGGTGTAATTCACTACTTAGATTTAGGTTGATTCCACCGTCGTAGTAATCATTCCCCTAAACTAAGTGCATTATAAACGGTCTCTCAGTTCCCACCATTAATTTTACAACTCCTTTGTCAAGGGTTTTATTGATTAATGTAGAATTCGTCTCTTTTCAACCGTTAATCCTTCTGTCGAAGTGATTAAGGGTGTTAAAGTATTATTATGGTGATCAAGCATAACAATAGAAATGGAGAAAACGAATCTATACCACAGATTTGAGAGAAAAATATGAATTATTGATATAAAAATGTCATACAATGCATTCCCGGGCTACTCCCGGTCCTAAAGATTGAGGGTTTTAGCCTCTCATGTTCATCTCACACGAATACATGGTAGAAATTGGGGAATTCATAAGAAAAACGGGAAATAAATGGGAAAACCCATGAACAGAGAAGAATCGGTGGATCCTTGGCGTAGAACACGAGCTTTCCCCGCCTGTCGGTGGTGGAAATCATCTTCGGCAGCGTCTGAATCACCCGGGATGAGCTTCTCGGCCTCCGTTCTCCTTTCTCTCCTCCTCGGCACTCGTACAATGCAAAATGAGATGATCCTCTCGTCTGGGCGGCCGTCATTAGGTATAAGTCCCTAATTAGGTCGTCAAATAACAACAGCCGTCCGATCGAGATCAAAATAGATCCAACGCATATCTGCCGGCGTCGATACCATCGACGCGGGTCGATGGTATCGACCCAGCGGATTAGCGGCAGCTTTCCTTTCTTTTATTCTGAGCGCCTGTGGTGATCTCGATACCATCGACTTGGGTGTCGATGGTATCGACTCCTTTAGCGTCGGTTGTTGTCGTTTAGTGACGTTGTAGCTCTCCTTGTGTCGATGGCATCGACAGTTTCCTCGCCAGCAACTTGAAGGGATCTCGATACCATCGACGTAGGTGTCGATGGTATCAACACTGTATTGCTCTTCTCGGCTGACAACCTGTGGCTTGGTCGATGGTATCGACTTCCGTCGGTGGTATCGACGGAAGCAGATACTTGTTTTTCCTGAAATTTCACAACAAGACCAAGTAAATCCACACAATTTATAATAAGATGATAAATAATGCTCAAAATAGTAAAACAAAGGGGATTTGATATAAAATGATGGCAAAGACCAAATAAAGTGAATTATGCAATAATATCCATGAAAATGAGTAATTAAGGCACAAAACACATATGAAAAAGGTCTCTAAATGCAACTCAAAATCATCGCATCAACCTTGCCTTTATAGTTCTGGTCCTTCAAGGCCTGAACGTCAGTCACTATCCTATCCAACTTAGTCGACAATGCTTCCTTCACCTTGGATTCTCCAGGAGTGGAGTGACTCGTTGACTCTCTATCATATTCACTGTCCTGCTGATTGGTGGCCATATTGTCTATAATCTCCCTTGCTCTATGGGCACTGAGCCCTAAGAAATCGCTACCTGCTGCAGCATTCAAGGATTTCCTTTCTCTGACGCACAACCCATTGTAGAAGGTGGTGATCAACTTAGGCTTAGAAAAACCATGGTGTGGGCACTCTCTCTGATAACCTTGGAATCTTTCCCAGGTTCCATGCAGGTTCTTTAAAACTTTCTGTGAGAACCTGGTTATCTAGTTTTGGCACTTTATCATTCTCTCTATAGGGAAGAACTGAGCAATAAAATCATTGCCCAGGTGTTCCCAGTCTAGCAGGCTCCCATCTTGGAGACTTGTGTACCATTCCATGGCTTTATCCCTCAAAGAGAAAGGAAAGCACTGGGTGTAGATGTAGGATATCGGGACCTTGTTGATCTTGAAGGTCTTGCAAGTCCTCTTCAACGTAGTAAGATGGTTGTAAGGGTTCTCCTCACTGGTATTCCCTATGAACCGGTTGTGTTGCAGCAGTTGGAGAAAGGAAGGCTTCAACTAGAAGTTATCCATGTTGAGCGGTTGCTCCACCACCAGGTTCCTTTCCTCATTCGCCCTCACTTGGACAAAAGAGCGAAGAGACCAAGCTTCAGGTGCTTGTTCAGCCATTGCTTGTCAGAACAGGAGGGTTTAGAGAGATGAAGTACCACCTAAAAAGAAAATGTGTAAAAGTGTGAGTGTATTGTATAAATTATGTACAATAAGTATCTGCAATATTATATGCATATATACAAGGTTTTTGGCAAAGTTCAAGTAAAACTCGAGTTTGTAGAACGATATTCGTTGCTGAGTCCCCGTCAACGGTGCCAAAAAGTTGACAAGCTTTAAACATGGAGACATGTCTAGGTCATCAGACTTTAGTAATTTATAATACCCAAATGTTTAAGACTCCTGCAACTAGTACATGGTCGAAGAAGTTCGGGGTCAAACATAGGGACTGGAAGAATATCACTTCGGAACCAAAGTTTTACTTGTCTAAGCACGTCAAAACGTTGAAGGATAAGGTTTTTTGTAGCAAAAGAACCACAAAGAATTACATGAAAACCTATCTCCAAAGGGAGTTACCAGAAGGATTAAAACTTGGGGTATTTTGGGTTTTAGCAGTTTTTATGATGGTTTTCGTATATAGGAGACCGAGAAGATAAAACTATCTTGGGGGCATAGCACAAAGGAAGATAACTTAATCGTAAAAAGTGGCGACGGCCTACATCCAACACCTTCTTCTATCAAAGAAGACGCCAACGAGCCATGCACTAAGTTCCTTCTCTTAAAGGTACCAGGTGTGGGCTCGTGTGGAAGGATAAACTGAGCGCAGCTCTAGTTTTGGGTACTCTCATACACCTGAATCAGACCAAGCTCTAGAAGTTATAATGTCCCTCTCTCAAAGGAGTCAAAATAAGAAATATGATTCGATAGCTAGTCAAAAGTGTGAATTAGAAAGAAGAAACTAGAACTCAAATGCCTGAAAGAAATCATCCAATGAAATAAAGCCATACATAGAACGATATGAGATAAACTCCAAAGATTCCAATAATCATAAAGGGATATAAAGGTTTAGTTACAATGTAGTAATTAAAGGAAAGTAAATGTTGTAAAGGGAAGATAAGTATTGGTCTCCTTGATTTAGGAGAACGAAGTACACATTAACAGACACCTAAGATGGTGTTAACCCGGTACCGAGTAGCGAACCTATCGGGATATGACCATGTCGGGTCATGGACCATGATGGGTAAGGGTCATATCGGGATAGGACATCCGCCCGATATGGTCATGTCGGGATATTGATCGTGTCGGGCTGCAACCGTGATGGGTATAGACCATGTCAGGTTGGGTACTGTGTCGGGTTAAGATACATATCGAGTAAACACTATCTTAAGGCTCTCAGGTTCTTCATGTCGGATATAGGTGGGCAGGTCGTCTCGAGTTGAATCCCATATAGGAACCCGACATTATTGAAGTGACCTTGAGGATCATATCATGCTGCTTGCTGCTACTGGAATGGTTTCTAAGTGAACTCCTCCCATCCCTCTCGGGATGGGGTGTGCTCACCTAGTATCTCCTGACAGGTTTTCTGGAAACTCGATGCACTAGCTCCTTTACTCTAGGAGTTAGCTCTCGTAGGGTCTGGCATGTCTCATCATAGGCTTGTAGCTGCTATTTATAGGCAGCGAGTTGATGGGATTTGTGGCTTTTATTGGACCATGTGTCCTTCATTTGTGGACCTTTTCTCATGGCTTTAGGAGGGGCCAGTATGGCTGTCGCCTAACACGCATGTTGGGCCATGAACGTGTCGGGAAGCGAGTGCATCGCATACAACTATGGAAGGTTGGATCCTTGTTGGTCTGCGACGCCGAGGGGTGGCCATGTCAGGTAACGACCTTGTCAGGTTGTGGATCGAGATGAGCTAGGTACCATATCAGGTAGAGAGATGTAGTGGGTAGGGACTCCTATGCGACACACCTGCGGCAGGTTGCTGTCGTATCGGGCAACGACCATGACGAGTAAAGGGGTGTGTCGGCCTCAAGAGTTACCGGGTTGGGACACAGACTTTGTTGCTGATGGGCCTGATGGGCCCATTGGTGCTCTTCTTGTGGAAGAAGTAAGAAAAACCATGCAAAAGATGGGGAACATAATCAGGGGCATAGTGGGCATGATTTCTTCACAATAAATAAGACAAAACAAAGAGGAAGTTAGGTTTGGAGGCTATTTGATAATGAAATATAAGCTCTAGCAGCCATAAAAATGGGTGTTATCATCTTCTCTTTTGGTTATGATTGTTTGGTTGGTTTATCTCTTTCTTACATGTGATTCAATTTTATTAACATCGAAAGATTAGTGGCAAAAATGGGTAGAGAGGGTAGTTTGGACCTAACTTTGAGAGGATAGAGTCCAAGGGAAGTACTTCTCAAAATATAGGATCAAAGTAGTCAGACCTGACATGAAAAAAATGGCCATGCTTCATCCAACCTAGGTTGGTTTCACTGTGCAAGGTTAGTTCTCTTTGTTAGGATTTGCATCAAGATATGTTTTGAGCTTGACCTCGTTTCATCCAACCCAACTCAAGTTCACCCTAATTGGTTTGCGTTCCTAGCATATCATTGTCACTCCTAATGTTGCAAACTACCTTGGACCCAAGAAATTACATGAGAAAGTTAGGGGTGTTCAACCATTATCATAAAGAGATGTATTGCGTAGATGATGTGAATTTAATCACATTATAAGAGAGAAAGCATGATGACCCTCACATGACTATATACCATAATACATATTGGGTTAGGATGTGAGTTTCTAGCTTGTGTGTTTGAGGGATATCTACACCTGAAAGCATTGCACAAAGATAGTCTGATTGATGGTCACATAGCTTGGGATTCCGCTTGTGTGTTTGAGGGATATCTACACCTGAGAGCATTGTACAAAGATAGTCTAATTCATGGTCACATAGCTTGGGATTCCCTATGTTGTTTAGTACTTGAGGTATATCTACACGTGAGATCATAGTACAAAGATAATCTGATTCATGGTCACATAGCTTGGGATTCCCTATGTTGTTTAGTAGCATTCGAAAGAATGCATTTTCTTATTTTTTATTTTCACATTTAGTTTTAGTTATATCATACATATTTCCATCTATTTTTCTCATATAGGTAAGATCCATATCTTAGGTGACTAAACATCCCTATGTCTGTGTGTTTGACCTAATTTACTAGATTGACCTATATTTTTTTGTGGGTGCCCCAAGGTTTCGGGTTATAAATTTAAAGTTTGATCCTTAAATTTTGATTTTAATATACTCGTATTTGGGACACACATTTGAGGGTGATCAACTTTTTGTCATAGTTAATGAAGACATGGTTTTCATATTTAACACTCAAAGATTTTGTTTGATTTAGACTAATATCGTTTATACATGCATAGTTTTTCTTTCTTTTCACACATACTTGTCCATACACTCTAATATACTTTTCCTTTTCTTTATCATCATTTGGTTCATAGATATGAATCTAGCATGAACAAGGTGGATCATATTGTCCACCTTCCCTCCCAAAATTTTCCACCATCCCGACTGTTGGTAACTAGTTGAGAGCCATGTGCTTCAGTTTGTCACCCTATGTTCATCCCCACAATCATTGCCTACTCAACAATTATGTACTCCTAAGGCCATCTGTACTACATCATACACCCATTCTTCTACTTAGAAGTACACCAAAATAATGGCTCAAGTGAGAGAAAGCATCGACCTACTATTATCTACTATGCCTTCTTGAAACTAAGAGATGATACGTGCAATAGAACTTGGAACAAAATTCACAAGTGTGTTCCTTTCCACTTTATTGGACTACCTTCAAGAGTAGGTAGACCCACTTCAGGTCATACTTGAGATGTAGGATAGCTAACTACAAGAGGTGATAGAGATTGAGGCCTACATAAGAAATATAGTTCATGTTACTGAACTGAGCTTCATCAGTAAACAATAGATCAATATGGTGCAGCCACATTAGTTATACATGACAAAACTGCCAATCTAGAAGACATGTCAACCCAATTCTAACAACTAAAAAAGAAGTTTTTGGGCAAAGAAGAAGACTTCAAGTGCTTTTCAGTCTAGTTTTGTCCAATCTGCATGTGCCAATGTACAGACATGAAAGATTAAACCATCATACCCACTTCGTGAGACCTGGTGAAGGTCTAATTTCACCATAATTTGTGGACCGCCTATTGGACTAGTTTAGATTTTTTAGTGAAGACTTACCAATTAGTGAAGTATTTCAATTCAACCTATTGACCAAGATGTGAAACTAGTAGAGGAGCCACAATAACCTGACATTTGGGTTGATGATTAGGATCTTCATACATTACTTAGAAGTCAAACATCCACTACATCACCTTCCGAACAACTTCAAGGTTTGTTTGAATGGCCTGACTCAATATTTGACTTAGGCCAAAATGAAACCTAACGAGTTGCAACATGTCATTATGCTATACACAATGTACCTACCATGGTCTAGAACTGTTTGCTTAAGGATTGATGATAATGAATATCAACTTGGGGATGTGAATATATTCATGATAGTGATGAGATAAATTTTCATGTGCCAATATCCACTTAACCCCCTTGTAGGGGATGGTAGTAGATAAGAAGTATAATGAATAGTTTATGACAATGTGGGCACAATACAAGAGGACACACTATCCCCAATAGTTGATGATAAGCTTGGGGTGAAGGGTTTACAACTAGATTAGCCTAGGGTTGTGTCACAAAACTATTTGTTACCCTAGGTCCACACTCTGAATGGCTACATAGCCAAAGGTGAGTGGACTTGGGCGTCCATCCGTAGAATGGCACACATATTTCACATAGGCAATATATACGTAAAAGAAGTCACAACAAGATATAACAAGACAGTAAAACTGGAGATAATAGATATGTACTCATTCTATTTCAATATACCCATTGGTGTTTCATTTTAGAGCTTAGAGTCTTGAGAGCAGTGGATCTTCATTTAGCGGCTAAAAGAATTTGATAAAAAAAGACATAGTAATATTAGAGCATGAAGTATGATATGAAAAGCAAGTAAATAGTTTAAGACTATATCAAATTTTCTTGGCTAGAGAAAAACTAAGAAAGAATAAGAAACAAGGCGAGCAAACTTCACGACATTCTCTTATACAAAGCATGTTTTAGGTTTCTTTATCCATTGTATTAAAATGTATTTTTTCTTTATATTACCTTCAAGATTTGTCAATGTATTATAACCAAACATAAAAGTAATATTCAAAGAAATAATAGCTCAGCCAAATAAGTAGCCAAGCATTCATATGGGCATACATACAAGCAAGTCAATATCATCGTAGGGTCAAGAGTAAAATTTACCTTGATTAGAGCACAAGATTACAATTGATTTAGAAAATTATTCCTAGTGAGCTTGATAGATCTTGGCAATTAAATCATCATAAGGATCTTGACATTACAAATGTAACATCCCTGACTTGGGTTATACCTTAACCCTAGATGTTTTGCTTCTTAAATTTAATTATATGCTTGCTCTTATTTCTTGAAAAGTAATTAAGGCTCAAAAGGAACTCATGCTTCGATTTTAGTCCTTTTCGAATAATGTTGAAACACTATTTTGCTTGTTTTGGACTAAAGTGCAAATTACCCAAGTTGAGGGGTTAACTTGCAAATGTTACATGGTAAAATTTTCCTCATATGATGAAGCATCATAGTAATGAGTATGATGCAGTGGTATGGCTTTCACAAGCCTGAGCACCAAGAAAGAGCTAGTTGAGCAATGTTTATGCATTAAAACCTAGTTTTGGTGTAATGTGCAATTTACCCAAAACCTAGGGTTCAATATGCAAAATACCACTTCAAGAGGGTCCCTCGTGATTCTTGGCATCATATAGAGAAAATAAAATGAGAGGGGCGCCTCATTTGAAACATTTTGGAAGAGAGAGAATCTTGATATTAAAATAATCAAGATTTAAGCATAATTGGAATTTTACTTCAATTTAATACAAAAATAAATATATTAATTGAAGAGTCCTTCAACCAAAAGGTGAGGGATGATTTTGCAAAAGGTTGTACGAGCTTGTGCCTTGCAGAGGCACGAAAATATCTTAAGTGAGTGGAGAGCCCACTCACATTAAGTTAATGAAAAGTAATATCCACTAAAAATGGGATATTAGTATAATATGATTAAGGTGCTTAATTTGCTTTTCCTTTAAATTGAGGATAATGAAGGGGAATTAAAGGCAAAGGAAGATGCCTTCGTGCACAAGGGAAAGATGGGAGTGTGTGGCATGATTTGGAGAGTTGAAGGATTTTCTTTCAACTTTCTCTCTCCTAGAAATTCCTTTATATATACCTCATTTCCCACTCAACCAAAGATCTTTTTTCGGATTTTCTTTCTTTCTTGCCTTGGACGAGGTCAAGGGGACTAAGGAGTAACAGGAGTACGAGTTCCAACCTGTAGGTAATCTTCTTGATCACTTTCAACCATGATTTCATGGTAGAAATCGAAAATCAATGATGGATTTCTTCTTTTCTTCCATCAATCTTCCTTTCTAGCCAATCCTTTTCACTCAAAAGCTTGAGGAACGAACCTTGTGGAGTGAGAAAGCTTATTGCACCATTAGTAACGTGAATTTGGAGCTTTGAAGCTTCATTTAAGGTGGGTTATATAACTTGAAACCTTGAATATTGTTATTGATTTCATATCTTTAACTATTGTTGAAGTTTTCTCTATCCTCCAAATTTTATTTGATTGATTGATGAAATAACCATGAAAATCATAGCAAGATTCGTGGGTTTAGAGCTTGATGATGATGACATCATCATAAGCACACACCTCCACAAATATCCTTTACAAACGGTTTCATGAACTTGAGACCAAACGGTCTAAAGATCATTTGAAACCAAACGGTCTCAAGACCGTTTGGGATCAAACTGTCTCAGACCGTTTGGAGCTCAACTAATTATGTGATGGATGATGATCCATTGGATTGAATTGAATTAGTTTCAACAAGGTTCAACATTTGAAGGTCCATCAATTATCAACTCTAGATCAGGTCATTATCAAAACCCTAATTGAATTCCATGAGTTTTCCTTATTTGGTTTGGGTCAAACGGTCTTAAGACGGTTTGACACCAAATGGTCTCAAGATCATTTGGGACCAAATGACCTCAAGACCGTTTGAGGTTAGGTCATGCCCAATTTGAATGGTGGTCCAATGATTTCAAAGCAATTGGTTCCACAATGACCAATATTGAAGGTTCATCGATTTCAAACCCTAATCCAATTGGGTTCAAAACCCTAATTGATGATCAATTGAAGGTTGAATGAATTGAAGGATGACTCATTAGCTCAATTGAAGTATGGTGCATGGGTTCAATTGATGAGTGGTTCCATGGATTCAATTGATGAGGGAATCAATCTTGGAAAACCTAAATTGAATTGAGAGGTTGAGACCATTTTTGGTCCAATCGATTTTGAGGAGGTTTGGACCAAACGGTCTCAAGACCGTTTGAGTCCAAATGGTCTCAAGACCATTTGGGACCAAACGGTCTCAAGACCGTTTGGGACCAAACGATCCCAAACCAATTGAGACTCAACCGATCTCAAGAACATTTTGGTTAAACGGTTTCAAGCACAAAATTTCTAAACGGTTTCAAACTGTTAGACCAAGACCGTTTGGAGGTCTAAACGGTCTTAGACCGTTTGGAGGTCATTCAAGCAAAACCGTTTGAGGTCTGGTTGGTCAAGACCGTTTGGGGTCTAAGTGACCAAGACCATTTGGAAAGTAATTAACCAAAACCGTTTGAACGCTTAAGGTGATTAAAGGTCAATTGTTTAATTGATCATTAAATGATGTAAATCAAGGGTGATTACATTAATTGTACCCTTAATAAGATAGGGTGATTAGTACCTTTTGAATGATTAATCTTTAATGCTTATGGAAGTAATGGCATAATACACCGTGTCAACCCTTCATTCAAGTTGAGTTGACCTAATCTAATCAAGTTTGAAGTAAGTATCATCCTATAGAGGATGAGAGAGAGAGAGAATTCCTACATGAATGATAATCATGTAGTGGTTAAGCCTCAACACTTTCAACATGAATAAAATGTGTAATTAGGGTATGATCCTTGATAAAGAGATCATGAAACCCTAATTAGGAAGGTTGATGAGCCCTAACCCTAATTGAGGACAATGATAGGTGAAACCCTAATCTAGGGTAACAATGAAACCCTAATTTGGGGAAAAGACATAATAAACCCTAATCAAGGGTAATGTCATATGAAACCCTAATATAGTAATGTGATGAGAGATTCCAATCCAGGGTGATGCTATGAAATGCTATCTGAAACCCTACCCTAATATAGAGTGAAGATATGTGAAATCCTAATATAGGGTGATGTTATGTAAACCCTAATTGATAAAGATGGGAAACCCTATTCCTAATAATGGAATAGTGACTAATTTACTAATAAGTGAAACATCTAAAGGGATTGGTAATGGATAAACTTATATCAATAATGCCTTAACTCAAAGATGAGTCCATATCATTGGTAATGGTTGCATATTCCAAATAAGTGACTTATGCCCAATACATTACATGATAATATGATGAACTGGTGTATAAAGTATTAGGATGGGAAATACCCTAATACAAGATAAGTTGATGAAATCAAGTAAGATAAAGGTGATGAGGGAAGTGATACATCAACATATGATAGACATCACATCTAGCACCTCAAGATTGATACACCTTGATGTATCCTAAATCCAATATACTTGGATGAGTAGCACATGAAGTGCATCATGTCAATTGTTACATTATGAACTAATGCACTTTGATAAGTATAGGATAATAAGCCTTATGAAAAGGTTAATCCAAATCAATAAAGTATGGTGTAATCATATTCTGGAAAAGTTAAGAGAGGAACTTATATCTTGTGATGATAATTCATTTAATGACAAGTGATGAGAATAAATAAGTATGATTAAATACTTACGTTATCAATGTTGGCTCCTAGCTGTATGGAGCAATGATTTAGGGCTTGATCATTAAAAATATGATCCTGAGAACCTAAATGGTTATTTATGAAAAGCCCTAATGGAGGGTGATGATATGTAAGAGAAATCCTAACCATAAAATAAGGGAATAGTGATACTACTCTTTCATTGCATAGTGCTGATATGTAATTAATACAACTGTTATTATGTAATGATCATATAGATGATCATGAGATGATGAGCATAGCCAGGTATGAGCTATGATGTGTTAATTGTTTAAATGCTTTATGGGCCTTGTGAGCCATTATATGTATTGTTTCCTAGTAAGAGGTAACACGAGACTAATGGACTTTGACAACCATGTGAAATGCTGGTGTAGTAAGTATCAGGTTTACCTTGGTCAGATGACCTGAATGTATTAATTACCAGATAAGTGGTAACAAGTGTTCTTTGATGAACTGAGGGTTTAAATACCCATATTCCATAATCATGATGAAGAGATGTTAAGGGATGAGAATGCCATGAAGTGACAAGGGATTAAGATCCCAATGCTCTATAAAGTACCTGATAGATAAATTATACTTTTCTTTGTAGCATTTGTCATAATAATGTTTGAGAACTTGACTGATGCTAAAAGAGCACAATAATGCACATAATTAATTAAGTGGAATCTTATCATGTAGTGCCCTGGCCATAGATCCATCAGCGTCAGAATTTGCTAGATGGTGAAACGGGTTGCTTCGCGGCATAACCCGGAACGCATATTTTTGAATATGTGGGGGTGATGGGCGCGAATACCTTATGCCCTAATGGAGGAATTGATGCGAGATAAACATTAAATCTCTCTTCCTTCATTATATATATGTCGGGGTGGATGTATCACTAATCCTTCGATAATGGGATGGATGTATCATGAATCTCCCAATAATATTAATGCCAGATCGATGTGAGATAAAATCTATCGATTGTGAAGAGAGTACAACACGCCACTGTAACTCTATAGTGAATTTACCAGTATACCCTGGAAAGCTATTTAGCAGAGACACAAGATGTCTTGCATGGAATCTCGTACTGACCAAGATAAGGGAGGTCATGGCAGCCAGCTCTTCCATTGACCTTGTATGGCACCGATTTCGACTTCGCAATGGTTGGTTGGAGTATGAGTGGTATACCTCATCTCCTCAGGGCGTAAGTGTGGATGTAAAATGTAATCATCCGTATAGCATGCTTACTTAAGGATTGAATATGAAAACCATTGGCTGATGTTACATTTCTTTGTGCATTTTTAGTTGATAGATGATACATTTATGATTCCTTATATTCTTTGCAAAGTAGATAGATAATTTATAATCTACCATGGGTAGATGTAATATTCTTCTTTAGAAAGAAAATTATCTTATTCGGTTCATACAATGATTTTTTTTGCTCGGTAAGCGCCTTACTCTTTATTAGGATAACCTCAAATGTTATGAACCGGTGGAGAAAAGAATAAAAGGAAATAAAAAAACCTATACAACACTATGACTATGCATCTAAACTATACATAGAAATTATATCAACAATGTTGTTCCAGCACTTGCTATTATCAATAGGGAGACCTTTGAAGATCTTTGAGTTCCTTTCTTTCCAAATATAGAAGAAGGTCGCTAAACAGAAAAGTTGTTGTCTTCTCAACCTCATCTTCAGACAATCTACAGGAATAATAGGCACTTGAGTGATAATTCCACATCGCACACCTTTCCCCCACAAGGATGCAGCAAAATCACACCCAAAGAACATATGTTCAATGTCCTCTACATCACTTTCACACAGCACACACCTTGGCGCCATATGAAAACCCATCTTCTGGAGATAATCCAACGTAGGTAGCTTACCCAGAAAGATTTTCCAAGCATTCAAAATCATATTCCTCAGATGATCAAATCTCCAGATCCAAATAGCCCAATAAAGAGGTTTTTTATCGCCTCTCAGAATGTACCAGGCTTCTCTAATCTTCAGACTAGACTTACCATGAATTCTGATTGAGTCCTCAACAACAAGCTTAATATCAACGTCTTCAATGCATTTTTTTTAATCTTTAAAAATCTTCTGTCCGGAATAAACCAATATTTATCTTTAATGAACTTATTCATAAAACCATTCACACCACAACCAATTTTAAGGATATTCTTAGAATCAATACAATCACTAAGAAACATATTACCCGGCAACCAGGGATCTTTCCAGACCCTAACGCAAGATCCATCCCCAATGAGAATTTTAATCCAAGGAAGAATCATAACCCTTAGACTACAAAGTTGTTTCCACATCCAAGAGATATACCCATTGGGTTTACTGGACCAGAAGGAATCATTTTTTAAATATCTACCATCAAGCCATCTAACCCAAAGTGAATCCTTCTTCGATGCCACATTCCACGCATTAACAATCATAGAAGCTTTATTTGACTCCTCATCTCTTCTTATCCCTAAACCACCCTCACTTTTTGGTTTGCAAACTTGCTCCCATTTAACATAGTGGATCCTCTTCTCAGCAGAAGCGCCATCCCAGATAAAGTTTTTACAAATGTTATTGATTTCCTTCATGATACTAGCAGGCAATGGAAAGGTGGCAGACCAGTATAAATGAAGGGCGTTCAAGGTAGAAGTGACCAACTCCACTCTTCCACTAAATGAAAGGGTCTTCATCTTCCAGCTATCAAGCTTCTGTCTCATCTGATCAATCAACGGTAAGCAGAAGGATTTTTTAAGTTTGCCACAAAAAAGTGGAATCCTGAGATACCTCATAGGAAAAGTACCTTTACTTATTTTCAGAATATTAGTAATAGAATCACGATCAACATTCTTGCTAAAAAACACATTACTCTTCCTGAAATTCATAACCAAACCAGAGACTTTCCCGAAATGATCCATAAGACCCTTAATAACTTTAGGATTTATTCTATTAATACTACTGATAATATAAAAGAACTCCTGCTCAGTTTTATTCTATTAAACTGCAATAATAATGTTTCTGGTGGAGAGTTATATCTCTCGCTAGGACAATTTTCAATTGTCTCACCCCCGTGGGATCCAACTTTTTAGGTAAACGCAGAAGAAGAAGCAGGAACCCTATAGCAAGGGAAGAGCAGCAGTAACACCAGGGACAGCAGTGATAACTCAAGTGGAGGCACTGACTGTCAAGTTTTGTATAGAAAGTCCTATGTGTCATCTCTGTACTCTCCGGTCCTCGGAGTCAGTAGATAGTGCTTTGATCTTCGATCTGAGATTTTGGCTTGAATGCTTCGAGGATTTTATGTTGCTTATGTATAGTTTGGCAAAGCAACTGTGGTATGTAATCTTCGATAAGGGATGGTACATGGAATGTACTTGTGAACTAGAATGCAACGGAATTACTTTGGTTATTTTTGAAAGAGTTTTCCTTTGTTGGATCTCTTGTAAAAAGGTTTTAATTTTAGTGATTTTCAGTAACTCCGCTGATAATGATCACTTCCACTTAAGTAAATCATGTTTTGTGAGTTGGATGCCACAACAAATAAATAGAATTTGATTAACATATGTAAGATTATGTTCTCTTAACCATAATCATGGTGGTTGGATGTGTCATCTAGATCTAGGTATCATACCATTCATTATTGTTTTCGAAATCTAAACTAGGTTATGCAAGTGTATTATCAAGCCACATAGTAAAACATGGGTTCATCTAGAACCTAGGTGACACATCACAACTGATAGTAGGGGTCATATTATCAGGGTTACATGATATTAGTAGAGCCAACAAGAGGCTTGAGCAAGATTAAGCAACATAAGTATTAACATTGCCATATTAGTCATTTAGAGTCAATGCCATGCCAGATAGTCACCACTAGAATATAGATGGGGTCTATTTGAGTTAATCATCATAAAAATCACCAAGCTATCAATTTGAAATCATAATGTAACATGGATGATCATTAGGGCAAGATTTGAATAAGATTTTAGACTAGTTAGTAACATGCATGCTAGAATACATTTCAAGTCAAAATTAGCTCATTTAGTCAACATAGTAATTAAAGGTACAAGGCACATAGGTTACTGATTCAGAGGTCACATAATGGATTCAAGTAGCATTAGATCAAAATTTGAGCATGGTGTAAGAGTTAATATCCAAAGTCTTCATGAAACACATTTCCTAGTTCATTCACATCATAAGGTCCAAAGGGGCTTCAAG
The DNA here is from genome assembly GCA_963693085.1 of Alisma plantago-aquatica. NCBI lineage: Eukaryota > Viridiplantae > Streptophyta > Magnoliopsida > Alismatales > Alismataceae > Alisma > Alisma plantago-aquatica. The sequence continues at coordinate 398,863,243 of OY856410.1, forward strand.
TATGAATAAATTCGAATCTTGGTGTGACATGCATCTAAATTTTTTGATTTGGATCAAGCATAAGGATTTAGGGTGCATTCAAACAAGATTATGTCATTAAAGATAACAATCTTGATGGATTTAAGGTCCATCTTAGGTCAATTAAGCAACATTAGACCATTTAGGGGTACAAAATACACAAAGATCGAATCTTGATGTTTCTTCTTGTTCAAGTGACTGATATTCGACTATCATCAAGTTTTGGGGAATAAATGAGAAAGCTTGAGAATTAGATGGAATAAAACATGTAGAAAGAAATGAAAATCTATCATATTTACCATATTAGGAGAAATGCAAGAAGAATCAGGTTATGAAATCAATCTCATTGAAAACATCCCATTCTCTAGATATAAATTCATATATTTCATGTTCAAAAAGGCCCAAGGGATTATTTATTATGATTTTTACAAATATTACCTTTAAATTAGGGTTTGTGGAATCTTTGATCAAGATCCAAGGGTCGGCATGGGGGCGTTGGGGAACCGACCTCCTGGGTTGGGCCTGTGAGCATTGGGCCGCGTGACCTGGCTTCTGGCCACTATTCATGGTTGTCTGTGATTGGACAATGTAGGCTATCTCTCTACTAGCGGTCTCCAGTGGCTCGCAAATGCCACCCACCATGTCCAAAGCAGCTCGGCTCAAACGTGAAGCAACAACAAGCTGTCGGATCTGTTTGCTGGATCCATGGAGGAAGGAGAGTTGGAGGCATGCACATGGCTTGGGACCATTCCACCCACCTTTTCCCACCCACTACAGATCTGTGGGGGCTCCTGATCGGGACCAATGAGCTCCAGGGCAAGGACACCCAAAATGGAAGGCATCATCGCCACAGTGAGGAAGGTAGGAGAAGAAGAAGGGGAAACAAGGTGCTAGGGTACACATGCCTCCAAGAAAAGAGAGGGTAAACAACATAGAGGATAAAAATCAAGTAAGGGTATATATATTTGGTGAAAATAAGCAATGCATGAGGTGATTGGAGGCGCAAAAGGGGGTGGTGAGGCTGCCCTAGTGCCATTGGCGCTGGTGTTGTAAGGAGCTAGGGGATGAAATCTTTGGTGTCAAATTGAGGTTTAGTCCATGGCAATATGAGCTAATGGATACAATTCACGACCCATGAAATTACAACTTGTGATTGGTGAAGAAGGCAAGAGCCAGATGGCTAGGGTGAGGGGGAGATAGTGGGTCGTGCACCCCCTGAATGGGCCCAAATTGGGCTAAAGAAAAGATTAAATCAAGGTAAAATCAAAGACCAAAAAGCAATATTCAATTGGTCATATGTTGGGCTACTAGGGTCCTATTGAGATGACTTTTGCACCATTGGAAAGATAATTGGAAGCTCTACAACTTGAAATATATTAGAGATAAATTTGATAACATTTCTTTGGTTCAAAATAATTTTCAAGATTAAGACATGTTAAGGATTTGAAAGATAGGACTAAAAGCAAATTGAGTGTCACCACAAGAAACATATTTCCAAGATGATTCAATTTAGCATAAAAGCATATTAGATCATGGAATTAAGGTAAATAATGAGATAATTATGTGAGGAGGAAGTTCATAGAACATGTATGAGGAGATAGAAAAAACTAGGTTGTCACATCCTCCCCACCTTAAAAGGAATTTTGTCCCCAAAATTTAGATCAAGTCATCAACTGAGACCAGGTTTGCATATTCCATATCCTAAACAACTTGGTGTTCCTTCAACATCAAGATATCTCAAAATCGAGCAATTGAACATCACGGTCAATTCAAAGTCACATTGATAATCAAATTGGGAGACCATCACGTGGGTCACAATTTGGGAGAGATTATCCTATAGATCACATTTTTCCTTTGGAGATATCAAAATTTAGGTCAAGTGAATAGATCTCTTGAATCAATATTTTTATATTACTTTTGTTCCCAACATTTAGGGTTCTAGATTATAAATTGTCCTAGGTGGAGTTATACATCTATGATTGATATTTCATATATCATCGTCTCAAGACAACATCATCATTCAAGATCGTGATTCCATGTTCAAAATCAATGGAAGGTCCCACCCTAGTCCACATGTGAGCTAAACCCTAATTCACAAATTGAAAAAGTCAACATGATTGTCAATTCAAATGTTTAGATTTGAGTCTCTGAAGTCATCGGTCATACAATCAAAGGTGATCTCAACATTCAAGCAGGGTGATCATAGGATTCAACTCAGAATAAGATCAATAATCATGGGTCAAGATTCCAAATGTCCATATCGAGAGTCGAGTTTGGATATTAAAGTCATAGATCCAAACATTTCAAATCCAAGGTTTAGATTGCTTTTAAACCTTAGGGATGACTTAGGGATCTACCCTTCCTAAGGTTTTATGGAGATTTCATTCTCATTTTTCGTGAGGTTTCTTTAACAACATTCATGCACATATTTTTTTGTATAATGATTTAACCCGGATTTTTCCATCTCTTAAGGACCATATTATTTGCTTTATGTTTCAACATTGGGCTCATGGCAACCTTCCCTCCCAGGATTGGTCTTCTTGATGACCTTACCTCCTAGGCTTACTCTTCATATTGGCCTTTCCTCCTAGGCTTGACCTCTTAGAGACCTTTCCTCCTGGACTTGATCTTCATGTGGCCTTCCCTCTTGTGCTTGGCCTCTTAGTGACCTTTCCTCATGGGCTTGGTCTTCATGTTGGCCTTCCCTCCTGGGATTGACCTCTTAGTGACCTTCCCTCCTGTTCTTGGTCACCTACCATTAGCCACTTCCTCAATGACTTTTCCTTATGTCCCTCAGAGATGGCATAATTGGGTTTAAAGAATTATGTCCCTCAGAGATGGCATAATTGGGTTTAAAGAATTATACTCAATATATGTTCTTTCATGCTTGCTATACTTAATCCTCTAAACATTAGGTGACATTTTAGGTTACCTCAATTCTTAAATAGATTGATTAACTCACTCTTCTAGGGGCAATCATTTATCCATATACACCAATCCAACTACATTTTGTGGTATTAACATCAATTTCATTGTCATGGTATTTGAGGTTGATGAATGATCTAGACCTTGGTTGCTCCAGTAAGTCAACCACAAGCTATAGTCAACATTATCATATTTTAAGATCATCATCAAATCAAGATTTCAAGATCAAGTATCAATATCATAATACACTTAACCTATTAGGGGTTTAGGTCAAGATTTGAAATCATGTGGAAGTGGTTAACTTCTGAAACTCTAAACAGTCAACATGATGAGAATTTTAGAGGCAATCATAATAGAGACCTAGGCCAGAGGATTCAAAAGTCAACTACTACCCTAATTGAGCACATTAGTCCAAATTAGTCATGAGCCATCAAACATATCCAAATAGGGAGAGTATCAACTATCAGATCATATTTCACATGGTCACAAGTCAAGCATCAAGATCATTAATAGGGCAATTGTATTTCAAGATTTTATGAGTTCGAGGTCATAATTTTGTTCCCTTCCTTTCAAGATCGAGGTGAGGGTAGATTTTGGTAATAGAGAAGTCAAGAGTTTGAGAATAATTGGGATATATTGAGGTCTAGGTTCATCATATTTATTTGAAATTGAGATTGCAAAGAGGCACAATGGTCAATGGGGAAATGCCTCTTGTATCTAAGTCATCACATCATGGTCTAGGGGATGTAGTCATATCAAGGTAGGTTTCATTCTACATATCAATAGGGTGAGTTTTGCTTATACATGTTTGAGGTTTGATCAAAATAGGGATGACATAGGTATAGTCAATAAGGACCCAATCAAACATGAGGTGTATAACATGAGTTCCACCTTATTTCATCATATCACCAGTTTACCTCAAACACACACAAAAACACTTATATCTGATTTGATAACATAGAGTTTTCATGAGTACATCACTTTCAAGAGTACTTTATTACATCACGTAGGGTTTTCAACTTAAAATCAGATCATGTCATTATCATCTTAATCACCTTCCATGATTTTGAGTGAATTTTAGTTTTTCCATGCATAAGCTACCCAAATTGAGAATTCATCTAACTAATTGTCATAAGAGAAGGATCATGTGAGGGGATGAGAAGACTAACTCATCATAATTTACTTGGGTGGGTTAGGTAATCCTTAGATAAGAGACGAGATGCTAGAATACTCTCTAGGGTTTAAGGAAAGGATTTTAGCCCCTCTGGGTTCTTAAGCTGTGTTATGCCTTAAACATATACAGATGCCTATGTGTGTGGCTTTGATACCATTTCTCACATAATTGTTTATTACCCTAGGGCCACACTCCTAATGGATACACAATCAAAGGCAAGTGGACTTGGGCATCCGTTCGTAGAATGACACAAATATTTCACACATGCAATATATATGTAAAAACATTAGCAACAAGAAATAACAAGATACTAAAACTAAAGATAAGAGATATGTACCCATTCTATTTAAAGATAGCATTGGTGTTTCATTTTAGAGCTTAGAGTCTAGAGAGTAGTGGATCTTCATTTGGCAGCTAAAAACATTCGATAAACAAAACATATTAATGTGAGAGCATTAAGTATGCTATGAAAAGCAAGTAGATAGTTTAAGACTATATCAATTTTTTTGTATAGAGAAAAGTACTAAGCAAGAACAAAAAACAAAGCGAGCAAACTCCACAAAATTCGCTTATACAAAGCATGTTTTAGGTTTCTTTATCAATTGTATTAAAATGGACTTTTCTTTATATTATGTTCAAGGTTTGCCAAGGTATTATAACCAAACATAAAAGTAGTATTCATAGGAACAATAGATCAACCAAGTAAGTAGACAAGCATTCACATGAGAATACATACAAGAAAGCCAATATCATCGTAGGGTCAAGAGGAAACTGCACCTTGATTAGAGAACACAATTAACAATTGATTTAGAAAACCACTCCTAGCAAGCTTGACTAGTTCTTGGAAATTAACTCATCATAAGGATCCTGATATTTAAAATAAATATAAGTTGATTAACATCAGTAAGATTAGGTTCACTTCACCATAATTGTGGTGGTTGGATGTGTCATCTAGATCTAGGTATCATACCATTCATTATTGTTTTTAAAATCTCAATTAGGTCATGCAAGTATGTTATCAAGCCACATAGTACATCATGGGTTAATCTTGAGCCTAGGGTGACCCATCAAAACCAGTAGTAGAGGTCATGTGATCAGGGTTGCATGATCTTAGTAGAGACAACATGAGGTTTGAGCAAGATTAAGCAACATAAGTATTAACATTGTCATAGTAGTCATTTAGAGTTATTGCCATGCAAGATAGTCACCATTAGAGCATGGATGGGGTCTATTTGAGTTAGTCATCATAAACATCACCAAGATACTAATTTGAAATCATATTGTAACATGGATGATCATTAGGGCAAGATTTGCACAAAATTTTAGACTAGTTAGTAACATGCATTCTAGATTAAATTTCAATTAAAGATTAGGCCATTTAGTCTCCTAAGTGCACAAGAATGATCAACATGGTAATTAAAGGTACAAGACATGTAAGCTATTGATTTAGAGGTCACATAATGGATTCAAGTGGCATTAGATCAAAATTTGATCATGTTGCAAGATATAATATCCAAAGTCTTCATGAAACACATTTCATAGTTCATTTCACATCATAAGGTCCAAAGAGGGTACACATATGAACAAATTCGAATCTTTGCATGATATGCATCTAAATTTGCTGATTTGGACCAAGAATAAGGATTTATGGTGCATTCAAACAAGGTTAGGTCATTAAAGATAATGATCTTTGCAAAAAGGTTCATCTTAAGTCAATTAAGCAACATTAGACCATTTAGGGGTACAAAATACACAAAGCTCAAATCTTGATGTGCCTTCTTGTTCAAGTGACTGATATTTGGCTATCATCAAGTTTTGGGGAATAAATAAGCAAGATTGAGCATTAGATGGCATAAAACATGTATAAAGAAATCAAAAGCTATCATCTTTACCATATCAGGAGAAATGCAAGAAGAATCAAGTTATGAATTTAGTCTCATTGAAAAGATCTCATTTTGTAAATACAAATTCATTGCATGTTCCAAAAATCCTAAGGGATTATTTATTATGATTTTTACAAAGATTGCCTTTAAATAAGGGTTTGTAGACCCTTGGATCAAGATCTAAAGTTCATCATGGGGGCTCCAGGGCATTCGACTTCCTGGGTTGGGCCCGTGAGTATTGGGCCGCATGACCTGGCTTCTGGCCACTATTTGTGGTTGTCTGTGACTGGACAACACAGGATATCTCTCAGCTGGTGGTCTCTAGTGGTTAGCAATTTTTTCCCACCGCGTCCAAAGTAGCTCGGCCTGAGCGTGAAGAAGTAGCAGGCCGTCAGATCTATTCGTCAGAGCCACATAGGAAGGTGGGTTGGAGGCATGCGTAGGGCTTGGGGCCATGTCGTCCACCTTTACTCGCCCACAATAGATCTGTGGAGGCTCCTAATTGGGACCAATGAGCTCCAGGGCAAGGACGCCCAAAATGGAAGGCAGCGGCACCACATGGAGTAAGGTAGGGGAAGAAGAAGGGGAAATAAGGTGCTAGGGTACCTGAGCCGCCAAGAAAAGAGAGGGTAAATGAAAGATAGGATAGAATTGAAGTAATGGTATATATTTGGTGAAAAGAAGCAACATGGGAGGTGATTGGAGGTGCTAAAGGGGGCAGGTAAGGCTGCCCTAGTGCCATCGGGATTGGTGTTGTCTGGAGCTAGGGGATGAAATCTTAGGCGTCGAATTGAGGTTCAATCCATGGCAATATGATCTAATGGCTACGATTTGTGGCTCATGAAATCACAGCTCGTGATTGGTCAAGAAGGCAAGAGCCGGATGGCCAGGGTGATGGGGAGATAGTGGGCAACACACCCCCTGATTGGGCCCAAATTGGAGTTAAAGAAATGATTAAATCAAGGTAAAATAAAAGACCAAAAAGCAATATTCAATTGGCCATATCTTATCCTACGAGACTCGAATTGAGGTGATTTTTGCACCATTGGAAAGATAATTTGAAGCTCTACAACTTGAATTAGAATTTCATTTGATGACATTGGTTTGGTTCAAAATCATTTTCAAGAGTGAGACATGTTAAGGATTTGAAAGAAAGTTCTAAAAGCAAATTGAGTGTCACAACAAGACACATATTTCCAAGATGACTCAATTTAGCATCAATGCATATTAGATCAAGGAATTAAGGTCAAGAATGAGATAATTATGCAAGCATACATTTCATAGCACATGTATGAGGAGAGAAAAAAAATCTAGGTTGTCACAGACCGCCCATTTCATATGATGATTGGATGACCCAGATTTGCTTAGACTATGCATTTGGTCATCCAACCCCAGATTAAAAAACAAAGGGTGAAGAATATAATCCTTTGGTAGATTTGTAGCATCTTCCATCCATTAGTTCCCGTGTAGACATCCCAGGGCCTACCTATTAGAATTGTATCTTGGGAGGTATCATAAGGTTTCATGCCGATGAATACATTCCAATGTAGTCTAAGACAATATAAGCATATAGACTAATTTTACGAGTCACAACAACATGTTTTATACTTCAAACTTAACAAGAACAACACCTCATACTATTCCACACTTGCATGATGCAACCAATTGGCATACAAATACGAGTCCCAAAACTTAGGATATGGGATCCCATTGTTGGTATCGTGGGGATGCCACCTCTATCTTTAAACTCAGTTTTATTTTAATTTTTGTTGAAATGAAATGTTGCCATTTAGGTTTCAAGATTTGATAGTTTCTTTCCTCTAATTATTTAGATAAAATTGCACACAAACATCATTGTAGGGCCTTGATAGATTTGTATTCCCTACATCCATTCATATTTTTTTATTCATGTAGTCCATGGTTGGATCACTCTCTATCAAGTCTACTTTATTAGATATTATTGTGCAAAAATAGATTAATCTTGGTGTGAGTATTTAAAGATTTTCCCTCTCCTACATTTCTAATCACAAGGTCTTGGATTCACTTACTGACCTTTTTCTTCACCAACCTTTAGATTCTAACCTTGAAACATGAACCTCACCTGATTTTCCCAAAACTGGTATGTTTTTAATTAAACCACGTCAGTTCATGTATTTTTTGATTTAAACACTTTAAAACTTTAACAATTTTGATTTTTATGTCTTCACTATTTTGGTTTTTGGATGTTGTCACTTTCTCTCAAAAGTTGTACAGTTAACTAGAGATTCCACAAAATAAGGTTGGATTCAACAAATTAGTGTTTGTTTCAACACATCGTGATCAATTTCATCACCTAGATTTTTCCGTCCATAGATTCAAATCATTGTTCTGAAAAGCGGTAATCGGTGTACGGGCGGAGAGGGTACTGAATAGAGTATATACGGTATGCGGGAGTATAAGCGGGAGAATATTCGGTTTTAATCGGTTTTGATTTTTTTTAATATTAACCATAAAGATATGTAAATTATATATTGACTATATAATAATGAAAATGATAAGTAATTAGAAGCATTTATAAGTAATAGACTAATATTGCATTCATAAGTAGTTAGAAACATTGATGAAATTAGAGAAGAAAACTTTGATAAGTAATTACAAACATTGATAAGTCATAGACTAATATCACATTAATAAGTAATTAGAAACATTGATAAGTAATAGACTAATATTGCATTAATAAGTAATTAGAAACATTGATCAGTCATAGACTAATATTGCATTAATAAGTAATTAGAAACATTGATAAGTGATAAGACTAATATTGCATTAATAAGTAACTTGAAACATTAATGAAATTAGGGAAAAAAACATTGATAAGTAATTAGAAACATTGATAAGTCATAGACTAATATTGCATTAAGAAGTAATTAGAAACATTGATGAAATTAAAGAAGAAAACATCAACAGTAAGGACCAGTTCAATAAACACTAACTATAAACTTATAGAGAAAACATGAGGAGAAGACCAAATATGTAAATTGGAAGAAGAGAATGTAATTGTAATGACCAATAGTAGTATTAGAAAAAATTAATGTAACTTTTTTTTATTACTAGCATTTGATTTTGAAAATTGCTGATTAATCGGCCGATTATTCCCCCGATCGGCCGATTAATCGGTCCTGGACCGATTATAGGCCGATTATTCATAATCGGAGCGGTAGATCCCCAAAAAGGAATATTTGGCCGATTATTCGGCCTAAGCGGCCGATTTTCTGAACAGTGATTCAAATCAATCCAATTTTGCTTGGATGTCTATTCCCCACCACCTCTAAATGCCACCAAAACCTACTCGTATTCCACACCCCATCCATTGTTTTTTTCTTCAACAACTGTATCCAAAATTGACAAATCAATATATATCTTATAGTTCCACACTAACATCTGCACAATGCGATGACTACTTCCACACATTCACTTCTTCTGCATCATCCCTCTCCTCAACCTTACTCCAACAACCAGATGAAAGAACCACCTCAATTTTGACAAAACTGATCTAGTTTCACCCTTTTCGGCAGTCTCCATCTATGATTCATATCACCTTTCACCCTATCTGCATATCTACTATGTCTCCATGCATATGCCTATCATTGTTTTGGTTCAACTAGATGCCGCATCGAACAACTGAATGCCACCAGCCTCTACCCTAAAAATTGACTCGACTTCATCCAAATCGGCATGGTTTCATCCTCAGTCATCCTACCACATCCACAAACTCAATCAACTATTTTTCTACCAATAACATGATAATCCATTCAAAACATGCTCAACCACAACATTTTCTCCACCAACAACCACCCACTACTAAGCACCAACCAGAATCAGCATGGGTTGGTTGAACTTGGGTTGATTTTTCTCTTCTCTAGCGTTGTTGTGCTTCATTCAAATCGGTCTGATTTCCTCTCATGAAAACTATAGATGCAGAAAAAGGAGACTTCTAAAGGGTGAAGAAGGTCATAATAAAGAAAAGAGGGGACAACACTTCCACATGCAACTCCTTCATGATGATCTCATAAGGAATTCCATCCATAGCAAGTTGTGGGAGAGCAAGTTGGTGACTAGTACACTAACAGAAGGGACAACTCCTTCTTGTCTGTTCTTAGAGAATGACGTGACTTCTAGTTGGTCTGTGTGGAATACTCTAGAGGTAGGAGTCCTTTGACTACTGCTTAGAGAGAAAAGTCAACCTACAGTCTATGGTGAGACCACCAGAGTTGATGTAGAGGTAGAGCAGATAGTTGTTCAGGGTGAAGACCAGGAGCTACACAACCATTGTCCAAGAGAAACTAGTCAGTAGTTACAAAGAAGCGAGTTTTGTCACTGGACTTGCTCCATGACTAGGTATAACTCGCTAAACCATCCTTCTATTTCATAGTAGTTGACGCGATCTTCCTGTTATGGGAATACATATAGATAACCTTTTTTTATTTCTGCTGCCATACTTTGTGCTCGTATCTCCCAACACAAATATCATCATCATTATCAACCTAGCATGAAATCAACAAAGTGTAGTGACCAACAAGATGTAACCACCTCTAGCGACCACTACGAATAAGGTGCAACACCAGTCGCTAGGGTTAGGGTCTGCCATAGCGAATATCATCACACCATTACCTTATTGACCGCAAAAAGAACTAACCATAGAGACCGCAATAAGAGTTCCATGCATACCAATCACCACTGATTTAAAGCATAGCGACCAACATCAATCCATCACCATAAGGACCATGCAAGGTTAGATAAACACAACGACCGCTATGAGTGTCATAGAGACTAAGGGAGTAGGGATAGGGTTATAGTGACCAAGCCAAAACCCAAACTCAACCACCAACATGGTCATAAAGACCACACGTGACTAGGGAAACATGGTGACTAAAATAAATATGCAACATCAAGAATTTGAAGATTCACCAAAGGGAAAATCTCAAGAAGATGATGAACACTAAAACCCTAAGACAATCATCACAAAGATCAACATAGAAACCATGCTTTGAGAGAGAAAACCAAGCATTAAACACATGCATGCAAAAATTAAAACCTCCATCTTTAACAAGAAAGTCGAACCAATCTCATGAGGATAAAACCAAACGTTCAAGATGTGCGTGTAAAATTTAATGTCTCCACCATCCACTAGATCTCGAGTACACAAATTAGGGTTCAAGAAAAGGAGTTAATCTATGCAAGATAACCACATAATCATAAACCCTAGTTCACGGTATCATCATAAAGCAACTTGTAATCTCATTTTAGATATAATTAAACTTGCATATAAGATTAAGTGCAACAATACTTGAGGACATAGTTATATAACCCACGTTGAATTGTGAAGAACAGCTCCAAAGATAAGAAGCTCTAAGAGAGAGAAGATAGCCAAAGCATGGATCAACTCCATGGCCAAGCAAGATCACCTCAAGGAAAGAAAATGAAACCTAGTTCAAAAGAAAGTTCATAGAAGAGAGGGTATAAACCCTAGGCTAAAAAGAAAGGGAAAAGAGGAGACCTTCATCTCGTCATAGGTACTACCATGTGAAAACCATGGATTTGACCACATAGAGATAAGTTCCTCAAGAGAACCACCATGGAGACCATGAATTGGATAAGAGAAGAAAAGAGAGGGGTAGGAGTGAAAGAAAACAAAATCAAGAAGTATCAACCACTTACTAAGATCAATGATCACTAAAGGATCAACAAAAGAGATATGATCCAACCCTAGATCACTACATGCAAGGGTTCAACCTCCTTGATCCAAGATTGAGCTCCTTTTCCACTAAGCATCAGAGAGGGACGAGCCCAAGTATGAGAGATCAAGAGGGTGCAAAAGAGATTACTTACATGTGAAGAGAGGGGTATAAATACCCAAGGGTAGGAGAGAGGTGAGGGAAATGAGGTGTTAAGACACTAGTGAAACTTATCCCTCAAAAACTCAACCATGCAAGCAATAAGGACATGCATGCATCAAAGGTTGTTAAAAACATGGTAGGTAGCGACCACTTGATCACCCAACCACTTCAGTCGAAGAAAACATGGCACCCAACATGGTAGTGACCGCTAAACCATGTCAACCAACACATAGCAACCCTGGTTCAAGATCAAACGGTCGTCAAGACATCAAAACAAGCCAAAACACCATTGATTGCAACAAATCGGACCAAAGAAAGGCACATTGGTCATTACAAACACAAGCAAAGGAAAGCATATCGATCACAACACTCAAGAGGGTCAACATCAACATCAACTGAAGCATCTATGCAAACCCTAACATCAACACATGATGCCACCTCATCAATCAAGGTCCAACAAGATGCCCCTAAGCATCATTCTCTCTCTCATGATGCTAAAACATAGGAGGCACATCAAACATGTGAAAAATTGCAAGATAACCCTCACTATGGGTAAATTGAAACTTCGTCCAAAACAACACACATATAGCATAACTAGCTCAAACATCAACCAAAATGGATCAAACTGAAAACATAAGCATGTCACATGTTATTAAAGAACCTCAAGAGATTACATTAGTGTTTTAAGCATCTAATTATTCTAAGAAAGCAAGATCAAGCATAAATCTAGGTCAAGGGCCTTACACCTGCATGGGATTAATATCTTCCTCTCCCTTTTTTATTCTACTGTTCTCTTTTGTTTCTATAAAAACAATAAATTCCAACTTTATTCAGTGCCAAATATGCTTGTCTATGTCTAATTGAGCTTCTTCCTGGATATGCAACCTATTTTGGGAATGTTTATCTACTTTAACCATAAGGAAGTAGTTAATGTTTAGATCTAGCATGTTAATATTTTACCTTCTCTTTGGTATTGATTGTTTGGTTGTCTAGTCTCTTTCTTACAAGAATTTTTATTTTTATTGACCTTAAAAGATTAGTGGTGATAAAGGATAGAGAAGGTAATCTGGACCTAACTCCAAGAGGACTCAGGCCAAGGGAAAATCTTTTTGGAATGTAGGATAAAGTATTTGGCCTTGACACACCAAAGACATGTAGGTTTCATCCAACCCATCCCAGTTTCATCGTGTGGGAATAGGTTCTCTTCGTCACGCTTTCGCATTGAGAGACATGTCAAATCCAACCTGGGTTTATCCAAACCCATTCCGTCTCATCCTGATTGCAGATTCCTAGTAGATCTATGTCACTCCTAATGCCCCTAACTGCCTTGGATCTTATCGGTAATCTAGGACAGTTAGGGGTGCGTCTTTGATCCTTGAAAGAGGCATTGGCTATCTAATGGAGTTTGAGTCACACTACACATGAGGTAGTGTGATGACCCTAATAGGGGTAGATACCACAATACATGTTGAGTTATGATGTTCGTTACTAGTTGGGGTGTTTGAGGCCTGTCTATGCCCCCAAATGAGGTGCATAGATAGTTTTATCATGGTTTCATAGCTTAGAACTTCTCTAATTAGTATCATTTGAAAGAATCTATTTTCTTGTTTTACTTTTTTTGTTTGTTTTCCTATTTGATTTTAGTTCTATGCATGTATCTATCTATCTTTTTTTCTTCGCTAAACAAGAGACATATCTTAGGCGAAGAAACGCCTATGTCTTCAAACCCACTTACTACATTGACCTTGTATTTTGTTGTGGGTGTCCTAAGGTTTCATGTTATACACGTAAAGTCTGATCCTTAATAATTAGGTTCATTTTACTTGTATTCAAGATACATGTTCGAGGGTGATTAGTTGTCTAATTCAAATGAGAATTCGAGAATCATACATGTTACAAAATGAAGAGGATGGATATCTGAGGAGAGATGAGGTTTTAGAGGACAGACTACAATTATCACCCTAAGCAGATATAGATGCTGAAAAAAATCAAAGAAGGTAGCTCCGAGTTCTTGTGCCCACTCTATACCAAATTTAAAACACACTTGGGAGGGAAGAAAATGAATACAATTTCTAAGTTCAATTAGACATTATTGCAATCTAATGCTTACATAGAAAAAGCATCATTGTCGACTTCTAGATAGGCACTGATTGGTGTAAAGAGTCATGTAACTCACAACATATGCAATCCACATTATGCATTATGTTGATACATCCATCCTATTTGATTGTCTGGGTATAGTTTACCTTCTTGAGTGTTGCTTGAAAATCTTGTTGTTGTTCTTCAATCTTCTTAAAGATTCATCTTGCCTTTTAGATCATCATTGTGACATGAAATCCTTCGATCTCAATGAAACTGAATTGTGAAAATCATGTTTCAAACATTCAAGCCGCATAGTCATAGACTTCTACTGGTGCATTCAAGGCAGGCGACCCAAAGGTTGCTCGCTAGTTCTTGGGTTTGGTAAGGTCAGGATTAGGGTAGTTGTTCTTCGAGGGCCACAAAATCCACGCTCAGCTGCCCACAAAAGTTGCATGAATGAAGAAGGGAGCTCGGATCTCTTGTGCCCACACTTTCCCAAGTTTTAAAGCACACTTAGGAGGGAAGAAAATTATTACAATTTGCTAGTTCAACCAGACACTACTCTAGTCTAATGCATACCAACAAAACATCATTGTATGGGTTGGGCTTCTAGATGGGCTAAGGGGCATGAAGAGATATTTTATGTAGCTCACAACGTATGCAACCTGCTCTATACATTATGCATTATACGTCCCAATGACCTTCTTGTGTGTTGCTTGAAAATCTTCGTACTGTTCTTCAAGTCTGCTTAAGCATTCATGTTTGCCTTTTTGGATCCCCATTAAGACATGAATCTTTAGGTCTCAATGACATTTAACTGTAGAAAGCGTCTTTCCAACCTTCAAGTGCCATAGTCATTAACATCTACCGGCGGTGAGACAAACGACCCAAAAGGTTGCATGCTAGTTCTTGGGTTTGGTAAGGTCAGGATCAGGGTGGTCGTTCTGTGAGGTCCACAAAATCCACGCTCAACTGCCCATGGTGTTAAATAGGTGCACGAGAATCCTGGCAACTCACATGAAAAAAGGGAGCCAAGCGGCAATCGTGCCATCAGGTATCTGGCCAGCCACACAACTCGGTAATCCTTCTTACCTGTCCACTTCGCCGTCGGCTTGTCTCTCTCACTTACCATCTATAAACAGCGTCCGAGAATGCACTCCCTTTTCATACTCCGTAATAATCCATCCGCACAACATATCTCCATTAGCTTACTTCACTACTAGTGCAGTTACCAAACCAATCGGCGATACTAACACCAAAGGTCCATGGCAAAGGTGCAAGCATCTCCAGGGAGGAGCAACTCCGCTTTCAACGACGCATCTGCTGCCGAGCAGAGGAGGACGGGGTCGCTCTACCCCGTCGACGCCAAGTGCTACCGTCTACTCCACGAGATCGGGTCCGGCGTGAGCGCAGTCGTGTACAAGGCCGTGTGCCTGCCGCTGGACTCCGCCGTGGTAGCCATCAAGTCAATCGACCTCGAGCGCACACGCACTAACTTGGACGACGTCCGGCGGGAGGCCAAAGCCATGGCGCTATTATCCCACCCGAACATCCTCAAGGCCCACTGTTCCTTCACGGAAGGAAGCCGCCTCTGGGTCGTGATGCCATTCATGGCCGCCGGATCATTGCAATCCATCATCTCATCCGCCTTCCCAGACGGCCTCCCGGAGCCGTCCATAGCCGTGGTTCTCAAGGAGACCCTTCAGGCTCTGTCTTACCTCCACGAGCAAGGGCTCGTCCACAGGGACATAAAAGCGAGCAACATCCTCCTCGACTCCAACGGGTCCGTGAGGCTGGCTGACTTCGGCGTATCCGCCTGCATTTACGAATCCCATCCGAGCTCTTCATACAGCTCGTCCTCGGCGTCGTCTTCACTCCAGTCGTCACCAATGGGTGCACCTTCGTCCCTGTCCTGCTACTTCAACGACATGGCTGGGACGCCTTACTGGATGGCACCGGAGGTGATTCATTCCCACCTTGGATACGGCATCAAGGCCGATATCTGGTCGTTTGGGATCACGGCCTTGGAACTCGCCCATGGCCGCCCGCCTCTGTCTCACCTACCGCCGTCCAAGTCTCTCCTCATGCGGATCACCAACAGGCTCCGTTTGGAAGACACCCTTGACAAGTATTGGGAAGAGAAGGGGAGTAATGGGAGCTCAAACGGTAGCAGCAAGTCGGTCAAAGACCAGCACAAAAAGAAGAAGAAGAAGTTCTCCAAGGCGTTCAAGGACATGGTCTCGTCTTGCCTGACGCAAGACCCGTCTAAGAGGCCATCTGCTGATAAGCTCCTCCGACACCCGTTCTTCAAAGGATGCAAGCCCCCTGAGTACCTTGTGAAAAGCGTACTGCAGTACGTTCCAAACATCGAGCTCCGGTTTGCCATTGCCGGGCTTGAAACAGCTCAGGCTAAGATGAGAACTGACCAGCAATCGCCAAGCGGAAGCAATACCACGATCAGTAGCTACTTTTGGGCGGATGAGGAAGAGGTGGGTAGCGGTTCTAGTACCATCAACTCTGCTTCCCCTAGGAGCAGGAGGGTCAGTGGGTGGAATTTCAACGAAGACGCTCTGGAACTAGAGCCCATCTATCCAGCAACACCAATAAACAGGAGGATTTCAACCACGTGTAGGGACAATGAGCGGCTGGAAGATCTGGAAGAAGCAGCAGCAGCTACTTGTACTACTGCAGCTACCAGTTCGTGCAGCACCAGTCCTACTGCTGCTGCTGGCAATAGTGCGACCCAGGAAGAGAGCGACGTCAGCACGCCTAAGCTTGCACCGGATGAATTACCAGCACCTGCAGAAGCAACCGCCACAGCTCCACTGCCAGTGGCGAAGGAGGACCTGGTGCCCAACTTGCTGTTCCTGCTCAAGAGCCTCGAACTACAGCGCGGGTATCTCATGGGAATCCTGTCCTACTGCGAGGGAATTGGTAGTAGCAATTACGGCGGCGTCATCGGCAGTGATGCAGGAGAGGACGGGTGGCGGGATCACCGTGAACGACAACTGGTCGCGATCGTGAAGAGCCTCCAGCAGATGGTGGACGACCTCGAGATCCAGCTGCAATGGGAGACCTCAAGGAACGCTTCTCTTGAAGAGGCTCTCCGGAATCTAAAGAACAGCTGATTTTAGTGTTCGGTTCAGGAAGAAAAACCATTCGATTTAGAATTGCGCACAGGCGCACAAAAAATCAAAACTATGTGCAATGAGTTTTGTTATATCTTCCAGAGTACATAAATAACACACGCATATACTCGCATGTCGTTATACTGCCGATTGGATCAATTGAAAGGGTTCGAATTTGGGATAATTTTCTTAGGAGGCCTCCCATAATTATTTACGATTTGGTTCAAGTGGATAATAATGATTTCTTTCTCTATTTTTCTTAAACAGTGGGTTTGAATGATAAATGTAGGCTATCATTGATTATCCTATAGGAAAGTATAAGTGACCTCTTTTACTGTGATTTTCTCCAATTTGAAGGATTAATGACTTTGGTCTGACAAGTTTTGCTAGGTTATATGTGGTCTGATCACTCACTCAATTGAGTTTTAGTGGTCAGGTTTTGTTTCCTTGACTAATGGCCATTCATGCTATGTATACCCCCTACATATATACATTGATCTATCTATCAATGTGTGTGTGTGGACCGATTAATACACCGTGTAATGATAAGAGCGTGAGAGTCATATGAATAGCTTGATCCAATTCAACAATCTATAAAAGCATATGTGCAATGGACTAGTGTATTGTGCGTGTAAGTAAATGAGATACTAAAATATTTCCTAGTGTGTGTTTCTTGTGATTAGATAGGAAAATCTCATGAAGCATTACAAGCTAAAGTAAAATCTTAGAACATCCTTAGGCTCATAATACATATAGAATCGTTAATTAAACAACTAAATACTCAATAGATGGCTTTGTTGGTAAAGAATGTTGTTGGTTGAAGAGCATGTTGATAGTTTGAAACCTGTTAGAGCACCCAGAGGGCAACAACAATGAAAGACCATGCACTGGGGTTTTTTATGTGATTGGACCTCTCCTCCTCATGCCATTCAAGAGATATCAATTTTTTACTCCCCCTCAAGTTGAAGCTTCAGAGACTCCCATGTCAACTTACAAACATACATACAAAATAAAGAACCAAAATAAAATGATAAACCAAGCCTATACAAGAATGTTAGTCTCCACCAATCTTATAATAAAATACTCAAACATTTCAATACCCTTAAGCATATGATATCAACATTAGCATTTAGAAGGTCTTCAAATAGTCCTGAAGTAAATAGTGAAGGAACAAGTAGAATAAAATATCAATAACATGTGATCACTAACACTCCCTTTGAAAGATAACTCCAAGACCAACAAGGTAGTTACAAATGAAAATTGTATTTAGAGTAGCAATAGATACAGTCTAGTCAAAACAAGTGGTACCATCTCATATGCTAGCGCCTCTGAATAGTCCAAAAAGTGGTGGGCCACAAATGAATAGTAAGTTGTCAATGTGCTTAGCAAATCACAGACAAGCGAGAGATCTTCGAACACAAGTAATCAACATGTATAAAAATGGACTAGCCAAAGAGTATCAAAACACAAGAAAAATAGTTTACATGGATAAAACACATACAAGAAGGATAGTCGAGACAAAATAACTGGGATGAACACCTCTTATGCAAATCAATAGACAGGAAACTAACTTCAAAATGCATTGTAGAGGAAGAAAATGAATCTCTACAGACTCTCCATGAAGAAGATAGAACTAGAAATAAGCATACAACTTCTTTAGTGATCACATGGAGTAGCGGTGAAGATTCACAAAATATACATAGAGCGGTAAGAAGATTCACATAGATAGAAATAATAATGAATTCTTCTTCTCTTCATTCTTCATCTCATATCTTCCTCATCTCATCTCCTTCTTCATCTCATCTCTTCCCTCTAATAGTATCATATCCCCATGTATTATCCCCCTCACACAAACCATAAACAAAATTAAGAGAATGGTTGGGATGGAGAGTTGTAAGCAAAGATAGAGGTAGTAGATATGTAGGAAAATATGTGAAAGAGAGTAAGTGATAAAATTGAGTCAATGTATTACATGATTCAATTACATGAATCATGGTGAAAAAATAAATGGATCTATTTGTGACTGGAAAGGTGCAGTACAAGATCCCATGCAGTATGAATTAGGTAAAAAATCAAATGTGATTAATATTAGTCATGTAATGTTAATGAGGTAGGATAGTTATTGAGGGATGTAAGGCTACATGAATGTAGGTCTGGAAGGGGTGGCAAAATAAATGACTAAAAAATTGTTTAAAACATAAGATAAAGATGTTGTTATGCAGAAAATAAGGAACGTAAAGCATTTTATATATGTGGGACAATAAAAGTAATGAGAGAGGTAAGGATATATGATGTAGGGATGGAAGGGAGCAAAAGGAACAACTAAAATAATTTTTGGAAATAGAAGATTAGGTTTTTAGCATGGATAAAGTAGGGATATGTCATGCAATGAAGGGTTCCACCATGTGATACTATCATAGAGCACGAAGATACACACTTTGATACAATGACAATAATAGTAGATATGACACTATGGTGGACCCACACACCATGTGATGCATCAGTTGATTAAGGTAGAAGTTGCACAATGTGTTGACGAAGACAGATGATGTTTGACCCAACAACAATCATAGGAAACATTGTGTTGGAAGGAGACACCCATGATAGATAACACTAGCTGACACTAGTAGAAGGCACTTTTTGCTAAACATTTTCACACACCATACAACTGTTATGGCATTTAAACATACAATAGCATAGAAACATGTCATATAAAGGAATTACACATTGTATGCTTTTAGCACACATCATGTCAGTAGTTTGGGAAGTGGATATGGAAGAAACTATACCACACATGGTGTATAAATACCACACATCATGTGATCTGATTACATAATGTGTAAGTTGTCAACACATCGATTAATGTGTCACAATTTAAGCCACAAATGAAAAAAAACATTTACACATCATGGGACGTGGCACTACACTCAAAAAGATTCCAAATGACAACATACAGGTGGAAAACTCCTCATGAGTATCTAGTGAGTTTCTGCCAATGGCGTTACACACTACTCACTTGAAATTTGAATACATGCAACTCCGTGAACAGACACACACAGTGGATTCACTTTCAAATATTATAAGGACCTACACAAACAAACTACTTCTACTAAAATGCTAACCCGCAAACGCACGGGGTCGTATCGTAGTATAGGTAAGGTGGTGAGTATAGGGTCGATCCACAGGGGGATAAGGGGGCACTAGAGCTAGGTTAGTTTTTAGGCTAGGTTCCTACTATGGATTCTAGGGTTAAGGGTTGGAAGGTTGTTTTGATTGTTAAAATAAAGGATGAACAAGCTAGCCATTAAAGAAAAATAGGAAAGACTAAAACCTAAGTTAACCCTAGACAATTAATTCTACTACACAACAAAAAATAAGGAAAGACAAGAAAAGAACAAGCTATGTTAATGCAAGCAAGAAAGGGAACTACACTACACTAAGCTAGCAAGCAAGCCAAAAGAGAAATTACAGACCTAAAGTAGCAAGAACAAGGAAAGAAACTAACTAAAAATGTAAATAGCTAACTAAGCTAACACTAGTTAAGCAAGATGGAAATTTGGGTTTTAAAGAAATTAAGGGAAATGTGGGTTGTTTGGGGGATGCACTTATCAATTAGGTTGGGGGTGACATGTGAACATTATGATTCCATTTAGATTACCAAACCAAACAACAAGCTAGAGTCTAATGAATTATCCTAAACTACTAACTGTCCATGGATATGCTAGGTTATGTATAGGGGAACTAGTCTAATGAATTATCCTAAACTACTAACTGGCCATGGATATGCTAGGTTTTGTATAGGGGAACTAGTCCCTAACACCCCCTATTATCCTTGTGAGGCTCAATTGGGTTAATGTTTAGGTGTAATTCAATTAGAGTCTAAACAAGTCTAGGTTTCTAGGTTAGATGATCTTAGAGTGATTAGGGGCTGAGGTTAGTAAGAGTGAAAGTGAGGTTTTAGGCCTCCCCTCACCCACATTCTAACATTGAGAAAGCTCCATGCTAAGCACACCAAATTAATCTAAACTAGCTACTTAGATCTCTCAACTAGGGTTAGGAGAATTGATTAGCATGTAGGAGGATGGATAGCTAGCTAGGGATCCAAGAATTGGACCTGGGAGCAAATCCCAAAATTCACACATCTAAGAAATTTTCCTAAAATCGTAGGTGATTTCAAGCACAACCCAACAAGAAATTCATGAAGAGTGAGATAGAAATAGAACATAATCATTGGAAAATAAAATTACAATGTTTACATATCATTTTCCCCCAACATCATATCAAAGTAACATATTTCACCCCAAACAGCCCACCCAAGGGGCCTAGCTACTCATAGCAATGTAAAATAAAAAAATAAGGGAGAAAGAGGTAGAAGAAGCCATGGAGCTCAGTGTAAATGAAGAAATCCTCCACTTCAGCTGTTGTAGGACGTCCTCCTCTCTCCTCTAAGTTGTAATGGCATGGGATGATGGTGGAATAGGGAAAAAAACACTCGAAAACTAGGATTTTGGTGGTGGAAATGGTGAAATGAAGTGGAATGGAGGTGGAAATGGAGTGGAATGGGTGGAATACAAAAATGGGGAGCTAGGATGTTGTAGAAGGTATCTAGGGGTGGCCTAGGCGTAGCTAACCTCGTGCTCGAGCTGCCACCTAGGTATATATAGGTGTGGGGGGAAGCAATAGGTCAAGTAGGGGTAAAGTGGGAAATGCAGTGCAAAAGTAGCTAGGTTTTTGTGAGTAGCACGGTTGTGGTGGGGAGGGGTGAGAATGGTCATGGTGGATGGGAATGACCGAGGTGATAAATGGGGGAAAATCATAGGAACTTGGTTGGTTTTGAACTGGAAGTGGCACGGTCGTGGTGGTGTAAGGGTAGCACGGCCATGGTGACTTGGATTTCTCTGCCTGTTCTTGGCTCCACGACTATTCTGCTCTGAAGGTCACATAGTCGTTCAATGTGGCATGACTGTTCTATAGTCAAACCACCATGGCCATTCTGAATGGCATGGTCATGGTGATTTCTTCTTTTCTCGAAGGTGACTCTGTTGATTTGCAAGTATGCTAACATGGAAGTTATGTGGTACCACGGATGTGCTGGACTATGGATCAACACTTGGACTTGTTTCTTTGGATTTTCTTGGACATCTTTGTTTCAATGGAGATTTGGTCACTAGGGGTAGGTTGAGGGAGCTTTCGGGCTTTACTTTGGGCCTCTCTAAGGATAGAGAAACCCTAGGATTACACGTCCTATATGTCTTTCATCCAAGCGTGGTCCAAATGCCTGAAAAACATGCAAATAATATCCATAAGTGCATTTTATACAAATATGCATATTGAGGGAAATAATGTGTAATCTAATAGGTATAGATGTTATTAAAATGCAATATGACACAAGATGAAGCCATAAAATAGGGCTGAATCACCACCCCAAACTTAAAACATACTTGTCCTCAAGTATTATAACGCACAGGCCCAATGCCCAAGGCTCTAGTAGAGTTTTAGGAATGACTAATGGCCCCATAGATCACCACTAGCCTTAACTATAAGATTTTTCCTCACTCACGCGCATGCTGGGGGAAACTTCCCGACTGGTCACCCATCCTAGTACTACTCCAAGCTAAACATGCTTAACTATAGAGTTCTTTAGTAATGGGCTCCCGGAAAGGGAGGTGCACCTTGGTGATATGGGTAGTCAAATCATTCCTTTTAAGATCATTTTATCCGAGTCCTTAAATCCTAGGACGTTACAATCTCCCCCACTTAGACTCTTGATGTCCTCGTCAAGGCTTAATTATATGGCCTCATAATATGACCTCATTTCAGTGTAGACCAATGATGGCTCATGGAAACCCAGCTCTCGATCACATATACCTAGTGCAAGGGTGGCTACGTCACCATGGACAGCCATTTCCAACATGCCTGGATCGCACGGCTCAAGACTGGCATGCCACATGCCCATGTGGGCCCCACCTACTAGAGGGGAATTGGCTTTGATACCATTTGTAACGACTGAACCCACTGCCCAAGGCTCTACTAGAGTTTTAAGAATGACGACTGGCCCCATAGATCACCACTCTCCTTAACTACATGATTTTTCCTCACTCATGTGCAAGCTGGGGGCAACTTCCCGATTGGTCACAGATCCTAGCACTACTCCAAGCTGAGCACGCTTAACTATGGAGTTCTTTAGTGATGGGCTCCTGGAAAAGGAGGTGCACCTTGGTGATATGGGTAGTCCAATTATTCCTTTTAAGATCATTTTATCTGAGGCCTCAAATCCCGGGACATTACAAGTATGCTCCAACTCAATATCTCTACAATTGTTTCACAATCAAGAAATGACAAATGTAATGCAAAAGATGATTATCACTGAATGGGATCAATGTTGACTACGTGCATGCATTCCACCTCTCTCCTTTTCGACTTTCACAAACCAATCATGAAAAGAGCACAAAGCATATGAACTTCAAATATATTGCAAAGAACATACAAGCAATCCATATTTCATTCATGTAGTTCCGGGTAGACCGTTTCATGATGGCGTTAATCAAGGATGACTAGGAGTGTTGTTTTATCTTCATGCATTCCGTCTTATGCTTCAAACCATACCAAGTGACCCACGTGGCTATGGGAAAAGGGTGAAGTGAGCTAGGTTTCATGTTTCCTAGCTCAATGGGTATGAAAATGGAAGAAAGGATTGCAGTAAAATTTTGGAATGCTTTTACAAACTCATCTTTTCCTTATTTAGATGCTCTTAAACAGGAGCATCTTTTATTCTCATTTTGCATTTTTTTTCTTTTTCTTTGCCCTTATAGTAGATAAGGCATATGGTGATGAGAGTGAAGCAGGGAGATGTCGATGTGGTCAACCCAAACTTTTGGAGGTGGCCATGTATGATATGTGCACTTTGGAATCCTTTCATGAGGCAGAGGGGTAAGAAGATGGTGAATGAAAAGTCTGGTCAAATAGGGGTCAATAATGTGGTTCTCAACATAAGGTCTCCTGTGTGAAAATTAATCCAACAATTCATCCAACAATTTCACACCACATGAGTGAACAACATGAAATTGATACTTCTATCAAGTGATTTCATAGGCACTAAGCGCTCATAGCTTTCTCAAGTCACAATTCAACCAAAACATTCACAAACACAAGAGAGATGATGCGCATGTAAATTGATACCATTTAGCAAGAAACAATGATAATTCACTTGCATTTGTCAAAGGTCATCATTTTTAATCCAAAGAGTAGAGATTGGGTTAAAACACACTTTTAGGCAAGAAATCTCAAATTTAGGCAAAATTGGCCAAAATGGGGCCAAGTTTCCTTCAATCACATCTAAGCCTACATTATTGAACAAAAAGTAGTAAACAAGCAAACCCTAGCTAATATATGCAAAAACTATGAAAAATCTACATGATATGTAATGCATGACAAAAAGAGCAATTTTTTTTTTTGAAAACTACACAAAAATTGCAAGAAAGTAACTATATGACATGCAGGTATTCAAAGTAGGTAAATTCTAAACTAAAAAAAGAAGCAAACAAAACAAAAGTAAACGATAGGTGAATTTCAAAATGAGTGAAAATGAGATAAGGGCATACCGCCCTACCACCCCCAAACTTTTGGATCATGTTGTCCTCAACATGACACTAAAGTCTAGGAATGATAGGGTATATGATCACTGCAGTGGTGATGCTCCTCCTTATAGTGAAGGATGTTGGTAATAGGAACCCAGTAGTCTAATTGTGGAGGCGGTAGTTGTCCTAAAATGTTGATAGTGAACTCCACCAATCTTCCCCCTACTAGGGGTTCCTCTGGGAATGAGTGTGTTGGAACTGATACAAGTAGTTGACCTGATAATGCATGTTGATGATCTAACCACATAGCATCCTGAGTGTGCTGGAAACCCTCATGTGCCCTCAAAATACCCTCCTGGGTGCTTAGGATGTGGTCATGTGTGCTTTGGATGCCCTCTAGCTGTGCATGTATGGTACACATGTCATATGCATTCACTGTGGGCGGTTGTGGCTACTAAGTTATCTCCGCCTCACGTCGCCTCACCCTGTGCATCTCTCAATTCTCAACATTCCCCCTCCTCTGGATAGTTTCCTGTGATTCACCTAACCCCTCTGGGATGATCTTTGGATGTTGAAATGTGTCCCTAGGGTTATCCTCCTCCCATATTCTCACTTTTTCCAAGAAATTTGGAGTAGGACCCCACTCCTTCAACATTGGTGCAGCATGGTATGGGAGCTCTAGTGATACGCCTGGGTAAGGTGGGTTGACCTGATATATGATTTTCATATCAACAACTGAAATCATAGAATAACGTATAAGATAGTGCAGGTCCACCAACTCCCCCTTCAGCCCTGGTATATCCAAAAACATCATGACTAAGGGCAACAGCTATGGATGTCACAATCCCTCCTAGAATGAATGGATTCTTGATCTTGGATGGGACTATCCTCAAATGATTAATCATTAAGTCTCCTAAGTTTACATGTTTTCCCTTTATCAACTAGCCCAAAACACACAAGTCTTTCTTTGTCTCATATCTGCCAAAAATGGTATTTGCTAGGACTTTCTGAACATAGCGTAGGAAGGGGTTATGAAGCAAACTATTTTTGACTTCCCCGCTACAAAGTCACTGTGGGTGGTGAATGCCTTCCACATGGGTATCTAGCTAGGGATCCAAGAATTGGACCTAGGAGCAAATCCTAAAATTCACACATATAAGCAATTTCCCTAAATTTCTAGGTAATTTCAAGCACAAACCAACAAGTAATTCATGAAGAGTGAGATAGAAATAGAACATAATCATTGGAAAATGAAGTTACAATATTTACATATCATTTCCCCCAAACATGGTCTCAAGGTAACATATTTCACCCCAAACAGCCCACCTAAGGGGCCTAGCTACTCATAGCAATGCAAAATACAAAAAGAAGGGAGAAAGGTAGAAGAAACCATGGATCTCTGTGTAGATGAAGAAATCCTCTACTTCAACTATTGTAGGACATCCTCCTCTCTCCTCCAAGGTGCAATGGCATGGGATGATGGTTGATAGGGGCAAAACACTAGATAACTAGGGGTTTTGGTGGTGGAAATGGTGAAATGGAGGTGGAAATGGAGTGGAATGGGTGGAATGCAAAAATGGGGATCTAGGAGGTGGTAGAAGGTAGCTAGGGGTTTCCTAGGAGTAGCTAACCCTATGCTAGAGCTGCCACCTAGGTATACATAGGTGTGGGGGAAGTAATAGGTCAAGTACGGGTAAAGTGGGAAATGCAGTGCAAAAGTGGCTAGGTTTTTGTGAGTAGTACGATCGTGGTGGTCACCATGGTTGTGGTTGGGAGGGGTGAGAAAGATCGTGGTGGATGGGAATGACTGAGGTGAGAAATGGGGAAAATCATAAGAACTTAGTTGGTTTTGAACTAGAAGTGGCACGACCGTGGTGGTCACCACGGCTGTGGTGGTACAAGGGTAGCATGGTCATGGTGTCTTGGATTTCTCTGCCCATTCTTGGCTCCAAAACCATTCTACTTTGAAGGTCACACGGCCGTGCAATGTGGTACGGTCGTTCTGTAGTCAAACCACCACGGCCATTCGGAGTGGCACGGCTGTGGTGATTTCTGCTTTGCTCGAAGGTGACTCTGTTGATTTGCAAGTATGCTAGCACAACCCTTCTATGGTACCACAGATGTGTTGGACTCTAGATCAGCACTTGGACTTGTTTCTTTGGATTTTCTTGGACATCTTTGCTTCAATGGATATTTATCCACCAGGGGTAGGTTGAGGGAGCTTCGAACTTCACTTTGGGCCTCTCTAAGGGTAGAGAAACCCTAGGATTACTCTTCCTCTCTCTCTCTCTTACGTCCAAGCGTGGTCCAAATGCTTGAAAAATATGCAAACAATGTCCATAAGTGCATTTTATACAAATATGCATATTGAGGGAAATAACATGTAATCTAACAGGTATAGATGTGATTGAAATGCAAAATGACACGATATGAAGCTCTAAAATAGGGTTGAATCAGTATTCACTATAGCAAGGTGAGGATAAGTTATCCCCAATAATAATATAAAGTGTATCTTCTACCATGATTTGGCATTAGATCTAGATAGAGGTGACAACATAAATGGAAGAAGTATATATGGCATCAGTGCAGAACATTATATTAGCATGGACGGTGGTGGTGGCATCAAAATAGGAGGACAACAGTGGCACATGTGACATACCAAAATCTAGCATCATCATCATCTAAGCCTCAATCCCAACTATGTTGGGGTCGGATACATGGATCCTTCATTTCCATTCAGATCTATCATGGACCAACATACTCAAATATAGAATGACTAAAAATGAGAACCCTAATACCATAGATAGATAATAATAGGATTAGTGATTATTATCCAAATATGCATTGAAACCAATTTATGTACCTTTATGTACCCAATTTGATATGTTAAATATATTCAACAACAAAACCCTAACCCTAAGTATAATATGGCACCCTCATATGAATAACATGACATGTTTAATATACAAAGATAAATTATATGGTATAATACCAATAATGGATTGAAAGCCATATGAATGAACTTTGGATCCATTCCATGTAATGTATTGTACCTCAATATCCAAATTGATAAATAGTTACCCAAAATTCATATGTGAAATACTTAAGGATACCAACAAGGCATGTGTCCTATTAAATGTTTAATATTGGATGTTTTACACACAAAACACCTAAAAGTATACAAATGAGACTTAGCACTTAGCACCCAGTTGAGCAATTTCAGTTGCCTTTATCTACATGAGTTATAATAAATATAATAAATGGCAACTTAAGGTGACATATGTTGTTTAAAGAAAGATAACATAATAGAATTCCCTTATGTGTGGATAGTCCCATAATAATTTTTTGATCAACCAAGTCTAGGCCTCTTTTATTATAACTAAGGAAGGTCAACACCATACCCAAGGATAAAAGTCCAAAAGTTGTACAAGGGAGAAAAGGATTAACTATACAAGGATGTACATAAGAAAGGAACAACAAACTATAAGAATCTAACAAGATACAGAGGATGATTCGATATAGAACAAGTCTTCTTCACAACACAACCAAGTAATCTCCACATGAGTCATCAATATCTCAAAAATGGCAAGATTCCTACTTTTCCACACATAGTAGAGACAACTAACCATGATAGAAAAATCCATCTTACTCATGAAGGATAAGAAATCTTATACATAGATCAACAACCATTGGATAAACCTATCACCAGTACCATGTCTCCACATATCCTTAGCATAGCAACATTTAATGAAAAGATGATCAATTGAATCTTCACCCTAGTGACAAAGAATAGAGCCAGAGACCCAACAGATGCCTCTTCTCCAGAGTAGTTCAATAGTAGGTAAATCTTGAACACAAATCTTCCATATGACCATTTTGTAATATAATGGAATAGCTCCAGATCCAACTAGTCCAATCAGCATACTCCCTCTTTAGATAGACAATGGACCAAGCATCCTTAATACAAATGAACCCTTCCCATAATAGAGAATTATATCATTGTCTAAAAATTCAAATTTGTAGCTCCAGAGAAAGTCCTTAAGAGGTTTGAGACACCTAGATCTGAGATGAACCAACTACTATTCTGTAAAATATCACTTATCAAGGTAGATTTACCTTTTCCAAGGAATAAAGTCAATCTTTTTCCAACCACATCTGGAAGAAACTTGCCATCCTTCAACCACAGATCCTTCCATAAGAAAGTATGTCCCCCTACTGATTAGAAATTGGTCATGAGGTTGAATGTCATCTATAACACTCAAGATTTTATTACACATCCAAGAGTTTTTATATGAAGAGAAAGTGTCTAGATGGTTTCATTATTTGGATACTTAGCATGAACCAATATCACCTAAGTCAAGTCTGTTTCAGCCACAATATTCCAAAAAGTAATAATAAGCCCAACTTTACAAACATCAACTTTCTCCCTAATACCTAACCCACCTTCCTTCTTGGGTATATAAATTTCATCCCATGAAACATAATAACTAGTTCTTGATGCATCAATGGATCTCCATATAAAATCTCTGTAGAGATGATCTACAATATTATTGATACTAGAAGGTAGATGAAAAATATCAAACTAATACAGTTGAATATCCACCAAGGTCGATTTATCTAATTCAACCCTTCCTGCCATACTCATAACTTTAGCTTTCCAACTCTCCAGCTTCTACTTGATCTTATAAATAAGGGGGTGACAGTAATTCTTAGTAAGTTTACCACACAAAAAAAGGTACACCAGGATATCAAACAAGTAGGATCCCTTATATAAAGACAAGGATACTGAGAATTTTCTCTCTATTAGCCATGTGACTAGAGAAGTATACTTTTATCAAGGTTAATAGATAACCTAGACAAGGAACCAAATCTATTCAGGATATCTATAATGCACACTACACTTTTTGTATCAGCCTTGTAAAAAAGCATAAGGTCGTCGACAAATAGGATGTGAGAGCTATAGACATCCTTACTAGATTTCATAGTACTGACTTTATTCATATCCATAGAGTGATTCAACATAGAGGACACAACTTGCATGTAGATAACAAAAAGCTTAGGAGAAAGGGGGTCTCCCTGTCTAAGAGCATTGTAAGGGAAAATAGGGCTTGAGGGTTCACCATTGAAAGCACTTGATAGATATAAGAAGTAAGACATTGGGAAACCTATTCTCTTAAACATACAAGAAAATTCATGTTCTCAAGCGTAGTCAACAATAAGGACCAACTAACTAAGTCATAAGCTTTGGCAACATCAGCTCTAGTACACATACTAGCAGGGCTACTTGCCTTATTAAAGTTACTGAGTAATCCATTATATAACAAAATAGAATAAGTGATATTCCTTCCATGGAAAAAAGCATATTGACTGAAATCAATAAGACTAGGCAGAACCTTCCTCAACCTATCAGCCATAACCTTGGATATGATTTCATTGACAAAGTTTCACATAACTATAGGCCTCCAATCTTTCAGCGATATAGCCACTTTGCTTTTAGGATGAGGCTAATGAAGGATTTATTCATTTCTTTAAGGAGCTTCTTTTTATAAATAAATTGACAACAACAAAGAAGATATCGTTCCCAATAATATTCCAAGCATGATTTAAGAACATAGCGTTAAATCCATCAGGCTGGAGCTTTGTCAAGGTTAGAGATTTAATTATCCAATCAACTTCCTCCCTGGTCATATAAGTGGATAAGATGCTAACATGTTCTTCAGAGAGCTTTAGAATGTCCCAGTCATCCTCCCCGACATCATGACCAACATGCTTCTTATAAAAGACCTCAATGTGCTCCTTTATCTCTCTAGGATCTATAGCCTTATTATTTCCAATCATCAGGGAGCTAAACTTATTTCTTATCCTTCTAGTAATAAGAGAGTTTTAGAAAAACTTTTTTATTTCCCTGAGATAACCATTAAACCTTGGATTTTTTTCCTAATCAAATCTTCCTCCTTATTGATAGCATTATCAATTTCTTCTCTTTTCTTAATAGCCCTACAATAAAGATCATGATTAATTGGATCAGAATCAACTTCCTTGATAGAAATAAGTGCCTCCATTTCAGTAGACCTAGCCTTGGAATGAACATTCCCAAAATAATTTTTATTTCATTCAATGAGATTTTGTCCAACATTTTTAAGCTTTTTCATGACTCTGAAACATCATACACCCTTTTACATCATTATTCCCAGCACTATCAACAAGGTCCAAGAAATTAGGATGATCAACCCATATATTAAAGAACCTAAATGAGATGTTTTGCCTTCTTTTATTATACTTCAAGGTAATCTAGAGAATTTTATGATCATTATAGATAGTAGAGTGAATTTCACCCAAATATCCAGGCCAAGAATAAAAAAACATCATTTAAAATAACTTTATCAATCTTGCTGGTAGTGAAATTCTCGTCTTTTTTCCGATTATCCCAAGTATAAAAGGAACCTTCATATCAGTTTCAAGACAACCAGAGTCAAGCATGAATTGATTAAAGTCATTCATAGAAGATGTAGAAGAATTGGATCTCCCCAGCCTCTCAGACACCTGCCAAACAAAACTAAACCACCACATATCACCCACTCCTCATTCATAGCTTTAGAAATATCAATAAGATCATCCTAGACCTTCTTTCTCCCTAAGTTTTCATTAACAACATGCACAATAGTAGCAAAGAAAGAAACATCAAAAATAGTAAACCTACAATAAATGAACTGATAAGATTGATCAAAGACCATCATTTTGACACAACTAGGATCCCAAATTATACCAAATGATAAGGACACCACCTAGGGGATGAGCACTATGATTAGACAACCAATACATATTACAGTAGAATTGGTTCATTACTTTCTAGATCTTCCTTCTCCTAATCTTAGTTTCAAACATAAATTTCACAAGAGAATTCACCCTCTTCAATTTCTCATGGATTGTAAAATAATGGAGACAATTATTCAATCCACGTATGTTCCACACCACAATGGATATGTCATCCATTTTTGGACTCATTTGGTAGAGCCCTACTAGCAGCAGTCATCATTTCATCTTTGACATCATCACAAGAAAGTTCC
This sequence comes from Alisma plantago-aquatica, assembly GCA_963693085.1. Lineage (NCBI taxonomy): Eukaryota > Viridiplantae > Streptophyta > Magnoliopsida > Alismatales > Alismataceae > Alisma > Alisma plantago-aquatica. Next base: position 398,894,973 of record OY856410.1, read on the forward strand.
CCAAAACTTAATAGGAGAGACAAACTATTGTCATTCAGAGAAAGCACTTCTACACTTGTTGGTCCTAGTATCTCCTCTAAGAGTAGATCTATATCTATATGAGACCAACTTAAATCCATTTGTAACTCTCAGGCCCAGTGCCCAAGGCTCTAGTAGAGTTTCAGGAATGATGAATGGCCCCACAAATCACCGCTAGCCTTAATTGTGTGTTTTGTCCTCACTCACACACAAGCTAGGAAAAACTTTCCAGTTGGTCACCTATCCTAGTACTACTCTGGGATGAGCATGCTTAACCAGAGAGTTCTTTAGTGATGGGCTCTCTGAAAAGGAGGTGCACCTTGGTGATGTGGATAGTCCAATCGTTACTCTTAAGATCATTTTATCTGAAGCCTCAAATCCTGGGGCTTTACAATATCCCCCATTTAGACTCTTGATGTCATTGTCAAGGATAAACTATATGGCCTCATAATCTCTCCCCATTTCATTGTAGACCCAAATGGCCCATGTACACCCAACTTCCAACCACGACTACCAATGCAAAGGTGGATCCATCACCATCAATAGCCCTTTCCAACATACCTGGGCCGCATGACTCAAAGACTAGCATGCAATAGGCCCAAGCGGGCCCCACCTACTGGAGGGGTTATGGCTCTGATACCATTTGTAAGTCTCGGGCCCACTTCCTAAGGCTCTAGTAGAGTTTCAGGAATGATGACTGGCCCCACAAACCACCACTATCCTTAACTATGCATTTTATCCTCACTCAAGCACAAGCTAGGAAAAACTTCCAGATTGGTCACCCATCCTACTACTACTCTGGGCTGAGCACGCTTAACCCAAATCATGGGACGTTACACCATCTGCATCAACACCAAACTGAATCCAAGTTGGATTCAAGGAAACCCATCCACCCGACTGAACAATAACCTTCTTCAATCTTGCAACCTTCTGATCAAACACATGTGTCTTGCTACCATTTGTATGGCCGCCCACCTCATGATGAAGATTTATATAAACTTCTTTGGTCAAATGATAATTGCTAAAAATAGGAATCTCAACTATTATAGAACTAGATCTAGAAACTCCAGTCTCCACCTAAACATCCATCATTAGGGCTTGACAACCTCAAAGGTTTTTCAAACCCAAACTCCTAGACCAGATCCTACCCCACCAGATTCAACAATCTTAGCTTTAACATGATTTTTAGACACTTGATTGGTTCATGCCTAAAGGAACCACACTTCGAACACTTATTAGGAATCCATTCATAGGACATACTAATTTCCATTTCCTCCCTACCATCACTCATCATCAAGATAGATGAAGGAAAGGAAGAATCAGATGAGATAAGGATATAAACTCTTGTGAATTCTAGACGAGAACACTGCTTTGTTGCTTGATCATTATCAAGCAGAACCTAAAGAAAACTTCTTATTCACAAAAACATCTTATCGTACTAAAACTCTAGTGGAAGGTTTTGAAATCTCACCCACATTGGAACAGCCTCTGGGACTTCTTTCTCAAATTTGACACTGATTTTCCATGGTTTCGGAATAATGGGCTTACCTTTGACCAGCCATGGTCCATACTCCAGGGGATGCACCATGTCCGCCTCCTCTATGAATCAGATGATAAAGAATCCATGGTTTCTAGCAAAGATATCAATCCTCCCTTTCACCTTTCATATCCATCCTAAATGCTTTTCCAAGGTAGGGAGATGACACTTCAAATCCACCACATAGACAGATATAGCATTCCTCCATTCCTCAATAATCGACAATGCTTCCACTTGGCATTACTGGAGCTTACATCGACGACCTTAATAGGAACTTTCTTCAATCTCTAGCCTCCTGCTTTGTTGGATTTGAGGAGTTTAGCTCAGACACCAGAGGAGATCAGATTTCCATTGCCAAGATCAGGCACAATTCCTCCCAAGTCACCCTTCTATCACCCTCGCCCCACTCATGTGACATTTCAAAAACTCAATGTGATAGGTCACTTAGTCATTATAATCCCATAATAATAATAAATGCCAAATATATTAACTCAATATATGTTACAATAATATTTTTTAATAATGCTAATTAATGTCTAACTATTAGATTACTCTGTAAAATGATCTCAAAGTTGAAAAATAATGTCATATTTGGTTTACACATATCCTTAATACACTAGGTATTAGGAGAGAAGATGCAAAGACAAATATTGGTAGAAAAATGATTATGAGGAAGATAAATGCTTATGATTATTATTTCACATGCAAGTTAAGTAATAGTATGCCCAAAGCCTTCAAAAGAGAAAATTGACTTCAAAATTGGATTTTTCACATTGTAATTAGTATATATATCATTTTTTATGTTAATCAAACTATAATTGCTCATCCAATTGATCAAGGAAAGAAATCAATTAAAATTTAAATTAAATCATATGTCATTTGCATTTTACGATTGATTTTCTAAGGTTTCTTGACAAATTAATTGTCATGCACACCATGTTTCCATTCTATGTGCGGGTCCTGTAGGGTTTTGGGGAATGTGGTATAACAAAATAATAAAAAAAAAATCCTTCCCAATATACCCTATATGTCAGATCCACCATAGCTATAAAACATCAATTCACAAAAGACATAGAAAGGATAAGGATTCTACCTTTGCACACACTAGTTGTTCAACAACTAGACACGTCTTTTTTGGTGAAGAACTTGAACTTTTACAGATCCAAATTCAAATTGATTTCTGAGAAATTTGAATAAGCCACTATGAAATCTGAATTGCCACCAGGCTACTGTACGGTTGTCTTCTTCTTAGTACATTGTTATTGTATTATGGAACGTTTTTCAAGCCTCCACACAAGTGCCTCACCTCTACTTCATCCACACTAATGAAGGAGAATGTGGTGCACTACCTTGACCACCAAGTTAAAGTTGAACATGAGTTTTCAATGTGATAGTCATTCCTACAACTCCCTTTCTTGTCCTATCCTAGGCCTCATTCTTAGGGCATCTTTCTCTCTCTCAAAGAGAGAAATTTTTATGGCCAACTTATCTTACAAGTTGTGTCAAGTGTGTGTAACCCAAATGGGACCAAACACTTCCATATCAATAAGTCATGGGCTTGGATTTCTTATTCCAATCCCTTTCCTAACATACTCATAACTGAAAACTCAGATTGCCATTCCAATCAGCTGATTAGAGGGAAATTATCCATATTTGATTTGGAATCAAATTGGGAAGCCAATTCAGATCTAGATTAGCAAGTTGTTTGACTTACTTGGCCATCTTGTTTATTTGTATCCCATCTAGTCCTAGCAGGGACCAATCAGGCGATTGGGACTCCAATTCATCTGACTGGTCCCTGTTGGGACCAAGATGGGTTGTGAATTGGTTGATTGGTCAAATGAGTTAGACAACTCATGCGTTCAGATTTGAATTGGCTTTCAAATTTGATTCCAAATCAAACATGGATACTTTCCCTATTGGGTTCCAATCAGCCAACTTAGTAGGCGAGTCACCCTATTGGTCACTTCCATAGTGAAAGTCAATTGATCAACTGACCAACAATAAATCCATTGACCTGACCAATTCAGACAGCCGACTGGACATTCCAATCATCTGACTGGGTAGGAAATCATCATGTTTATGATTCACAACCATGCTAATCATAATTTTGAATGTGAACATTAATTCCCTTACGAATCCATATGTGTGTGATGTAGTAAGTTCCTAATTACATTGGTAGTGATGTTCAAAACCTCACAAACAAAGAATAGTGTTTAGTAACACATCATTTTCACCCAAATAATAGGAGTAATTTGGAGAGAACTTCAGCCGTTAAAGTGTCCAATATTACCATGAATGTATAATCCCTTCATCATAGATATCCAGATTGAAATTGAGGCATTTAATTATCATCCTCTTATCATTCAACTCTATGTTCCTTGAACTAGATAAGGCTATTCAAGATATTATGAACTCAATATCATATATTGACTCACGTTAGCCTTGCATTTCCATGGTCTTGCTTATCAAGTGGCTAAGATATCACTCTAAAGGGGACAAATTCCATCTACATCACTCACAATAATCCATAATTGTTACAGTTTACCCAATCACTACCTTTTTTGCAACCCTTATTCATTGCATGTTGGAATAGTGGTTAAAAGTACACAGAATAACATGTGAAGCTACATTGACTTTAGGCCTAAGGATCACAGTCATCACTATCACGTTGATATATGACTTTAACATGACTTTCATGTGTCATTATCAAGGTGGGTCTATCCAATATCACGACTAAATACACATAGTCATCACTCACCATACATGCTAGTCTTTATAAAACCCTAAGGTTGTGTCATGTAAACATCCTCAAGAAGATTCTTGTTAAGGAATGTGGTTTTAACAACCATCTGCCAAATCTCATAGTCATAATAAGCTGTATTGGAAAGTAAGATCCTGATGGACTTAACCATTACAACTGGAGAAAAGGTTTCATCATAGACAACACATTGAACTTGTATGAAACCCTATGCAACTAATCAACCTTTGTAATTTTGTACATTACCATCTGTGTTAGTCTTCTTCTTGATGACCCACTTGCACCCTATGGGTTTTACCCGTTCAGGTGGATCTACCAAGGTCCATACTTTGTTGGTGTACATGGATTCCATCTTAGATATCATAGCTTCAAGCTATTTCTCCATTGTGGTCCCTTAATAAGTTCTAGGTAGGTTGTTGACTCATCATCAATGACCAACTCATTGCCTTCTTGAGTCACAAGATAACCAAATCTTTTAGGATCAAGATGTATCCTACTAGATCTATGAGGTTCTTATATTACATGAGGAATTTGAGATACCATAATGGTTTGTGACTCTTTGTGTTCCTCTTGTACCTCTGTAGGATCAATGCTTTCTTGTTGGTCTCTAACTTTTTTGAGTTATACTTTCCTCCCATTGATTATTCAAGAATAAATTTCTTTTCAAGCAATACACCAGTCCTGGAAACAAACACTTTGTTATCACATGGAGTATAAAAGTAGTATCCCCTCATTTCTTTGTGATATCCAACAAAATAATATTTATATGATTTGGGTCCAAGCTTTTTAGGAAACATTTTGTTGACATAAGCTTCACATCCTCAAATCTTCATAAAATACACATCAGGATGTTTCCCATACCATATTTCATATAGTGTCTTTTGAACCTATTTATATGATATGTGGTTAAGTGTAAACATTGTGGTTTCTAGAGCATAACCCCAGAAGGAAGTTGAAAGATTAAAAAAATCCATCATTGATCGCACCATATCTATCAATGTTTGATACCTTCTTTCTGATACACCATTGTGTTGTGGTGTTCCAGGTGGAGTCCATTATGATACGATACCACAAGCTCGTAGTTGGTCCTTAAACTCTTGGCTTAAGTATTCTCCACCTCGATTAGAATGAAGTTCCTTGATCATTTTACCAAGTTGATTCTATACTTCATTCATGAAATCTTTGTAAATTTTCAAGGGTTTTTTATTTATGTTTCATCATGTGAACATAACCATACCTACTAAAGTCATCAGTAAAGGTAATGAAATACTGATAACCACCTCTCGCATTTATTATAAAAGGATCACATACATCAGTGTATATGATTCCTAATAGATCACTCACCCTCCCACTGTTTCCAGTGAAGGGAGTCTTTGTCATCTTGCCCAACAAATAAGATTCACATGTCTCTATTGATTTGAAATCAAAAGAGTACAGATATCCATCTTTGTGGAGTCTAGAAATGTGTTTTCATTTATGCGCCCTAGATGACAATACCAAAGGTATGCTTGGTTTGAGTTATAGAGTTTTTGTCTTTTAGTATTTAGGTTATACACACTTGTCTCTAGATCTATCAAGTATTGACCATAATACATAGGAGCATTGCCATAAAAGATACCATCTTTACTAATAGAACGACCATTATTTATAAGAAATTCAAATCCATTCTTGTCCAAACAAGATACAGATATGATGTTCCTATTAATGCCATGTACATAATAGCAATTCTCTAACTCTAATACTAGCCCACTTGGTAGAGATAACTCATAGGTTACAACTGTACTGGCATCAACTCTTGCTCCATTACAACACATGGGTCAACCTCACCTTTTTATCAAAGGTCTACATCTTTTTAGATCATTCACATTTGAGCAAATGTGTGATCCACATTCAGTATCCAGCACCTAAGATGAAGAAGTAAGAAGTTAATATCGATTACCTATATACCAAAAGTAGAGATATTTATCCCTTTCTTCATCTTCCTTGGTTTCCTTTAACCTCTCCTTTTTTTAGTGTAGAAGACTTGGACTTCAACTTAGCCTTAGAACAATTATTGGCCTTGCCTTTGTCCTTGGACTTTATTCTGCTGATCACCATCACGGGTTTGTCCTTCTTCATTTGTGCTTCAACATTTAACAACATGTCCAAGAACTCAGATAGAGATTTAGCCATGTTACTCAAGGGATAATATTCGATAAATTGGATATGTGATTTAGGTAATGATTGCAAAATCATATACATGGCCAACTCTTTACCTAAAGGAAATCCCAGCCTCTCTGCTGGATCATGTTGAGCAAGTGGGACTCTGCTGGATCATGTTGAGAAAGTGGGACTATCATGTACATAATATGATGTTCCACATGCCCAATCATGTTGAGCACATGGGACTCTGCTGGATCTCCCTCTATCATTTTTCACACAAACGGCACCTTAGAGACATTGTACCTTCCATGATGATTATGCAACTCATAGTTCATATAGCTCAGCATAAGGTCTTTGATGTCTACGACATTATTGGAATGCTTCAAGTAAGCAATCATATGAACCTTAGGGGCATATGGAGTGGATTCCACTGGCACTAGTGTTTCAGGAACATAGAAAATTCTTCTCAAAGTCTTGAACCAGTTGTGGAAGTAATCTAGTTTAAATTGTCCTACATAAGGACTGACACAATGATTGTGTGTTTTCCATTTGATTCTACAAGAAAAAATTGTAATTTATCAAAACACTTTTGATTTGATCCGATTAATACATAATTTGATGATATTTAATTAGCCCTTAATTGATTATCGCTCCCACTATTTTCTTCAAATTGATAGCCCTCACATACTAATCAGGAAGATTGCAGCATACAATCGTCTAGTGAGCCAAAAACCAAAATAACGAAGTCAATGCCCAACCAACGTTGGTGCTTAAGACCAACTATTAAGGTAGAAAACATTTGATAATTGCATCTCATACAATTTTTAGATAGATGGTATGCACAACTCCTTGCCAGAGTCCATCTCTATGCTTCTAGACACTTAATCCTATTAAAGTCACCTAGTTAAGCCTGATCCATAAGACAACACAATAGAATATGCACCCTGCTAGGACAGACCCACATATCTACCATCACACCTCCAAGAGACAAACGATGCACCACGCTAGGACATGCTCATGCTTGATCGATCAAGCTTTTCATGTGTGTTGCTTATTGAAAGCATCTTAGACTTGATATTTATTGATGGATTTTACATTTATACATACATAAACATATCCAATCATCACATTCTTATAGTACATATCATGCACATGCTATATCCCACAAACAAAAATATATAATTATACAAGTGATGGCTATGGCCATATCTATTGTAATTCCTTGGAGTCACAAGGAATTATTACCACTTAAGGTTCACATCATATGTACCAACCTGTCGTTGGTGAAGATCTATGTTGGAACCAATCTGAGTCGATGGTTTAAATCTTAAATTGGTTGGTTCATCTCCTGGTTAGTCATTTGGTTTCTGAGAATGATCACGTGGTCTCCAATCCAAGGGACTTCTGGACACCTCCAGTTGCTCGGTTGAGCCTTCAGTCGATCGGTTCGTCTCTCCCCGTTGCCTGGCCTCCTTGGCTCTCTAGTCAACCAGTTCATCTTCTAAAATGGGTAGTTCGTTTGGTGTTGAGCTTCTGCTTTACCATAACAAGAAATAAAACTATCATAATCCTATTTAACATATTACATGGTAATAAGGGAATACTCAAGTTACATTCAAGGGGAGCATAGGAAGGAAAGATTTAATACTTTTACATATAGAAGAGAAGATAGAGGCTTGGTATACAAACTGAGATAAAATACTAATAACAACCATCCAACCACACATAAATATCTATTGGCCATAACCATGCTAAACATCCACCATCAAAATTGATTTTAGGGTGACACATGTAAATTGCATTTATATCATATCACATCATATATATAGATATATATGGAGAGAGAGAGAGTGAGACGGTCAGGCTAGAATACACTTGAGTGTATCCAGATCAGAATACACTCAAGTAGCTTTTCATGATACAATACTTTTTTTCTTAAATCTAATTAATTGATCTTCTTAAACATCTAATGAACATCTCATATATATAATTTGAGCCCATTTGGACATTTATAGGTCATGTTATGAATATCACAACAATTATACATTTTAAATTAGTTTCGTGCGTTGATTTTTTTGCACTCAGATGAGTGACTTATACTCATCCACATGAGATCAAAATTTGTATATAGCCTAATTTTATTATGACAATGAATATCAATGGTTTACATTTTACAAAAAATAGTCTTGAAATGCAAACACAACTTGAGTGTAGTGTGTGATCTATACACTTGAGTGTATTCTAGACTGACTCTCTCTCTCTCTCTTAGATGAGTGAATTAGTTGGGATTGTATGTAGTATTTAATTGGATATGCACATTAATCATTTTAGGTATTCACAATTTATGCAATAAATAAATGATGAAACGGAAATCCGATCACATCAATTAAATCCCAAAGCATAGTAAATTTGCATGGCTCTGATACCACTATTGGGAAATATGGCATCAGATAAGGTAGCAGAAACAAAAAAATTAACTTGCCATATTCCCCTTGAACAATTCATCGGATCAATAACTATGTAATGGGAAGTAGGGTTGCAAGTTTACTACATGGTCCTGGAGCAAGTTAATGACAATCCCTTGCAGTAGTGTGTGACTTTCTTCAAGTTGCACTTGAACAACTGTCATTGTTGGGCTCTTGGTTGATCATCATAGATGACGGTTGACTTTGTCCTCCTAGTGATAGGCAACAACCTCCTTGCCTCTATAGTAGTCCATATGGACCACTGGAAACTCTTGTCATTCTAGATGAATGGACAAGAAGGAGTTGGCCCTTCTAGTTAGTGTGCTAGCACTGACTTGCTCTCCCAATTGTCTCTCCCTTGCTATCCCTCCATTTGATAGGTAGGACTTGCTCGGGCTCTGTCAGTTACCACAACCAGAGCAGACAAAAATTGTTAGATCTTATTGTCGTGTCTCTGGAAGGCCTCCAGTACCCTTCTATTTATAGGAGGGTCAGGGTCAAGGCTTCCCATTCATCTAGGAGTCAAAGAGATAGAATTTCATGGATTTTTTAGAACCTGCAAACGTCGAACATGTCGGTACACACATGAGAATCAATTCAACACTTAGACAGGTCGTTTCACTATGTTTCCTATTCGTAATTTTATTTGCAATAATATTCAATTAAAGCACAACATGATGTCAGCATCAATCCTTAATTCAATCGAGTTGATCCACTAACTGGTCAGTTCACAATTTGTACCGGTCATTCACACACCTGAGCCAATCGATTCACTTATTGAATCGGTCATCTCATGGTCTTGATTGCCAACATTGGTTCGAATTGACATGACACTTTAATTAATTCATCCAACACTTGAACTGCTCGATTCACAATGCAGACAATCAACTTTCAGCCATTGTTATTTAAATTGAATAACTAAACACTTTAGTAATCAAGTTAAACATCACTCATGAATAAACTCCTACTCCAAGTGCATCCTATGTGGGTGACCCTATAGGTTCCAAGTTATGTTGGTAGTGAATGTCCATAATGGATTGATGACATCACAAGCAATGAGTGGTATCAAGCAAGACATCATCGCTACCCAAGTAATTGGAAAGTTGGAGAACAACTTCAATCTATAATCTGTGATTGGTTTTATAGTGATTGCATAGTTCATTTGTCTATAATATATAGATTGAACTCGAGGCATGGAATCGTCATCCTCTTAACATTCAATCCATGTTCCTTGAACTAGAGCAGACTGTCTAAGATATATGTAAGCTCAATATCGCATATTTACTCACATGAGTGTGGCCATGCATTTCTTATTGCTTATCAAGTGGCCAGGATATCATACTCATGTAGGAGGGATAAATGCCATTTACATCACTCACAGTCATCCCATGTGTCACAATGCACCTGAGCACCACCTTTATGGCAACCCTAATTCAAGGTCATGGTGGATTATGTCAAAGTACATCAAAATACATGTGATGAGTGTAATGACTTCAGGTTTAAGAACCACAATTACCACCATCACTATGAGAGCTGATTCTGACTACCATTCAATGGTTACATGTATCACTCTCAAGGTGGATATGTTCGGTACATTGTACTCTAAGAAGTTTATATGTGTTTGGTTTGATATCACATATCATGGAAAATGAGATTCGGTCATCAACCAACACACACTCTAGTCTTAAGTGTTATTGTTGTCTATCAACATTTCACAATAACATCTGACTAGGGACATAACAAGAATGCACATACTCTTGACATCGATATGATCTCATTGTCCAGTTCCTCAACCCGAAAACATACATTATTGAGTAATATCATTCTTTAGACATTTAGTATGTTACAGCATTATCTCATAACTAAATAAAACATAATAAATTGGAAGATTGCCTTTATTATTAATCAAATTGTTTACAAGATATGCCACTACAATCATCATATGACAGGCTCTCTGGGCATACATACCAATAGTAAGTACAATATGATATATAGATAACATGAAAAATTTAACATAAAAAGATGGATATCACATCAGAATATAATTAATAGAATGAAATAAGCATATTAATCAATTGTGTATTAATCTAAGGCAATGTATTTTACCTCTAAATCCCAATTGATATACAAAATCCATATGTCAAATATTAAAATAATATAGTTAAGGATACCAACAAAGAATGTGTTTTTATAAGATGCTTTATATTATGCTCAAGATATTTAAAAATGTATAGTGAGACTTATAACCCAATTTGAGTAAATTAAATTGTGTTTATCTAAATATATCATATGAAATTGGCTAAATTGCAAATTAGAGTGACATGTGATGTTTAAATAAAGATAAAATAATATAAACTACCCTCATGTGTGGATAGTCCTATAATAATGATAAATATATCAAATATAGTAATTCGATATACATTAGAATAATATTTTTTTGAATACTTCTTGTACATATTGATGCATAGATGATATGCAAAACAATCTAAAAATAGGAAAAGAATGTCAATATTGGTTTCTACATATCCTTAATAGACTAGGTGTTAGGAGGGGAGATTTAGAGAAAATTTTGGTGTTAAAATGATTACAAGAGAGATAATAACTTTAGAAGATTACTTCACATACAAGTCAAGAAATAACATACCAAAATTACTTACAGGTGGAAATTAAATTCAAAATCGGCTTTCTTACACCTTAGTTAGCCTACATATCAATTTTCATGGTAATCATGCCTTAATTGCTCACACAATTTTTGAAGGAAAATGATTAAAATTTAAATTAAATAATATGCCATTTTCATTGAATGTTTAGTTTTATAAGGTTTCCTAGGCATAAATTGTTATTTCAATTATGTGTGCATGACCTTTGTTCAAACAACCAGATTGGCCTCTCAGCCCAAGTCCAAGAGATTTGAAAGTTGTGATATTGTCTCTTCCCATCATCTTTCCTATTTCCACCCAGTGCCATGAGAATGAATTTTCTTTCATCATCTCTCTCTTCTCACCATAAATTTCCTCATGATTCCATCTCCCTCAATTTCCTTGGGTTATTGTGAACCCAAAGAACCCTAATTCATGTTGTATAAATAACCAAGTAAGTAGCACCATCTTCTTCTTCATATTCTCTCCCTATTTGGGGACTTTTATGATGAGAATTTTTGGGATAAATCACCTCCAGGGGACCATCCCAACATCGCCTTCAACCCCTTCGTGACCTTAATTCTTGCCATCATATCTTTTAGTGCCTTATAAAAATCTAACCACAACCAAGCATTGGAGGAGGTTTGCCAGACATATATGTTGGTGATCAAGTGTTAGAAGCAATGCATTTCACATCATAAGTGGATGAAAATTGGGGCAATAGACAAGGCAGTAGAAACAAAAAAATAGTGTCTAATTCCCTAACTAGTAGATCGTGTCAATAATAATGTATCAAGGAAAGAGGGTAACAAGAGTTATATCTGGTCCTGGAGCAAGTCCAGCGACAAGTCTTGTAGCGATGTGCTTCTTACTCAAGTTGCACTTGGACGGCTGTCTGCAGCGGCCTCCCAGTTGATCACCACAGACGGTGGTTGATTGCATCCTCCTAGTGGGGAAAACACATCCTCACCCCTAGAGTAGTCCACACAGACCACCAAGAACCCCATTTTCTGCTACCAAAGGCAATGGGAATGAGTTGTCCCTTCAAACTTCAGCGTGCTAGCACTGATTCGCTCTCTCAATTATCTCTCCCTTGTTGTTCTTCCCATTGACGGTAGAACTTGCTCGGGGCTTGATGCAGCCCTGTTTTAGGGCTTCATCCTATGTCTTTTTGCATGATAATCGCATCTAAACATTGTAGATTACAAGTTATTTCCTCCAATATGATCTTTTATGACAAATGCACTTATGCCTCCTTTTGTGTGTATTTCAGGGCACTTATGTGTGCATTGATGCATGGGAGAGATATGAAGAACGTCTTTGGGTTCTTACAGCCCAAGAAGTGGACCTATCTCTTCCTTGAGCTTCCCTTTGGATGCACAAGAGCAATTCAAATCAAAAGGAGGCTATATGAAGAAGTTGAAGTGGAGATTAGCACCAAGAAGCCCCAAAAAGGCCATGGTACATCACCACGGTTGTGGGGAATTAAGCTCCAAAGGTCACAGGGAATTCACTCAATTTACACATGATTGACCATGGTTGTGGTCATCAGAATGGTTGTGGTCACTGAAGACCCCACGACTGTGGTCCCCAATATGGTCGTGGCTAGCGCCTCCAACCTCGCCCATGGTCAGTAAGACGACCGTGGTGATTTATGCATGTTAATAGGTAATTAGTCCAATTTACATGTGAACGACCACAGTCGTGGTCATCAGCATGACTGTGTCCCTTAAAGGCCCCCTCGCCCGTGGTGCTCACCACGCCCTTGGCGGGATGAAGACACAATGACCTCAGAGTGACCTTGCCTGTGGCTACCTCCTCCAACACGGCTGTGGTAACGTCTACCCAACACGACCGTGGCACCCCACCACGGTCGTGGCCACCATACACACTTAGACTTCCAACTCCACTTTCCACCTTGTGCCATGCAACCCCCACCACGGTCATGGCACCTCACCATGGTCGTGGTGACCACCTAAACCTACCCATTTTCACCACTAATTTTTCCACTTTGCCCCTACTTACCCTAATGCCTCCCCACCACCTATATATACATAGGTGGTGACTACAGTATGAAGGTTAGCTTCCCTTAGCCTCTTCCTAGCAACTCTAGATCTACTTCATATCCTTCCATGCATTTACTCCACTCACCTACCTCCCACTCCATTTTCCACCCCATTTCCACCATACAAACCTAGTTTTCTAGGTTCCCTACCATAACCCCCCATATCTCCATGCTTTTCACCCCCCTTGGAGGAGGAACCATGTCCTACAACATCTAGGAGGTGAAGAAGAAGAAGCTACTCTGTGCTTCATGGATTCCTACCCCCTTCTTCATACTTCTTTTATCTTTTCTTTGAGCATGTCTAGCTAAGCCCCTAGTGGTGGGCTGTTTGGGGTTAAAATGTGACTTTGATACCATGTTGGGGGGAAATAACTTGTACTAGACATAATTTCATTCTATGATGATTGCCTCTTGCTTCTATCTCATTTTCCATTATCTTGCATGTGGTTTGTGCTTTTAAACATAGATTGCTTGTTTTGTGATGCTTGATGACACAGCTTCTAGGAGAAAATGGAATGTATGTGGCAATCTTAGGAATGGATCCTAGGTCCAATTAGTGGATCCCTAGCTAGCCCCCTTTATTCCTACATACATCTCCCTTCTTCTACAAGCAAGTGTGAGATCTAAGTAGCTAGTGTAAGTGTGATTACTGTAATTGCCTAGAGTTTCCTAAAGGCTAGATGGCAAGTAACATGAGGTGAAACACCCTCATCTCTACTCCCATTCCTACCCATACCACTTACCCTAGAAACCTATACTTGCCAAGTCCTATTGGAATTACACCTAACCCTAGTTATCTAACTAGTAGTATAGGGTACATTCCAATAGCACTTGCCTTGTTATTTGGTTTGGTAATCTAGTTAGAAATATGAGAAATGCATGCTATGTTAACTTTCCCCCAACTAATATCAAGTTGCATTCCCAAATGGCCCACATATCCATCATATTGCTTAAAACCCACATTTGCCTTCTTAGCTTGTTAATCTAGTTTAGTTAGTTGCCTTCGTTAATTCTTAGCTAATTGCTTAGCTCTAGATAGTTAGTTCTTACTCAAGTAGTTAGGGCTCCTTTGAGATTGCTTGTGTTAACTTAGCCAACTAGTGATAATTTAGATTCTTGCTTGTCTCATTGCTTAGCTTGCATCTTAGTTGATAACTTGGCTTACTAGTGTAGTGTAACTCCTTGCTAGAGCCTAGTTGCTAGCCTTGCTTAGTTGCTTACTCTTAACCTGTTTAGAGTAATCTATAGTTTTGGTTAATCTAGTTTCTTTCTTGCTCTTTAATGCTTGCAATCGTAGCATAATCAAACCAAAACCAACTTTAAACCCTTCAACCCTAGACTCCACTTTAGGAACATAGCTAACATTAACCTTACTCTAGTGCCCCCTCTCTCCCTTAAGATTGACCCTAATCTTGCCACTAGCCTATACTACAGCACGACCTCGTGTGCTTGTGGGTACGTGTGATTAGTTAAGCATGTGCGTTGAACTATGTCCATATACAAATTTTGACAGATCAGTGTGTTTTCCCTTAGGGTTGCATCTAGCCACCTTTAGTTGGTTAGTGTGTGGCCTTGATAAGATCGCACCAGGGATCTCTTGATTACCACAACCAGAGAGGACAACAATTTTCAGAGCTTATTGTTGTGTCTCATAAGCCCCCAGTACCCCTCTATTTATAGGAAGGCCAGGGTTAGGGTTTCCAGTCCATCTAGAAGTCGAAGAGATGAAATTTCATGAAATTTTTAGAAGCTACAAATGGTGAACCGGTCAATTCACTATTGAACTGGTCAGTTCATGTGTGAACTGGTCCATTCAACCCTTGAACCGGTCGGATCATATGGTTTCCTATTTTCAAACACACTGGCATTCAATATTCAAATTAATGCACAATCATTACATCGACATCAATCTTTGATACAAATGAATTGATCATTAAATAGGACAAGCCAGATGATGAACCAGTTGTTTTAATTTTGAAATGGTTGTTTCATATCGTTAGATGGTCATTTCATATCATGAAATTGTCATTTAATATGTGAAATGGTTGTTTCATATGTGACATGGTCATTTCACTTGTCCAACTCAGGCAATATTCATCCAATGTTGTTTGAATCAATTTGACACTTGAATCGATCTGTTCACATTCCAGTCAGTCAATCTTCAATCTCAGTGGTTTAAATTGTATCTAAACACTTTAGGAATCAAGTTAAACATCATTTGTGAATAAACTCATATTCCAAGTATATCCTATGTGTGTGACTCTATAAGTCTCAAATTATGTTGGCAGTGAATGTCCATAACCAATTTATGGCATTACAAGTAATGAGCAGTATCTACCAACACATCATCGCTACCCAAGTAATTCAAAAAGTTTGAGAACAACTTTATCCTAGAATCTATGATCAGTGTTACTGTGATGGTATATTTCCTTTATCTTTGATATCCAAAATGAACCTGAGGCATGGAATCGACATCCTCTCAACATTCAATCCATGTTCGTTGAACTACAATAGACTTTCTGAGATGCATGTGAGTTCACATATCACATGTTGAATCACATGAGTATGTCCATACATTTCTCAGTCCCACTTATCAAGTGGCTTGGATATCAATCTCCAATAGGAGGGACAAATCCCATCTACATCACTCACACTCAATCCCCATGTGTCAGTGTACCCAAGCATCACCTTTATGGCAACCCTTATTCAAGGTCACGATGGATGGTGTCTACATACTTCGAACAACATGAGTGTAGCAACTTCAAGGCTAATAACCACAATCACCACTATCACTATGATAGTTAATTTTGACTACCATTCCATGGTATCCATGTATCACTCTCAAGGTGGGTCTGTCTAATACACTAATCTCTAACATGCACCTATGTGTCTGACTTGATATCACATATCATGACTAATGAGACTCTATCATCAGTCAACACACACTCTAGTCTTATGTATTATTGTTGTCTATTTTTCTTCCACATTAATATCTGACTAGGGACATAACAAGAATGCATGTGCTCTTATCATACATACAATCTCATTATTCAGGTCCTTAATCGAAAGACATATGTCATCGAGAAACATCATTCTTTAGACATATAATATGTCTATGTCATCATCTCATGATTGAGATAAACATAATAGATGGAATCACCATTATCATTTTCAAATCGAATATCTAATGCCTCATTGCAATCATTGTATGATTGGCTCTCTAAGTATACATACCAATAGACTCTGACTTGCACTTAGATACAATAACCCATAAATCTTATTCCAAGTGATTGTAACATGTCCATCGTGTTTCTTGTGTCGGTGCTTTTATAGCGGGTTAGCAACACTTGCTTCTAATTAGTATTTTGTAATTTTTCATGTCTCCTTGTTGTAAGACCTCTCGTATGAGACGAAACTGTCGTAGTATGCTATCTTAGATTCCTTGCATATCACATAGCTTCATTTTTTTCATAGTACTTCTATTGTGTCATTAATGGCTAGAACCTCTCATAAGTTCATCTATATGAACTTCTTGATCCATACAATATTCTTTGTTGTGTTCATAACACCTAAGATATTCCGCTTCTATTGTAGATTTAGTAACTGTCTTTTCTCGAAACTCTTCCAACTTATAGTTCTATTTTAAGGTCAAACACAAATTTGGATTATAATCATTAATTTTATTTGTTATTTTAGAAGCTTGCATCGGTGTAACCCTTTACATCTAACTCTTCCTTATTAGCATAACCAAGGAACCACTCCTTTTAGTGTTTCTCAAGTACTTAAGGATGTCCTTTATGGTAGTTCAATGATTTTCATTGGGATCTGATAGATATCCTCTCATCATGTCCAATACAAACGAGACAACTGGATGAGTTCATAACATTGCATACATGATAGATCCAAATGCAAATGTACATGGTATCTTATTGTTTTCACATGTTTCATAAGAACTAGGACATGAGACTCTAGAGAGATTAATTTCACAAATTTTCTCTCATTGAGTCTTTCATGTTGAACCCCTTCAACATCTTGTCAATGTATGTGCCCTTTCTTAGGTCAATAACCTTTCTAGATTTATCTCTATAGATATCGATTCCTATCACATAAGATGCTTTGCCTAAACTCTTCATAGAGAAGGTGGTTCCCATATAGGTTTTAATATTTGCAGTATAAGGATGTTATTCCCTACCATCATGTGGAATATAAATATACTCCCACAAAATATTTTTAATCACAATATTTGTCTTCATTCTGAGTAAAGTCAAACTCTTTGCCTATCTTATTAAATCAAATATTCCAGCTCTAAGATGCTTGTTTCAATCCATAGATTGATCTTTGTAGCTTAAAAACTTTATTTACAATATTAGATTTATAAAACCTTCAGGTCATGTCATGTACACATCCTCAGCAGTATTCCTGTTAAGGAATGCGGTTTTAACATCCATTTTTTCAAATCTCACAGTCATACTAAGCTACAATGGTAAGCATGATCATGGATTTAACCATAGCAACTAGTGAAAAGATTTCTTCATGTCCAATGTCTTGAACTTGTTGGAAACCTTTACAACCAGTAAGCCCTTATAGGTTTTTACACTACTATCTATGTTGGTCTTTTCTCAAAAACCCAAATGCACCATATGGGTCTTACCCATTCAGGTGGATCCATAAAGGTCATACCTTGTTGGTGTACATGGTATCCATCTTGGATCTTATGTCTTCAAGCCATTCCTCAGTCTTTGATCCCTCAATAACTTCTAGGTAGGTTGTTGGCTCATCATCTATGACCAACTCACCACCTTCTTGAGTTATAAGATATCATAATCTTTAAAATTCAAAGTGTTTTCTACTAGATCTATGAGGTTTTGTATTACATAAGAAACTTGAGATTCCACAACAACTTGCGATTCTCATTGTTCCTATTGTACCTCTTTTGGTTCAATATTTTCTTGTTGATCTCAAACTTTTTAAGTTCTACTTTACTCTCACTGATTTCTTTGGAATTAAATTCCTCTTTAGGAATCAACCATCTTGGCAACAAACATTTTTGTTGTTGGATTGGAATATAAAAGTATTATTCAACAAAATGTCATTTATGTGATTTGTGGAAAAATATTTTCAATAAACTATTTTATTATACAAGCTTTCAATCCTAACCCTTATAAAAGGCATATCGGGACACTTTCTGTGCCATATCTCATATGGTGTCTTTTGAACCATTTTAGATGGTACATTGTTTTAGTGTAAAGTATTTTCCCAAAAGGAAATGGAAGATTAGATAGATTTATTGATGATTACACCATGACTAACAGGGTGTGATTACTTCTTACTGATACATAATCATGATACACTATCATTATGTTTCATGTGGAGTTCATCATGATACACTATCATGATCCCCTATAAGGTCCTCAAACACGTGGTTCAGAGTATTTCCACATCGATCATATCAAAGTGTTTTAATACCTATACCAAGTGGGTTATGTACTTCATTCATAATCTCCTTGAACACTTCAAGAGATTTAGACTTGTATTTCATTAAGTATAATCTACAATATTCACTAAGAACGTCAAAATATACAATGAGGTACTATTAACCACCTCTACTATATATTTTTAAAGGTCTATATACTTCAGTATGTATGAGCCCTAATAGAATAGTCGCTCTCCCACTACATCTAGTGAAGATTCTTTTGTCATATTTCCCAATAAATAATACTTACATGTGTCTATTGGTTCAATAACTAAAAGAGTATAGATATCCATCATTATGGATTCTAGAAATGCATTTCTCATTTACACGCTCTAGATGACAATGCTATAGGTATTCATCATTTGACTCATCAAGTCATTCAGTATATGTGTCATACACATATGTCTCTACAACTATTGAGTATAGGTTATGAACATAGGGCATTGTCGTATAAGATCTCATCTTGTAAAATGAAACATCATTTATTCATAATATTCTTGTCCATACAAGATACATGATGTTTTCATCAATGGAAGGTACATAATAGCAATTCACTAATTCTCTTACATGCCCATCAGGCTTAATGATAGATTCCAACTGCAGTGGCAGCAACCCTTGCTCCACACAATTCTAGCTTACTTATTCTCAGGTCTTGAAGTGGAGATCTACATCTCCTTCTTCTTCTTGAGTACCTTCAAGTGCAAAGGACAGATTCCTTTTACTTATCTTGAGTGAAAAAGACTTGGACTTGAGCTTAGTTTAGAACTCTTGTTGGCCTTGCCTTTGTCTTTGGACTTCACTCCAATGATCATTATCATAGGTTTATTACTCTTTATTCTTGCTTCGGCATTTATAAACATGCCAAGTAATTCCGATAACACTTTATCCAAGTTACTCAAGTAGTAACACTCGATAAACTAGCTATATAATGCAAGAAATGATTATAAATTCATATCCCAATTTGTCTAGATGTTCCATGCCCAATCATATTGAGCATATGGGGCTCTACTGGATCTCCTTCTGTCATCTTGCACTCAAAGAGTGCCTTCGAGACAGTGTACCTTTCTTACTTTGCATGATTTTGATTCATATTCTTAAGATGTGTGACCATCTCAAGAATCCCAAGTCTTCATGCTTCTCATGCAACTCATAGTTCATACAACATAGCATAAGGTGCTTAATGTCTAAGGCATCATTGGAACGCTTCCAATAAGCATCCACCTCATCCCTAGGCGCGTCACGAGCAGATTCCTCTAGCATTGGTTTCTCCAGAACATAGAGATTATTCTCATCGTTGAGAACCCTTCTCAAAATATAGAACCAAACATGGAAGTTTGTTCCTTTTAGTTTGTTCTTCTTAAGAATTGGTCACAATGATGATTTTTTTGACATCTGTTTCTACAAAAGAAATTTGCAATTTATCATAACACTTTTGATTAATTAAATTTGATAACATAGATAGTATTAATTAGGCCTTTAATTAATTATTGCTTGCACTATTTTGTTCAAATTTTAGCCTTCACTACCAATTTAGAAGATTGCAGCGTACAACCTTCTAGTGAGACAAGATCCACATTTCATCGAATCATGAGTCAACTTTGGTTGATCGCCCACAACTTGGCTATTTAGGTAGATAATGTTTGTCAATTGCATCTCATACAATTCTTAGATAGATGGTGTGAACAAATCCTTGTCATAATCCATATGTATGCTTCTAGGTACTTAATATCATTAAGACCACCTAGTTAAGCCTGACCTAAAAGCCAACATGATAGAATACATATCTTGCTTACGCATATCTACATATCTACCATCACACTTCCACAAGATAGATAGCACACCACGCTTTGGCATAACCTACGCCAATCTGATCAAGTTTTTCATGTATGTTTCTTATGGAAAGCGTCTAAGACTTAATATTATATTGAGAGATTTTATATAAATACATATACATATCCAATCACCACATACTTATAGTACATATCATATACATGATATAACTACAAAGAAAACATGCAATTAAAAAACACAAGCGATGGTTATGGACAAATTGTTGTAATTCATTGGAGCCACAAGGAATTACTACCACCTAAGGTCTACATCATATGTAGAAACTTGTTGTTGGTGAAGATCTATCTTGGAACCAATTTTGGTTGATCGATGCAACTCTTGAACCGATCGGCTCACCTCCTGGTCGGTCGGTTGGTCTCTTGGATCAATCATCTAGTCTCTAGTACAAGCATCATCTAGACACCTCCAGTTGATCGATTGTGCCACCAGTTGATCATTTGGTTCCTCCTATCATCTGGCCTCCTCGGTTATCTAGCCGATCGGTTCACCTTCTAAGCCAGTCAGACTGTCTGGTACAGAGTGCCTCCTTTTCCATAACAAGAAAAGAATCTAACCTACTCCTATTTAACATATTACATCATAATAGGGAAACCTCGAGTAACATTTGAGGGGAGAATAGGAAGGAAAGAATTAATACTTTACATATGGAAAGGAGAGAGAGGCTTGGTATGCAAACGGATATATGTAAAGGAAAACCATCATCCAATCAAGGATAAAAATCTAGGGGGTTATTGTCCATAACCATACTTTACATCCACCATCAAAACCAACTTTTAGGGTGCCACGTGTAAATTGCATATATATATATATATATATAGTTTGTGGAATTGTATGTGGTATTTAATAGGATACACACATTAATCATTTTAATATTCACATCGCATGCAATACAATAAATCAAATCACAACGATTTAGATCCAGACACACCATAAATTGACATGGCTCTAATTCAACTGTTGGGAAATTGGGTAGATAAGTCAGTGGAAGCAAAAAAAAATAATGCCCGATTCCCTAACTAGAAAATTGTGTCAACAACAATGTATCTAGGAAAGCAGATAATAAGAGTTATATCTGGTCCTGGAGTAAGTCCAATGATAACTCTTGTTGCGACATGATTCTTTCTCAAGTCGCACTTGACAACTGTCAGAAGCAGCCTCATAGTTGATCACCATAATGATGGGTGATTGTGTGCTCCTGGGGGACAAACACCTCCTCACCTCTAGAGTAGTCCACTCGGACCACCGAGAACTCCATGTTGTGCTACCTAAGCCAATAGGTTAGAGTTGTACCTTCGAACGTCAGTGTGCTAGTGTTGATTCACTCCCTCAATTGTCTTTTTTTTCTTATTCCTCCCTTTGATAGGTAGAACTTTCTTGGGGCTCTCCTGGTTATCACAACCAGAGAGGACAACAATTGTCAGAGCTTATTGTTGTGTCTAAGAAGTACCTAGTACCCCTCTATTTATAGGAGGGCCAGGGTTAGGGTTTCCAGTCCATATGGGATTTGAAGAGATGGAATTTCATGAATTTTCTAGAAGCTATGAATGATAAACCGATTAGTTTATTGTTGAACTAGTATGTTCATGTGTGAACCAGTCGGTTCAACACTTAAACCGGTTGGCTCATATGCTTTCCTATTTTCAAACACATTGGCATTCAATATTTGATTAATGCACAATCATGACATCATCATCAATCCTTGATCCTATCGAATTGATCATTGAATCAGACAATCCAGATGATGAGTCAGTCATTTCACTTTTGAAATGGTCATTTTGTATCATGAAATGGTTGTTTCACTTGTCCAAATCAAACACTATTCAGCCAATATTGTTTGAACTTACCTGACACTTGAATCAATCGGTTCAACACTTAAACCAGTTGGTTCACAAACCATTCAGTCAATTTTCAACCTTTATTGTTAAAATTGAATGCCTAAACACTTTAGCAATCAAGTTCAACATCATTCATGAACAAACTCATGTTCCAAGTGTATCCTATTTGTGAACCTATAGGTTCCAAATTATGTTGGCAGTGAATGTCCATAGCCAATTTATGACATCACGAGCAATGAGAAGTATATAGCAACACATGATTACTACCCAAGTAATTTGGAAAGTTGGAGAACAACTTCAATCTAAAATCTACGATCAGTCTTACCATGATAGTATAGTTCCTTTGTCTTTGATATCCAGATTGAACCTGAGGCATGGAATCGTCTTCCTCTCAATGTTCAATCCATGTTCGTTGAACTAGAGCAGACTGTCTGAGATGCATATGAGTTCACATATTGAATAACATGAGTATGGCCATAGATTTCTTTGTCCCACTTATCAAGTGGCCTGGATATCAATCTCCTATAGGAGGGACAAATTCCAAATACATCACTCACACTCGATCCCCATGTGTCTTAGTGTACCCGAGCATCACCTTTATGGCAACCCTTATGCAAGGTCATGTTGGATGGTGTCTAAGTACATAGAACGACATGTGATGAGTGTATCAACTTCAGGTCTAAGAACCACAATCACCACTATCACAATGACATGTAATTTTGACTATCATTTCATGGTATCCATGTATCACTGTCAAGGTGGGTCTGTTTGATATATTGTTCTCTAACATGCACATGTGTGTTTAACTTGATATCACATATCATGACTAATGAGACACTATCATCAGTCAACACACACTCCAGACTTATGTATTAATGTTGCCTATTTTTCTTCCACAGTAATATTTGACTAGGGTCATAACAAGAATGCTTGTGTTTTTATCATACATCTGATCTCATCATTTAGGTCCTCAATCTGAAGACATATGTTATCGAGCAACATCATTCTTTAAACATATGCTATGTTTGTATCATCATGATTGAGAAAAGCATAATAGATAGAATTTTACCTTTAACATTATCAAATTAGGTATCTAATGCCTCATTGCAATCATGGTATAATTGGTTCTCTGGGAATAAATACCAATAATAAGGACCTCATTGCCCCTTTCCAATAGTTTGAAACATTATAGTTGATAATCTCATTATTACTCTTTCATCTTCCACAATAATATTTTCTAGTAATTTCTTATTTTTCTAGCCTGCTAGGGTTGTTTTGGGTGTTTTGTTGATGTTTATCTGTTGTTTTGGCTTCACGAGGTCCTCATAGAGTCAGTTGGATTTGGGTTGTGTTGGTTCTTAGCAGGTGCCCAATACTGTCCACCTATTGCTTCCATGGCTAAAACTATGGTGGTTTGTTCATTCATATCATGCTCAATTAGGAGTTTGTTGAGTTCACAAGTGCATGAGGAGTTTGATTCTCATGTTGTTCTAATAAACAATAGTTTTTCCCTTAATTTCCCTGGTTTTAGTAGAGCAATATGTTGGGTTCTTGTTTTTGAGTCCCCATCTTGCTTCCCCATGGCTATGGAAGATAAATCCAGAGACCAAATTCCTAGTCTTGCCCGTCACCTAGTACTGAATCTTTCTCACCACGAAGGGGCTTATTAGTATTTCTACTTGGTTTTTTCTTCTCTTCCACATGAGAGATTTAGTTGGATCTTGTATAGGTGTCAACTCTTAAGTATTCCATCTCATTTCTATTGGGGACATGCTACTAGGTTTTTCAAACAGATAAGGTAATATATATATGGATTTTTATATATTTTTGATATGACATATTTAGTAAAATTCGTAATAACTCAATCATAAGTCATAAAAATAAAATAAATTAAGACCTAAAATAAGGAAAGTGAGATCTATTGACTGATATGATTTTCTAGGGCTAATTTGACTAGGTTCAAAATTAACTTTTTAGGATTTAATTTTTAACTGACTTTAATCGTAATTCTTTGAATAATGTACATTGGTGTTTAAGGCCTTGAGATTTGGATTCTAAGATCTTTATTGATGACCAAGATCAAGTTTGAGGTATGTTCACATACCCTATAATGTTTTGGGCATTATATTGACTAAAACCCTAAACTTCTTATATGAGTAATGTCTTGTGAAAACACATATCTTTTATCTTTTGCAAGACTTTTAGTGTGAGATTTTCTCTCTCTCGTTTAGTGATATTTGTGGAATTATTATTTATGTATCCTTTGACCTAAATTTGATACCATAGGGATGTTCGCATCCCCTTTTATTTAAATTAAACATGAATTGGCTAAACATTCATCTTGCATCTCTATTAAGCAGGTAAATTAGACATATATTATTTAAAGTAGTGGTACCGAAGAACCACCATATAATAGGGTTCTTTCTACATTTCCTCTCATAGCATGTTTTTTTACTCATTATATATAGGGGTGTGATATTTCTGCCCAGGGTGCACTTCTTCTACCCAACACTTTTGTCTTGAGATTTTTTGGGTCTAACCCTACTAAAGATAATCTTATTTTCTAATTATTTTTACATGCACTATTATTGATTGATATATACTGAATAAAAAATATATACAAGAACTCTTATTTATTGATCACCTTCTGTGGAATTAAATGTCTCATCTTGATCAGACTATGACCCATAACAGAGCTGATTGGAAAAGAAGGATCTATGTTGCCAACCCCAACATGGTTGGGATTGAGGCTTAGATGATGATGATGAGGAGGAGGAGGACGATGATGATGACGATGACGATGAGGAGGAGGAGGAGGAGGATGACGACGATGACGATGATGATGACGATGACGATGAGGAGGAGGAGGAGGATGACGATGACGATGATGATGACGATGACGATGACGATGACGATGACGATGACGATGATGATGACGATGACGATGACGATGATGATGACGATGACGATGACGATGACGATGACGATGACGATGACGATGACGATGACGATGACGATGACGATGACGATGATGATGACGATGACGATGACGATGACGATGACGATGACGATGACGATGACGATGACGATGACGATGACGATGACGATGACGATGACGATGACGATGACGATGACGATGACGATGACGATGACGATGACGATGACGATGACGATTACGATGATGATGATGATGATGATCTCTTGACCTGGATAATATCTTTATTGAATTTTCTTATGAACTACCTAGATTTACTTGACCTTTTGTTTGGAAACTTTCTAATTGTTTTAGCTTCTTCTATTAAATGCCTAATCGTTTCCATCTTACACATACTTACTTATTCTACTCTCTTTTGTTCCCTCTCTATGAGTGTTGTTCCCAACCCTTCTAGATAGATGTGAATAGAGGAATATGGTTCAAGTGGAGCATGTACAAAGAAGTATGACTTGTACGATATCTTGATATGGTCGGGTTACCCTTTGTAGTTGGTCCTTTATATAAGTGTAGGTTGTAAGATCCCCTTTTGTTAGACCACCCTTGTGGTATGGAATAATGTTTGTAATCACCTGAGATAATGCAATAGTTGACCTTTTTCTGCTATATATTCAAGTTGCTAATATCATTCTTTTGAGAGATGAAAAAATATACTAATCCATTGTAATTATTAGTGTGTTGGGATTGGATGTGTTTATTCCTCAACTAATTAAGTAGTGGATTTTTTCTTAGATCCTACTCCATAGAAGATGGCATCAAAGATTTGTTAGATGGTGAATTTGGCTATTTGAACTTATCATCACTTGTTCCTATACAACTTCCTTGTGTGGGGATATAGATGACATGTAAAGGATGTTGAGGGTTCTGTCCCTGACTCACATGTTACCAATGAGGGTTGAAACCCTGCTTAACTCGATCCCTTATCTTTTTGTTATTCATCCTATGCTAAAGATAACTACCCCTACACTCTCCTTAGTAGATAGAACTTTCACTGTATTAGAGATGACACCTTTATTGACTAGCAACTACCTCTAACCATAATGGAAAGTTGGTTCCACCACTATAGATTACAGTCTGCCTTGGTAGTCTTGGCTAATTTAAATCCAAACTCTACCTGACCTCCTTCATAGGCGTTCCTTTAATTATGATCTCAACTATTTCTACCCTGAGAATGAGCATGCTTAGATTCAAACCATTTCAAACTAGATTAAGTTTTAAAAGTAAGCAATCACCTTTTATAAAATGTTAACAAGAACCAACTCCGTTAATATTAGGTAGGCCATGCCACAACAAGGAGTTGCTTCAACATAGTTTCTTCCAAATCTCTCTACATAGGTCTCTAGTATGAATTGACATCATGTAATAAGAAACCATGTTTCCCTTTCCCATGATATTGTTAGAGATGCTTCTAGAATGTCCTTCTTGATTTTT
This sequence comes from Alisma plantago-aquatica, assembly GCA_963693085.1. Lineage (NCBI taxonomy): Eukaryota > Viridiplantae > Streptophyta > Magnoliopsida > Alismatales > Alismataceae > Alisma > Alisma plantago-aquatica. The sequence continues at coordinate 398,922,182 of OY856410.1, forward strand.
GACAAAATAGACCCTCTTAGTAGAATGAAATAAAAGCAATATAGTCAGTGTAGGTAAGGTATTGTAGAAAGTTCCTAATTGGGTTTTGGTATTGATTTTTGGTTCCACATTCAGATTTACATCACAGGGTTTTTTCTCGTCAAATTTATTTTCCTGATTATATATATGAACAAAAAGAAAAGTTTATGTATTTTATTGAAGCTCTGATGAATCAAGTCACCATCATATGAAGTTCAAAATAGTAGATAAATCATTTATAGAAGAACATTGGGGTTGGTTAAGCCAATGCTAACCCTATATCTAGTGTGGACCTATGATAAGAAGTTTGTATAGTTCTACTTAGCTTATCTACCCCGATGATGCCTTTTTAGGTAGTTAATTAGGTTACTAACCAACCCTTTATAAGAGGTGAAGTCTCGCAACATATTGTCTCTAGGTTTATAATTTAACTTTAGGAATGTCTAAAGTTAGTAGTGAATGCATTATTGGCTCCTTACTTCCCCAACTACTATCAAAGCAATAGAACTACCAATCAGTTGATGAAATGGGTAAACCTTGCTAAGATGGACTAAAAAGTATGTTAGTTGAATAATTAAAGGTTTTGAGAATTATTTTTCACTTATCTAAGTTGGTGATGTAACTAAGGTAGGTTTCTAGTTTGGGCTTTAGAGAAGGAATTTTTTATTAAAGTTGATGCTCATGTACCCCATCCTACTTTAGTGGTATTTATAAGGATAATTGTACCTTAAAAATAATACTAAACTACTAGGAATGTTAGACCTGATGTAAGTACATCCTTTTCCCATGTGAATATCACAACTTAAAGTGAAGATAATTTAAGTACACCTTAATCATAACCTAAACCAATACACATGCATAGTTAATGTGTGTGTTAAGAAAAATGGATGATTAATTTAATAAGTTACATAACATCCATTATAACACTCTCGTGTGGATAATGAAATGTATTTGCTAATTATATCCTAATATTACACCTGATTACTAATTTACCTAATAGGATATATGTAATGATTTGGTCATGAGATGAAAGATAATTGATTCTCTCTAGAAGGAGAACAAATTATAGGTGCATGCAACTTAAGAGGTAATCCTGCACTAAAATTAACAAAAGACATATATGTATGTTATACTTTTCAAGTATGTGAATAATTTATCTCTTAGAAGATAAAAATAATAAACATGGAAATAAAATACTAATGATAATAGTAATGATAATAATATGTGGTGGTTTGTTGTTCCTAATCTAGTTAATATTTCCAAGCTTATTGTTTGTGATCTATTTTTCACACCTAATACTCTTAGACTTGAGAATAATGATGACCACAATTTTGACCTATGACTTAATCTAAATGATAGTATAGATAAACCATTTATGTAATTTGTTTGCTCATGCTTACATGATGGAAAATAAGAGGTTTTTGGACACCCTAATGAACACGTATAAATCCCAACACTTAAGAGAGAATTATGGAAGAAATGTTAATGATGAAGAGATGATGATGAAATGACCAGCAATGTTGGTAATCCCAATAAGCACAACAATAATATGAGGGTCCTAAGTTTTGGTGTAGCTATGCTAGCTCAAAAACTAGTACAATAAAATTCATGGGGACATGATACTTGGACAGACATAGTTACATATTGGTCAATACATTCACAAGTTTATGGTTTCTTTGATATTAGGGACGAAATAATGTTTAAACATTGGGTGTTATAACATATCAGTGCCTAGAATAGATATCCATGAGAACCCTAATTCCATAGATAGATAAAAATAGGATAAATCAACCCAAAGAATATCCAAGTGTGCACGGAAACTAGTTTAGTACCTTTATGTGCACAATCATATATATAATGTATTTAGGAGAAAAACCCTAACCTTAAGTATAATATGACACCTTCATCTGGATGATTAATATAAAACATGGATTATACATTGGAATACAATTAATGGGATGGAATATGAATATTAATGAACTTTGGGTTAATTCAAGATGATGTATAATACCTTTAAATTCCAATTGGTAAATAGTTACAAAAAATCTGTGTCAAAAAAATCAATTAATATACTTAAGGATAACAGCATGGTATGTGTCTTACCAAAATGGTTTATATTGGATGGTTTATGCCCAAAACATATGAAAATGTATAAATGAGACCTACCATTCAAGTTGAGTAATTCAAGTTGCCATAATCTAAATGAGTTAAAATAAATTGAATAAATTGCAAACTAAGGTGAAAAGTGATAACTAAATAACAGTATAACAAGAGAGGCTTCTCTCATGTGCGGTTAATCCAAAAATAATAATAAATGTCAAATATGATAACTCAATATAAATTAAGATAATATTTATTTGAATAAGTGAATGCACAACTATGTACTCAATGATGTAAAACTGATCTCAAAATAGGAAAATAATGTCATAATTTGTTTCTACATATCCTTAATAGACTAGGTGTTAGGTTTGAAGGAATGAGACAAATTTTGGTATTAAAGTGACAAAGTGATAGAAAAATATTTTAGAAGATTTCTTCACACCCAAGTCAAGAAATAATATACCAAAAGGATTCCAAAAGTGGATTGACTTATAAATTGGCTTCCTCACACCTTAATTCGCCTACATGTTAATATTCATCTAAATCAAACCTTATTTGCTCACCTCAATTGATCAAAGAAAGAAAATTATTAAAATCTAAATTAAATCGTATGCCAGTTGCATTTAATTTTGATTAAATAAGGTTTTCCAAAAAATTAATTGCCACACACCCCATGTTTCCATTCTACATGTGGGTCCTTTAATTGAGCAATCAAATCATCCTCTCAGTATGGGTCCTAGACATCTGACAAATGTAGCATCATCTACTTCTACTTATCTTTCTCATTTCCACCCTATTGGCTAAATTGGACATTAGCATACCTTTTGTTTTGATGATGAAAAACATTTCATTCTTGTGGATCTAACGTGCTACTTGAGTATTTCAGGGTTCAAAGTAATAAGGAGATTCTACTAAGTGGAAAATAGAAGATCCGTGCAAAATTGAAGATCAAATGCGCTTAATTGTATAAATGTCCATGATTGTACTCAAATGTAAACATGTGTACAAAAATATATTGTACAAGGACTTAGACATCATGTAAGTCAAGTGTTATATCTTTCCTACCTACTCATAACCCTTAGATAGGTTTCCCCCCTAAGTTAGAGTCGCCAACACACATTGAAACACACACTTAGTAGGTGATTCAAAAGTCTAAAATAGGGACACCCTCGGTTGAAGAACTTGTCGACTGAGACACACTCGGTCGAATTTTTTGTCACCCGAGAACCACCTCGGTCGAACTTGTGAGCACTGTTCAACAACTTATACAATTGTGTTGTAAAATAGTCTTTGGTCAAAAATAATCTCGACTGAGTAAGATTTGGTCTAAAGCGTGTGACCGTTAGACTGAGTGGTTGGTAGTTGGGAGTTGAAAATAGACGTTGCAATAATTTTGCCTTAAAACCAGGCTAGGTTGAAGGAAATCTCGACTGAGACGCAATTTAGTCGACCAAATTGTCGACCGAGTAGGATTCTAGATTGTTCTTTTCAAGCACGAACAAATTAGCAATTGCTAGCCAACTAATGTACATCTAGCTAACAGCTAGTTAAGCACTAAGAACACTCTATACATTCCCTAGAACGTCCCTAGACACTTGCAAACTATTCCTATGAATAGGAGAGGTCTTAGGACACCTAAAGCATTCAAGCTACACTTAAGCATTCACTATTGAGAGCAACAAAGCTAGAATTCACTTGTTATCTTTTTCCTTATGCTCTAGAGTTGTCCTATAGCTACAATCTCCTAGCCACCACATATAGCCACGTTCATCTTAATTGGATAGGAGACCAAACTCTCGATATAGGATCAAAGTGCAATACTCAATTGGTGTACCTCCTTCTTCCAATCCCCTTTCACAAATTAAAGTTGATTGTGCTCCTTGGCTACTCCTAGGTTGTAGAGGTTGTCTGAGGGAGCTTGGTTGAAGCTACTTCTTGGTGGAGAAGGCTGCTTCAAGAGGTGCTTGAGATTACTTCAAGGAAGTTTTCTTCAAGGGTGGCTGAGGCTACTTTTAAAGGAAGGCTATCTCAAGGTGGTGGAGCTACTTCTAGGAGGAGAAGGCTGCTCCAAGGTCTTAGAGTTGCTTCAAAGAAGGTTGCTTCAAGGAGGTTGAGGCTACTTCTAGGTGAAGGCTACTTCAAGGAAGGTGATTGTATTTTATGTAACATCCTTGCAAGGTAATAAAATTAATCATTTTCAAAATCCCAATTGGAGATAATTGGGTAGTGGACTGACAACCTTTGAATTTAAAAGTTGGAACCACTCTAAACACAAGTGTCTTCTTTGTTTCCTCCTCCTTCTTTGATTGAGTGTTTTAATTGTTTTAATTATTTTTAAAAATATCAAAAGGTTATATTCACCCCCCCTCTAGATCTTTCAATTTGCGTTAGAGTAGGTCTTCAAGGAGCCCTAACAGGTCTTGAAGAATGGGGAATGGTGTACTTCACAACCTCAACCTTAAAGCAACTTACGTGAGCCGGCCACCACCTTTTGATAGAAGCAACTACACCTACTGGAAAAGAAGAATGCAATTCTACATCCAAGGACTTAGTTTGGAGTTATGGAGGATGGTGTCCACTCCCTATGTGCTTCCCACAACCGAATATGCATCATGGGATCCAAACACAGTAAAACAGGTTTAATTAAATGCCAAAGTGGTAAGCATGTTATATTGTTCTATTTCAGTAAGTGAATTCAATAGAATATCCTCATGTGATATAGATTATGATATATGGCATAAACTCTCCATAACACATGAAGGAACTACCCAAGTTAAAAATACCAAAATTAATATGCTTAAGCAAAAGTTTGAACAATTTCGTATGCAACTTAATGAATCTATTAGTGAAATGTATGCAAGATTTTCTTCCATTTTTAACAGCTTAAGTGCATTGGGAAAATATATAAGTGAATAAGAACATGTGTCCAAAATCCTTACATCTTTGCCTCTAAAATACAAGCCAAAGGTAACAGCCATTGAAGAAGCAGAAACATTGGCAGTCGAACACGAGAAGGAGAAAAGGAAGGACATTGTTTTTAAGGCAACAACTAAAGACAATAATGAAACAAGTGAAGAAGATAGTGAAGAGGAGGCACTCATTGTAAGTGGTAAGAAATATAGAAGATTTAAAATTAACAAAAATTCTTATGTTTCTTCCTCTTCTTCCCTTGGGTGCTTTGAATGTGGCAAGAAGGGACATTTAAAAAATGAGTGTTCCAAAATTGAGAAGGGAAGGAAATCTTCTCTCAAGAAGAAAGAAAAGGCCTACAAGGCAGCTTGGGATGACTCAAGCGATGATAGCAAGAGTGAAGAAGAAGAAGAAGAAGACAAGGTAAGTTGCTTTATTTGAAACAACAAATTAAGAATAAAATGAGGTAAGTCTTCTTGATTCATCTAAAGAAGAGTTAGTCAATAGTATTGAAGAATTACATGATAAATATGTTGATTGCAAAAAGAAATTAAAAAGACTTACAAAAACCAGTGAAGATTTGTATGATAAATTGAATGATCTTACTTTTGAAAAGGAAAGTTTTATGTCTAAAAAAGCTACTTTGAAATCATCTATTAATGATTGCAATATTAAGTTGCTTGCTCTAGAAACCAACAATAATTTTCTTTGCCAAGAAAAGGTTGAATTGCTTGCTAAGATAAATGATCTCCAAACTCAACTTATTCTATGCACTCATTTGGATTATGATGTTATTGTCAAATAAAGAGATAGTTTATTATCTAATCTAGATCAAGTAAAATTAGAAATTAAAAGGAAAATGGATGAAATTGCTAAGTTGCAAAAAGATATTAGTAGCTTGACAAACAATGACATTCTTGATAAAATCTTAAAGAACTCTTCTGGTCAAATTGGGAGGAGAGATCTAGGTTATGTGCCCAAGGATAAATCCTATCAAAAACCTAGAACTAAAAGGCCACAAGTACCCAAGACTAAAGTCATGTACGTGTCTAAAGACAATCAAGTTACAGTCACCAACACACATTGAAACACACACTTAGTAGGTGATTCAAAAGTCTAAAATATGGACACCCTCAGTCAAAGAACTTGTTGATCGAGACACATTCGGTAGAATTTTTTTTCAACCGAGAACCACCTCAGTCAAACTTGTGAGCGTTGTTATAACAACTTATACAATTGTGCTCTAAAATAGTCTTCGGTCGAAAATAATCTCGATCGAGTAAGATTCGATCTAAAACTTGTGACTGTTAAACTGAGTGGTTGGTAGTTGGGAGTTGAAAATAGACGTTACAATACTTTTTCCTTAAACCCAGGTTTGATTGAAGGAAATATCGACCGAGACATAGTTTGATTGACCAAATTGTCGACTAAGCAAGGTTCTAGATTGTTCTTTTCTAGCACGAACAAATTAGCAATTTCTAGCCAACTAATGTACACCTAACGGCTAGTTAAGAACTAAGAACACTCTAGACACGCCCTAGAACATTCCTAGATACTTGCAAACCATTCTTATAAATAGGAGAGGCCTTAGGACACCTAAAGCATCCAAGATACACTTGAACATTCATTATTGAGAGGAACAAAGCTAGAATTCACTTGCTATCTTTTTCCTTGTGCTTTAGAGTTGTCCTATAACTACAATCTCCTAGCCACCACATATAGCCACGTCCATCTTAAGTGGATAGGAGATCAAAATTCTTGATATAGGATCAAAGTGTAATACTCAATTATTATACTTCCTTCTTCCAATCCCCTTTCATAGGTTCAAGTTGCTTATGCTCCTTGGCTACTCCTAGGTTGTGGAGGCTGCCTAAGGGAGATTGGTTGAAGCTACTTCTTGGTGGAGAAGGTTGCTTCAAGAGGTGCTTGAGATTACTTCAAGGAAGGATGCTTCAAGGGTGGTTGAGGCTACTTCTAAAGGAAGGCTATCTCAAGGTGGTGGAGCTACTTCTAGGAGGAGAAGGCTACTCCAAAGGCTTGGAGTTACTTCAAAGAAGGTTGAGGCTACTTCTAGGTGAAGGTTACTTCAAGGAAGGTGATTGTATTTTATGTAGCATCCTTGTGAGGTAATAAAATTAATCATTTTCAAAATCCCAATTAGAGACAATTGGGTAGTGTACTGACAACCTTTGAATTTAAAGGTTGGAACCACTCTAAACACAAGTGTCTTCCTTATTTCCTCCTCCTTCTTTGGTTGAGTGTTATAATTGTTTTAATTATTTTTAAAAGTATCAAAAATCTCTATTCACCCCCCTCTAGATCTTTCACACCCAACATTGTGAGAATGAGTTTTTGTCTCATCATCTATATTTCTTAATGATTCTTTCTCCCTAGATTTCCTTGGGTGATTTTGGACCCAAGATCCCTAATTTGTGTCATATAAATGACTGGATAACTAGTGTTGTCTTCCCCTTCATCTTTTCCCTTGATTTGAGGACTTTACGTTGAGCCTTCTCAAGATGATTCACCACCAGGGAATCATCCCAACATCACCTACAACCCCTTTGTGACCTTGGTTCTCGTTGGTGTAGCTTCTAATGCCCTCATGAGATCCAAACACAGTCGTGGTTTGGCAAAGGTTCAAAAGGCCTATATGAGGGTACTTGATTGTATGAAGCAAAGAAGTTCACATCGTAAGGACTGCACTGTCCCTTTTACAATGGCTGGCAACCTCACAAAATTATCTAAACTCCTCGTTCACCTTCCTGTATATTGTTTTCTAGAGTGTGTTTGTATTTCTAGCATACTAGGCTCGTTTTGGGTTCAGGTGATGTCTATAGGTTGAGTTGGTATCGTGAGGTCCTCATAGAGTCAGTTGATTTGGGTCTGTGTTGGTTTGTCGTAGGTGCCCCATATCCTTCACCTCATGCTTCCATGGAAAAAGGCATGGTGGTTTCTATGATCATCCCAAAAATCAAGTAGGGGTTTGGCTGAGTTTAAAAGCACACGAAGAGTTCAATTATTAGGTTGGTTTATTGAACTATAGTCTATTCCTTATTTTCCCTGGCTCTAGAGAGGCAACATATTGGGATCTCAATTTGATTCTATGTCATGCTTTGCCATGGAAATTGAGGAGGAATTCAAAGATTGAAGTCCCAATCCTGTTGATCACCTGGTCTTAAATCTTTCTCATAGCGAAGGGGTGTGTTAGTATTTCCACTGGAATTTTCTTTCACTGCCACGTGAGTGATCTTGTTGGGTGTCATACAGGTGGAAACTCTTGCTTGGTCCACCTCACAGCTAGCGGGGGTGCTCCATTGAGATTTCCAAATGGATCAGTAAATATACATTTTTAAAGACTTCTTATTGGTTACATTGTGTGAATCTCACAATATATCAACCATATGTCCAAAAAATTAAAAAAATAGTAAGATCTAAAATTTAGAAAATGAGATATATAGACTGGCATGATTTTATAGGGCTAGTTTGACTATGTTCAAAAATTTATCTTATTAGAGTTAGTGTTGAATGGGATTGAACCCTAATTCTTCAAATAATGTACTTGTTGTTTTAGGCCCTGAGATTAAATACTAGGATTTTGATTAATGACTAGGATTAACTTTAGGGTATGTGCATATACCACATTATCTTTTAGGCGCTATATTGACTATAATCTTAAAATTCTTGTATGAGACTTATATTGTGAAAATGAATATGTTATCTTTTCTAATCTTTAGAAAGATCTTATATTGTGTGACTTTGTCTCTCTTTGGTTACTATTATTTGTGGAATGATTTTTGATAGGTCATCTAACTCAATTTTATACCATATGGATTTTCTCATTTCCTTTTATTTGAATTAAATTAAACTTGACTAAACATTCATCTTGTATCTCCATTGTGCATGTAAACTAGACTAATACTATAAGGAGTAGCACCACATATATACCACCATATAATAGGGCACACTATTTCTGACTAGAGTGTGCCTTTCACTCACTTATATACAAGGGCACACTATTTCCCAAGGCATATTTTCTACCTAAGACTTATGCTTGAGAATAAATTGGTTTCAGTCCTACTATAGATAACCTTAGCTTGGTTGTTTACATATATTGTTCATTCATATATTGTTGAAATAAATTTTAAAGATAAGAACTCTTATTTATTGTTCACCTTTTTTGGAATTAAATGCTTCATGTCTTGATTTGAATAATCTCTTGAATGAACTTTGTAATGTCCCAAGATTTGATGCATCGAATGAATGCTCTAAAAAAGAATGATTGGAGTATCGATATCACCACAGTGAACCTCCTTTTTAGGGAGCCTATCATTAAGAACTCTATGGTTAAGCGTACTCAACTTAGAGTAGTACTAGGATGGATGACCAGTCCGAAAGTTGATCTAGGCTTGTGCATGAGTGAGGAAAAGTGCACAGTTAAGGCCAATGTTTATCTGTGGGGCTATTCGTCATTTCAAAAATTGTATGGGTTTGGGCACTAAAGATGGTACCAGAGCTAAAACTCATTCAGTAGGTGGGCCAACATGGGCATGTGACACGCTAGTCTTGAGTTGTGTGGTCCATGCATGTTGAAAAGGGCTATCTATGATGATGTAGTCACCTTTTCATTGGTAACCATGATCTGGAGTTCGGTGTCCATGGGTATTTGTGCAACTACCCTAAAATGGGGAATGATTATGAGGTCTTATAGTTGATCCTTGATGAGGGCGTCAAGAGTCTAAGTGGGAAAGATCGTAACATCCCAAAATTTGAGGCCTTGAATAAAATGATCTTAATAGAAATGATTAGACTACTCATATCACCAAGGTACACCTCCTTTTCAAGGAGTCCATCACTAAGAACTCTATGGTTATGAGTGCTCCATCTAGAGAGTAGTACTTGAATGTCTGATTAGTCAGGAAGTTGATCACAACTTGTACATGAATGAGGACAAACCATATAGTTCATGCCATTGGTGGTCTATGAGGCCAATCGTCATTCCAAAAACTTTAACTGACTCCTTTTGTTTGGAAACTTTATACCAATTTTACCTTTTTCTATTCAATTCCCAATTTTTCTATTTTGAACATACCCAATCTTAACTGATTTATACTCTATTTTATTTCCTCTTGTGGATGTTTTTCCAAACCCACTCAAGTATACGTATTTAGAGGAAGATGACTCAAGTGGAGCATTACCAGGAAGTAGGACCTTGGAGATAGCTTGAGATGGCCATGTTATCTTTTGCAACTGGTCCTTTTTATAAGTGGAGATTACAATAGTCCTTTTTGTCCGATGACCCTTGTGGTGAGGAATAATGTATGGAATATTATGAGATATATAAAAATTGAGATTTTTTCTACTTATGTGTATTCATGTTTCTTGTATTTCATTCTTTTGTGAGATGAAATATACACCTAATCCATCATACTTATTAGTGTGTTTGAATTGGGTGGTTTATTTCTCAATTAAGTAAGAAGTTCATCTCCTCTTGGATCTCGCTCCTTACAACTCCTCCAAAATGGAAAGCACAAAGATGAGGTGGCTCAATATAACTAGAATAAGACATGAAGAAGTATAATTGATTTTGAAATAGAGACAACTCCATGGAGGCACTCCTAAAAGAACCGTGGGTTGTAATCCTTTGTGGGAACCCAAGAACCACCAAAGGATGAACGTCTCGTACAAGAGGAAATTCCTCGCACTCTCTCTCTCTCTCTCTCTCTCTCTCTCTCTCTCTCTCTCTCTCTCTATATATATATATATATATATATATATATATATATATATATATATATATATAGGGTGTTCTTTCATTGCCCGCGCGGGTAGCATGGATTTTCACTACCCTACAGCCAAAAAAGTAACTCTCCTAGCTAAGAAAGTAACTCTGCTGTAAAAAAAGTAATTATGGTGTCAAAAAAATAACTCTGCTGGCCAAAAAAGTAACTATGTACAAAATATATAGCAGATATATATAAGGACGGGTTTTTTTATTTTGGAGGGGCAAATGATATTATTTTAGGCTCAAATTTTTTGGAGAGCTAGACAAAATAGTCCTCTACAATTTCGAAAAAAAAATTTGAAAAAAAATGATCGGAAGGGTGGGCGGGTAGCTACCCGCGCGGGCAATAAAGATGGGCTCATATATATATATATATATATATATATATATATATATATATATATATATATATATATATATATATATATATATATATATATATATATATATATATATATATATATCATGTAGGGATTAGGGTCACGTCAATGACTTCTCTCATACCATGTTGGAAATGGTGATAATGGGAAATTCCCTAGTGTGTGTTTCTTATTATTAGATGGATACAGCCCTCTCCTACAAATTGAAGATAGGGTAAGCTTTTACAAACTGAAGTAAAATTCTAATATGCCAAAACTCACTTCGGCAAATAATAAAATAGACCTATTAATCAAATAACAAAATATTAATACTCTCCAACAATGCATACTTATTGAAAACAATTCACACTCCATATCAAAGAGGGTCTGACGATTGTACAAAATATACATATAAGATAAACAAATGGGTAGACAATGTTACGGTTTCTCCATCTATGAAGTTGGACTTTGAGAACAAACTGTATATTTATATTTATTCGATGGACTCTCATGCTCTAGTAAAAGTGTCGCTCTCCCAGTATGTGCACATGTACACGTACACATAAAGTACTCATATGAGTTGATAATTATAAATATCTTAATAATTATAAATATCTAAGTTTGTGGTATAATACCGGGCAAGGAACTCAGAAGGCTAATACCGGGTAGGGAACTCATGAGGTCCTCCTCAACGCCGACCGAGTAAGGAACTCAGGAGGTCCTCCTCCTGCGACTGCGCTCCAGACTACATGGCTTCCCCCGTGGCAAGGGGCGACCAAGGCAAACTGTGACACCGCGGTTGGACAGGGTGGGTGGACGGCGTGGAGAATGGTGACGAGGAATGAGGATGGTCGACTATTGCCGGCCGCTTCTGAAAGGCGGAGGAGTTACACCAATCCGGCCGACGGCAAATGTGGAAGCTCTCCTACTAACAGTCGAGTTGTGTGTATAATGGGGCTTCAGTGATGTTGTGCTTGAGTTTGATTCTCAAGAACTGATGTTCGCTATTCATAATATCGGTAGTCACAGATATTATTTTGGTCTGCTAGCTAGCGATGTCGTCGTTAGTTTTTACTTTCGGTCTGTTGTTTTTCCTCATATTCGTAGGGGTTGTAACAAGGCTGCTTACCAACTACTGGATTGGAAAAAGAAGGGATCGAGATCTAGTGAAAAACGGAGGAGGTTACACAGATCGGAGGTTGATCGCAGGAGAAACACCGTCGGAAGGCCTTGGAGGTCGGCAACCACGGGTACAGAAGATGGAGAAGGTTCTGGTATCTCTGGTAGACAGATCATGGAAGTCGGAGCTAATTAGAAAGTTTGGAGATATCGACGAATGTAGGGTATCGGGCAGTTAGAGGAGTCGATGGCGTCGGGGTTATCAAAGAGTCGGGGTCTTGTTTATGATTTCGGATTTGCTGTTGCGTACTCCTTGTTTTGATTAATTACACCTGTAATGTAAATTTAGATGTAATTTATTAACCACCGTGTCAGCATCTTAATGGAGGAGCAGCGTACTCCTTGTAGAATAAGGAGCAGCAAATCCTACATGCTTGTTTATCCGGTGCAATACCTGGGGGGCATGCGGAATCAAGACATCCCCCTCAACTGGGACTTTGTAGCCGCCGGTTTAAATATTCTGAATCAAGAAGACAACCAAACATGGGTTGGTAAAATGGGTGGGATTCTAATCCAATCCTAAAGCTAATACTGTGTACCAACCGTGCCGCAAGTGTATGACGTAAGTCACAAACGAAGCATAATAGTAAAGGAGAAGGATTGCAAAAAAAGTGACAGTATAAAACAACCTCTCCCACGACTAATGAACTGTTGCCCTTAATTAATCATAAGACTAATAATATAGTAAGTTAAATAACCACGAGCAGCTCACTTACGACTTCACTTCAATAATGCAACTTTTTTATATGCGTCAAGAGGTTTTCAATGATGCACATTTTATTAACCAGTCCATATATAACCAACGAAGTCAGTATGTAAGCTTTATTCTAATCACCAAGCAGCAGGGCCAAATAATATATATACACTCCACCCACTGTTAGAACTTAGAAGAAAATTTTACCCATAATTTTTAAGCAAAATACTTGTACAACGATATAACTTGATGCAACAGAAAAAAAATCAGTTTGACAGACGTGAAATATCTGCTCAAATTCCTTGGCTGCTGTTTCAGAATTTTTTGTGGGTGCAGAATATGACAAACTACCATTGTTAACATATTACATATGAAGATCCGTTGCCTGCTCAATATCAGAATCATCCTCTAGTTTTCCTTCTTTAGCTGGTCTCTTCATTGTTGTGCTTGATCCAGTATCAATCATCTTCCTTCTCTGGAGGAAGACCACATGGTAGCAACATTTTCTGTAAACAGATATAACTACCATTATTCTTGCACAAATTATGAATCCAAACAATTCTATAAATGTCAATATTAATCGATTTTTATCAAACGAAAATCGCAAAGCCAATAACAGTGAAGTAGTGATTTTTTCGCATCATTGTGCAACTGGTTCCATCGTCTCCATTACATTAAAAAAAGGTTGCACTTTAGGGGTAGGGACGGCAATCTTAACCAATTCCCATCACCCGAACCTATACCAAACCGAACCACCCCGCTCTTTGCGCATATTTTAACAACCACATGTCAGCGGGGCCCCAAGGATGGATAAGGACGTTATCCCGGCGAAGACCAGTTATTAGCATCGAGTTTTAGGATGACTATCCCGCGTTTCATTTCCTTCAGCAATTAAATGACGCCGACGGCGGACGTTGCACCGGCGACAACCCCTGTTAGTACATACAGAAGATCTAGCCCCACCTTCTTCTTCATTTCCCTCGGCAATTCTTTACGCAAAAGGCTGCCACTGGAACTCTTAGTTGCATCTGAACAAACCACGGCGCTAGACGATATGGATGGCACCCCTTCTCGCAAGCTCCTCGACACCGCCGGCGGGGTGTTGACTACGGCGCTCTGCGGCGTGATGGGCCCAGCGTGCAGGCACACTGACGGAGACCCAAAAGACCACTGCGTCTTTTCCAACGGATGACACGACCCGCTCTCGTCTACAGTCAGAAGCGGATGGCGGTCGCTGCTCCGACTGCTACTGTTACATCTCTCCTGTCCTGGCCAAGTCCACCACTGAAGGTCCGGCCGACACTGCAAGTGACAGAGCCCATCGTGCCTATGCCCTGTCTCAGTGGACTAGGCGCCGGCGTCATCATCCATGACAGGCTCATCTCCCTCCTCTTCGCCGCTTGCTTTACGTAGCTCAGTCTACCTATTTGTGACTCTGTCGAACATTTATCTGGCGGGTCGCCGGTGACGTCCACTAGCTGTCGTCGGGGGACTCTCTCCCTGAAGCCGTCGCCCGTGTTCCTTTAGCTAACATTTATTCGTGGGCCATATGCGTAGTCTCAGTCAAATGAGACCGAATTACCACAGTGAAATGGAGTGGGAAACCGAACCATTGATATTTGCAATGGTATGGTTCGGAGTGGTGCGGGTGGCAGAAAATTCGGGCCATTGCCATCCCTATTTAGGGGGCATTGGACTTTGGTATGACAAGCTAGGAGGGAGATGCCTCATTTACAGAACTTCACAGTATGCCAGCTGAGAGGATGAGGCGGTTGCAAGCAAATAGCTCGAGCCCAAGGAGAGGTACTATGGTGGCAACACCTGAAGTATCATATCTGTTATTAAGCGTTTTGATTACAAATCCTCAGTGGTTAAACCCTTTTAACAAATGTTCTGTTCCATTGTAAAAAAGCAGAACTCCCAAGTGGCTGCAAGGAGAACAAGGAGACAGAAACCCGCACAACAAAGTGTTACCCCGATCAGATTGGAGTTTACCACCAGCAGAATCTGCTTGGAAAGCACGGGTAATGGAAATTCTCGGTGAGTTTAGAATATGGTGTCGTCATGCAGAGCATTTGAAGGGAAACAGACAGATCATCTAAGGCATGTAGGATGATTCCGTGATTGGTTACCAATGTTGGTTGGCAACGGAGATGTAGCCTATAGTTTGTCTAACAAGAAGGATTTTCACAATGACCCATTGTGTACTGTGGGTTTCATTTTCTAACAGAAACATCTATACCTGTTCTGCGCCTCCTTGGGGTATTAAGCTATACGCCAAAGGATATTCTGTGAGCAAATTTGATAATCCCCAAACGTTAACCTACCTAGTTGTTGTTCAAAGCTGTATGTGCAGTACTCCTCGTTGTTGTCCACATCATGTAATGATATTTTCCATCATTTGTTTTATTTAGTTTTGAACTGGGGACAGGACCAAATTTGGGAAAATCTGAAATTCTAAATTGGCAGCAGTCACAAGCCTTGTAATTTGGAATGCATGTGCATATTTTGTTTTCTATCAGCGCCATAACATAAAATTCCCAATTGCAAGTTGCCCACTCTCCATAAATAGGAAGGGACAAAAGAACTGAACTATGTAGCAGAAACAAATTGTGCATACCAAAAATGTGCTCTTTAAGTGCTTCAAATTTGACTTGACAGCAATCTGTGATGTGTTGTTCAAATTGTGTAAACCAGCTTCCTCATGAACTGTAATGTGATGTTTAAAGAGTTCGAAAACAATTGAAAGTAAACTTAAATGCCTATGTTTAAATGTTACAGTATTAGAATTAATGGGCCTAACTTTACTTAAGCCCCATTACTAATGGTTTTGTTTATCTTACAACATTCCAGCTTATCTCGGTCTTATCTCGGTCTTACTCTCTATATAGCACCCATTGCATTCTCTTTTCAGTTAAGATTGTGGTTATCACATAGTATCGGAGTACCTCTTGTAAAACCACGAATAAGATCCCCTCCCCTCCACAATTCTAGTTTCCGCCCATGAGAAAAGCAGCCGCTGTTACCAAGGACTGCTGCAGCCTCCCATCAACCCGCCATTTGCACCAAAGAGGCACACCAGCCCCGCCTCTTGCCGCCGTCAACACGGGGGATTGTAGCCACAGCATCACTACAGCAGGCCTTGACGGCCGTCGCCGCTACCAGCCGGGGACAGCACCAGCAGCTCCAGCTGCCACCAAGGCGGCCATCAGCTTAAGGCCATCGTCATCGCTCCACTGGCAGCCTGGTCACATCCTTTGCCCACTAGAGAGCTCCACAACCATTCAGCACCTCTGGCCTCCGTCAAAGATGGAAATCATGTAGGGGGAAGGCAGTTCGGAACCTCCCTCACCGGCCTCCTACGTCTGGTTTCTAGAACAATCAGGTTGCTCTTCTCTCTCTCTACCACCCCATGCACCTTCCCCTTTGTGCATGAGTGAGTGATTCTAAATTAGAGGATCTTTTTCATACCTTTCAGGCTTTCACAGTGTCTTTACTGGTGATAGCATTAGTTACAATGTGCTTCTTACTGGCACTTGTTCATCTACTCAACGTGAATCCTGCTAGTGACTCGTCTGTCTTTGCTCACCGTGCTCCTTTCCCGTCACTTACATCTCAAGCTATGGCCAACAAAAAGGTTTCTCCAACCGTTGTTATCATCAAATTAATGGATGAAAATTACATACTATGGATGAATTTGACCTATAAATATAATTCTTGAATCCAGAGATAAGTTGAAATTGATTGAGAGGCATGCCGAGCATACACCTGAGTAGAAACAAGGGGCAAGTGAATAACTGGTTCTGGAGCAGCATGATACCATTTATTGCTTCTAAGTACATGCTTCACAAAAACACCAAAGATTGATAGGACGTCGTCGGCCGCCAATTCGCCCAAGAGAAGAACGCAATGTGTATCCACAAGACATGGGGAAAATGTTGACCATGGGATATAGGATGGATATTATGATGCTAATGTTTTCTTGTCACAACAACTTAATTTCTTCCAGCTTGTCACCTCTGATGAATAGACAAAAGAATGTGCCAGTCTCGTCATTGCAAAATTTCTCAATGGTTTTCATCAAGCATATATGCCCCCGCTCACAGTGTCATCTTGGTTGGCGACCAGTTTCCCACCTGGAAGATCCATATTCTCGTGATCTTGTCTACAATAATTTGATTTCCAACCACATCGGCTCAGCTGCTCTACCAGAATCAGCTTGCCATGGTTGTTGTTGCATGTCGACGAGGACGTGGACGGGTCACTAGACCAAAACATACCTTCTGCAACAAACTTGGTCACCTAGAAAAGTGATACCATAAGCATGGGAATCCATAGGGCGTGGTCGCGGAGTGGGCACTACTTATGTTACCCAAACATCGAATAGCTCCTCAGAAGTTACCACCTGTTGTGCCGAAGGCGTCTTAAACCCCTTCAGGATTCAAAGACTACATGACTTTGGAGCTCACTGCAATATCTTCAGCGCATCTAGCCTCCAACCAAGGTAATGTGGGTCTTCATGATAGCCTTCATTTTTCCCTGAATTGTTGACTTCAAGGCCACACAGCACATGATTGGTATGAGACATCTTCTTTTGAACCCTAGAATCCCATATTCACCATTCCTAAGTCACCCTAGTTGAGAATCCATTAAAATAGTACTACATGGAGGCAATGTGAATCTTTCACCCAACCTTCAAGTAAGTGTGTGCATTATATTCCAAACTTTCCCTTTAACTTAATGTACGTTGCTAAATGTGATGATGCTTTTAATTGTTACGTAACCTTTGGTAGTCATGGCTTCGTGTTAAGGGATTTTCAGAAGTTTGAAGACAATTGGTTTTGGTTCTAGAGGCGAGTGACCTTTACTATGGTGGTGGAACTCAGCATTTTGTTTTACTTTCTAGTTTGCCTCTTCGGCTTCATTAGCACTACGGACACCCATCTCTAGATAAACTAAACGGCTTGAGCTATCTTTATCTAGTTCAATAAATCTTTCGTTCAAATTTTGTCTATTAGAGTGTCTATTTACTTAAGTGTTTAGACTTTTACTTAAGTTGCTTTTAGTCTATTTGTAATATGGGCCCAAGTCTGTCCTTGGCCCATTAGGGTTTGGTCCAGTGAAATGAAAAACGTTCTGAGCGGCCGCTTAATCGGCTCAGCAACCCAGCCGTTTAAAATACCCCCTGAGTGCCTGATTAATCGTTTTCCAAAAAATGGGCGTTTCTTTCCCGCTTAATCAGCCGCTTAATCGACCGCTCAGACCCTTTTTTTAATAAAACTGCTGCAAGCCTATAACATTAAGTAATTTTTGAAAGTAAAATAATTATTGACTGTAATATATTAAACTTATATACAATACATGTTCTATGATAAGCCTTAGTTAATTTAATATGCATACTTTGTATGTAAGCCATAGTAATCGGGTACTGCTGTATATCCAGGTAAATTACATGTAACTAATTGTGATATAGATTTTAGAATGCATACTTTTGTAAAATGTACTGCTGTAATTTATGATCAAGTGATGATATGTAAATGTAGCAATAAGTTAGTAAGGTATCAATGATAAGTCTGCTGTAATGTGATGCAAAATAGTTATTGTATCATGTATATATACTTAATACTTTTTTGTTTTATAGCTGTATAGGATGTTTTATGTGTGACAAGTCTATTGTTCAATAGTTTAGCTATAATCATTGTTTTATAGCTGTGTTATAAAGTATTTAGGTGTTTAGTATTGTTATTTAGGGTGTTTAGATATGTATAAAGGTTCCAAATAGTATAGTATATATATGCACAAATGTGCATTTTTTTAATTAAATTGTATAGAAAATCAAAACCCGTTTTTTCAAAAATCGGCCGCTTATTCGGCCGCTTACCGCTTAACCAGTTACAAGGTGTTGTCCGCACGCTTAACGCTTAACGCTTTTTAAAACATTGGTTTGGTCTATGTCTGTATGCTTCTCCTTCTTCTATTTATAGGAAAGGGTGGTTGCCTCCTTTCTATCAAGCAATAAGAAAACCTATACGTAAGGGGATCTTCCCCACTCACATCGTTTTTCACATGGTATCAGAGCAGTCGATCTTGAGCCGCTCCCAACCCTAAGAGAGAGAGCACAAAGGAGAGTTGCTTCCCCTTGCGAGCGGTCCCCACCGCTAGGCGTTGCTAGGCTGCCCGTAAGGATTTTCCCATCCCTACCTCGTTAAGGAGCATCTCCATGGAGCCAACTCCATCTTCATCAACAACAATCGTCCTATGAAGTTGTTGGTATCCAGATCTACAAGGACCGCCATGCCTCTGTCGATCTTGTTTGCTAATGAAGCCGTTGTTATCCTATTCGTTGTCATAGATCTACACCGGCTTCCATGTTGCCGCCGCCGCCACCGCTACCCTACCTCATCCATGCATCTACCCCTATTGAGATCTACTCCTAAATCAAGGAAAAGATCTCTTATTTCTTCTAATATTGAGGATGTATCGTCCTCGAATGCATTGGTGGAGTTCCGTAAGGCTTTCTCGACCATTTTTTGTTGCTGCTCGGAATTGTTGTTGACGGTACGCCATCGCAACACGACGTGTAGGCGTGCATCTGCTTCAACAGATCTGTCGTCACGACATTGGACACGGCGTGTCTTTTCTTTGACATGACATGTTCGGTGATTCGCCGGTGTGAGACATGGCGTGTCTCCTGCTTCTGCCCCGAGCTTCTGTCAACTGACACGGCGTGTACTTTCAACGACACGGCGTGTCACGGCTTTTGTCGGCACTGACTGTACTGTTTACCTAACACGGCGTGTCACGGCTTTTGCCGGCACTGACTGTTGCTACTGTCTACCTAACACGGCGTGTCTCTTTATCGACACGGTGTGTCTCTTCATCGACACGGCGTGTCCACTGCTACCTGTTGCTCATCTTGGCATGCTACAATGATTCTATCATATGGCGGAGGTATCTATACATGCGTGTTCCTTCTTTCTCTTACCAACAACAATTGTCTTCCCGTTTTCGGCATTTTTATAATTTTGTTTACACCCCCAGTCTTCCAACCCTACATAACTTTTTGCCTACCTCAATACTTGTTCCACCCCCCTTTTTGAACATATCCATCCTACTGAGTAACACTCTGGTAGTGCATCCTCTTTCTACCGAAGTTTACATTCCGGTAGTCTTCCTTTTGTTCTTCTTGTGCTAATCGGATCCATTTTGTGCTACATATTTGTGCTAATCGGATCCATTTTTTAGCCTAATCGGATTTTTATAGAGGATGAAGAGTAGAGGGACGAGATGAGGTGGAGAGACGAAGGAAGAGAATTTAGTATGCTGCCACATGGATCTTCATGCCACATTTACTAATGCTATATGGATCCTTTTGCTACTATGGTGTTCCTTTTGCTTCTATGTGGATCCACCTATTGTTATGTGGATTGTTCATGATTGTGTTGTTATATGGAGCTTTCTGTTGTGAATATTGTATATTCATCATCTACCTCGATTGTTGCTATTAAGTTACATATAGGGACGTCATTGTTGCTACTTGTGCTATGATTAGCACATTTTACCTACAGCTTTGTGCTTTTGCACTACCTGTTGTCTGTGCTTTGTTTTGCACGTTGACTTTCTACAGTGGACCAGCACTATGTGGACTTTGCCGCCTACTACTGCGATGGATATTTGATGAAGAGGAAAGATGATGAAGACTTTTGTTGCTGACTTTACATGGAGCTTCGTCTAAATTGCATATTGGAGCTATTTATTTGGTTGCTACTTTGTACACTGGTTTGCTATCCGCCTACGTCGTCAACTTTTACTTTTGTGTGTCAGCACTCTCTGGCTTGTCCATGCTTTGTGCATGTTGACTCTCTACTAGTCTGTGCTTTGTTTGCACGTTGATTGTTGTTGCTTCTTGTGACCTAGCACTCTCTAGGACTTGTGATCCAGCACTCTCTGGCTACTACGACGACCACTATCATGAAGACTCGGTGCCTATCCGCTATTCGTTCTTTTGCTCCAGATGCCACTATGATGATCAAGAAGCCTCCATGCCTGCCAAGATATCTGCTGCTATGGAGTATCTACTTGAGGGGGAGTCTTTGAGTTCTTGAGTGTTTTAATGTAACGTTGAGGGGGAGAAATTTTTGTATGGGTATGGAATTCTTTTTATTTTAGTATGTTTGTTTGTCTGTCTGTTTGCAAGCTGACTTGGGATTCTCCCAAGCTACAGCTTGAGGGGGAGTATTAGAGTGTCTATTTACTTAAGTGTTTAGACTTTTACTTAAGTTGCTTTTAGGCTATTTGTAATATGGGCCCAAGTCTATCCTTGCCCTGGTCTATGTTTGTATGCTTCCCCCTTCTCCTATTTATAGGAAAGGGTGGCTGCCTCCTTTCTATCAAGCAATAAGAAAACCTACACGTAAGGGGATCTTCCCCACTCACATCGTTTTTCACATTGTCAACTAGTAAAGCACCACAAGATTTCTTTTCCACACAAAACTATTTTATATACGACAAACATATTTGATCTTGTCCACATAGACATGTGACTCAAGAGTTCTCATCAAAAAAGAAAATGAAAAATATAGTAAAATAAAACAAGATCTCTAGCAGGCCCTCGTACATTAGAATGTATTAAACAAAATCAGATCGACTACTATCGGTAGGGTTTCTAGCAAAAGTAGCTCTAGCTTGACTTCCATAACTAACATGTAATTATTAACAAGAACTATCTAGCAAAGAAGGGGCAACACTTGAATACACAAAAGTTGGCAAAATATAACTTTTTTGGATTTAAAGATAGTACGCACATCCAAAGAAATTTGGTGTATTACTACTAAGAACTTACAAATTTTATTTAGGGGCTTAGTTGCAAGTTTAAATTTTGTATTTTATTTGAGATTATTATTGAGTTTGGTTAGTAGTTAGGCAATTAACTCAAATGTTGGAGCCATTAAGTTTTAAGTAAATCTCTTTACAGATACCAACCTCAGTTTCATTATGAAGTTCATTATTTTGGGGAATGGTTCCCCATCAACTGAAGCCTGAGATCTAAACTCTAGGTCTAGATATGAAACCCCCCCAATCTACCCTCTAATCCCCAAAGCCCTAAGGTTAGGGATCATTCCCCACTATCCATTCAAAACAAATTTCACATTCCTGTAAACTTTGTACAACGTTGTCAACCTTCAACTCTCCTCCCTGATGCCCTCCAATCGTGGTCAGTTAACCACTATTCTCCCCCCTTCCTCTTCATTCTCTTGCTCATGTTCTTTTGTTCACTTATCGAACTACGAGTAGAAAAGAAGCTATAGACTCCTGCAATGCTAGAACTAGCCAACACGATATTTGATCCATGGAGGGGTATAGCGTCCCAATGGAAGAAACTAGAGGAAATTGCGATTCTTACACTGATGATGGAGGTAGTTACCTCCCCCATATAACGACCAGACGGACTTCTAGTGTCGTCGATCAAAACTAGAAGGCATGTACCTCTAAGCATCCAACATCTAATTGGATGTCATGCTTCTATCTCCATTCTATGGAGGTCGAAAGATGGAGGAGGTGGCATCACCTTCTCTAGTAGTCGTCAAGCACAATAGTGCACTTCACATGCTATTGTAGGAGGGGGGGTTCCTCAAATCAACAAAAGCAGCAGGGTTTCTCTCTTCATTTAGGGCATCTATTAGCCCAAGTACAACAGCCTTGACTACTAAAGACCATGTGTTGGTTGTCATGTGGGATATGCTAAATATGCAAATACAAGTTGCATGTAATCAAATGTAAGACTGCCCGCCTCTTAGTGCGGCGACCAATTCACCATGGTGCATTACAAGGACTACAATGCCAAAGCCGGCGAGATCGACAATCGGATTGCGGAGCACGACAAGTGGCCCACAAAAATTAAGGTCATACTCCTAGGGATTCATTACAAGTTCAACCACTTCTATAGCAACAACAACATCATTAACTGGTGTCTGCCTCTTCATCGCTAGCATCACGATGTTAGTCCATGCCACAGCATGATTGGTTGTTGAAGACTAACATCCTTACATTCCACGGCAGGGGCAACCTCGACTTGCTTGCTCTACTACTAGTTGCACGTCACTAAAGCCTTCTTCGGCTATCATCAATTTCCTTAGGGTCGTCACATATAGTCTGCTAAAGCTAAGTCTTAGGCATCGCGTTTGTGTGGTGGAAGCAACTTCAAATCGTTTGTTGCATCCACACCTTGGCGATATGAAGTTAGACATAAAGAGTCATCCATCCCTATCAACTACAAACAAATCGTGGCAGGAGTTAGGAGGAATATATGTAGAATTTCTATGACATGGTCTACCAGGTTAATTGTGAGTACTAGGGATGGGCGTTCGGTAGGACCATACTAGGTTTTGGTAGGCCCGAGTCCAAACCAAATTGTTGAACATGTCACCAGCCCGAGTCTTGGACTGGAGAAAGTTTAGAAATGACGACCATTCAGAGCTCATATAACAAATCTAAGTCTAAGGTCGGATTTGAGCAAACCAAAAAGCATAAAGCTTATAATTTTCCAAACATATAAAGATATCCAATTGTTGATAAGTTAACCAAACAATTATCATGTAAAACATAACTTGAGAGAGTTCGTAATCAACTTTATCTCACACAGTTGTTGAGGCATTTGTCTAGGTGGCTAGGCGCCTAGGGGAGGGGGCCTAGGCGGCCACCTAACTAAATTAGAAGCCTCTGTCTAGGCCGGCGCTTGGACAGCCTACGACTGCTTAGGCCGACGACTAGGACCGTCTGGGGCACCTAGACAACTATTTCTTCTAGATTTTTTATTTGATACAACGTTACTCTAACATCCATATGACATGTCTAATAGTGCAAGTGTTTTTCATGTGCTTTTAGGCTTCTACTTCACTCTTACATGACTATTTAGAGAGTAAAGCACTAAATACAAATAATATATGTTACACGTGCAATATATGTTAATATAAAAGATGCAGAAAAAATAGACTACGTGCATAGGCAGTCTACGCGCCCAACCAGGCCAAGCCACCCAGCTCCTCTTCAAGAAGCACCTATAACCCTCTCTATTTTAAACCAAACAGCAGTAAAGCAGCATCAACCACAATTGAGGCCTCTCATACAGCATTTGCTTCAGCTTTCCTAAGGGTCTTGGTGCTGCTAACCCTCCAACAAAGGAACATTGGTAGTACCACTGTGGTACCCACCCTTACAACCAGGCAACTAGATCAAAGGCAGCATTTGCATCAATTTCCTGAAGAAGAAAAAAAACTAGCCATTGATGGTTCTTGGTAGTGGACTTTTGGGGGAAATGACGTGTTTGGGGGTTCTCAAGATGTGTGTAAGGTTGTAAGCAATGGATATGAGTAGACATCTGAAAGCACATAGGACTACAGGAATTAAGGAAGCACCATCATGGCATTTGTGGAAGTTTATGGCACATGTAAGAAATCCACTCTCAAACATTTGAGGCATGTGTGTAAGAGGGACAAATGTGTGTTTGGAACCACCAAAATCATCATTAGGCATTGTAGAAATGATTGACCCACCATGAATCTAGAGTTCAGAGGGTAGAATCAGCTTTTGTGGGTCAGAGCGCGGAAGCCACAATATAACTTGGCCACGCCCTTGCCCCGCACACATTCTCGCTCTGGAGTCCTTCAGTAGAGATTATGCAGCATGAATGTAGCTTAGTTTTATTTTGTTTTACGTTTATATGTAGGGACCTAAGCGCAATTAATCTGATTATGTGCACTTGGCTGCAACTTTTAACTGTCAATTTTGATTTTATATTTTATTTGGAAAGTTATGCAATTGTCTCGGGTCTCGGGTTTGGAGTCTTCTATTATAAACACAGCCCTTGGTGGCTTGTCCCAAGCACTAGAATATGAATAGATAAAATAGAATTATTCTTTTGTCTTCTTTGATCCCCTCCCTGATGTGGTTCCACGACAAATGGTGGACGTATAATAGCTAAACCCTATGTCAATGGGGTACAGTTCCTCTCCCGCACCCACTCGACGTCACATTCCCCTAAATCTTTGTCTTCATCTTCATGCGCCATCATCACCCCTGTAAGCCCTCTGCCTACTCGTAAGCCTTTTTCTTGATGTCATCCTTGACACTCTTCCCCTTGTTCCAGTAAGCAACAGGTAATGACATGATACCACACCCAACTGTCTTCCCATCCAGCCTACCACACATAGCAGCTACACCATCACCCGAGTCCCAAGAGTCGACGCCTCACTTACACTCAAACAAGTCCTACCAACCATTGCACACCACATGTTAACCCCACCCCAATGTGTTCCTCGCCACCGCACTAAGGACAGAAGCCGTCAAGGCAGTCAACCCGAGCCAGTAAGTCGTCAGGCCCCTGGAACAGTAGCAAGCCCCATCGATCTAAAGCAATATGTTGGCAACGAGCCGACCCCTACACATCCATCCTGCTCTCCCTTGAACCGGCCCCAATCCTTCGCACACAACTATGCAGGTAGAAGTTCTTTATGTTTCATCACCCCACTCAGATTCGACAGTCATGAAATTTGGTTATGTTTCTTTTTCCTATTGCTAGACGTTATCCACAAATCACAGCCTCACAGCCCCACTCCACGTTTTTCTCCAGCCCACTTTTCCCTCTCTATCTCCAGAGTCAATCGTCTTTAGCCCAGTCACTCCCCCTTGGTGATCTATGTCCCACACTATCTATTACATCCTTGTGGCACACCTACATTAGCTCCTACCATATCGGCCTGTCTACACCACAATAATGAACAAAGAAGAATTCAACCATTTCAAGACCGTCATGGAAGCGCAGCTAGCAACGGTCCTCCAACATCTTAACGTGTTGTTGCAAAATCAAACAGCCCTCGACACACACTTGCGAAGTATGGAGCAACAACAAGAGCAAAATGCACTAGACCCCATGGGTGATCGCCAACCCCAACAACATGGATATCAATCAAGACAAATCATCAAGTTGAATGTACCCAATAACATCCTAAGGTACTTCTCAATTGGTTCCACAACACCGAGAAGTATTTGCAACAGCGTCATCGAGTGACTCAACCACATTAACTACTCTTTGCATTGACTACATTCAAAGATGATGCCCTGGCATGGCGGAAATCTCTGCCTCACCCTCCAGAATCATGGGTTGTTCTCGAGTACGCCTTTCGTGGGCGCTTCTCGTAACATGACTACCGTCGGCACTTCTATGTTCAGTTTATAGAACTAAAGCAAGGTGATACCTCTTTCTCGTAGTACATGGAGAAGTTTAATGAGCTCTTCCACGGTTCCACCATTATGGCGTCCACGACGACTAGCCGCTCATGATAACCAACTTTCATAGTTACTTCAATGACAAGATCCTAAACAAGTTTGCATCGTTGATCTTCCTCACGATTGCGGACAAAGTGCAGGTGGCAATGTAGACCAACGACTAGCTACGACGACGACCTTTAGTAACGCTACATCAACTCATCGTGCTCTTTTACCACACTACCATTGGGTTCCACGAACTCCACCACGACACTAGCATTATCATCCAAGCAACCCATGGTATAAAAGACAATTTAGTGCTTCACATGTCGGGGTTATGGTCACAATTCCTCATATGTCCTATTTGTATCATGACTACTATCACGCAGGCCAAGGAGGACAACAACGAGTAGGATATGTTCTCCACACTTGTGATTCTGTGAACCCAGTGATGACAAGGATGAGCCTGAGCAAACCGCCCTACTTCTCCTATAAGATGGGGGTCTTGATCTTGATCGGTGTTGCTCATCATTGTTTTACTCTTACATCATGTTTGCATATGTGCTCTCAGTATCGATGTGGCTACACCACCAACCTAATCTCGACAACAATGGTGGATGCACTCAGCCTGCAGATCGAATCGCGCCCTCGCCTTATCGCCTACGCTAGTTTGGCACCATGTGCCATGTCACAAATCGTTGCTTGGTCCACTTCTTGTATCTGGTGTCTGTAGGGATTTTGTGTACTACGACGTCACACTCTGAAGGTGGCACACAGTATGCTAGGATGCCCTTAGCAGCATGATAGACGCATCAGTCATGAAGGATTCTGTAACGCCTACAACGTGTCAGGATACTCCTTTTGTTGGCTTTTTACACGTCGTGCCCAGCTCCAATAGGTGTTAACGTGGCACACATCATTCTAGGTTGCCCTTGGCAATACGATAGACGCATCAGTCATGAAGGATTCTGCAACGCCTAGACCTTCAACAAGTCAGAATACTCCTTCCGCTGGCTTTTTACACGTCGTGCCCAGCTCTAGTAGGTGTTTAATGACATCCCTTTGGTCTCCGCTTGGTGATTCCTCTAACGGCCTACACTTGACTCACTAGTCGCTCGTCTTTTGAACATCAACCTCATGGGAGTTTATGCAGCAGGAATGCAGCTCATTTAGTTTTATTTGTGTTACATTTATAAGTAGGGACCGAAGTGCAATTTATCTAGTTATGTACACTTATTTGCAACTTTTAATTGATTTGTTTTGATTTATATTTTGTTTAGTAATTGACTCAAGTCTAGGGTTTCGAGTCTTTTATTATAAATACAAGCTTAGGAAACAAATTGAGAAATAGAAGTATTTCTTCATTGACTTTTTAGGCCAACTTCCACATATGGTTCTGAATCAACATTCTCTCATTTTCCCCTCCTCTATCCCTTTAGACTTTCACTACTCAATGTATCCACTCGTTGGTCGCCTTCCTTGGCCCAACAGCACATCCATGGAAAACTACTAGGTGTGTCCTCGAAGCCATCTATCGCGGTCGAAAGTGCAGTTGAGCAAAGGTGGAGCTTGATTTGGCAAACTTCATTATAAGTGTGACATAGCTATTGGGTGAAACCTAACTTCTCATCAAAAGCCAAAGTGTGTCACAAAACATAGTTAGTAAAGCTCTAATCATATTGTTGTGTGGGTTCGTGATGTTACAACGAACACCCTCGACCAGTTCACCTAGGTAGATGAAAACATTATAGTCCTCTAAACACTTACAATCTAGCTTCTTGTTCCGTGTGCTAGCCATCCAACTTCATGTAAAACCCCAGTTATTGTGAATGATAGATGGTGTGCAAATTCATAGGTGGTTAATGCAGCTCATGCAGGATCTTGTTTGGGCATTGTTACTTAGTAAAAGAAGAGTACACGCTAGTTTGATAGTTTGCTAGTATGCTTGTTTATGACATTAATTAGCCACAAATTTGTTCATTTTGCTCATTTTTTCATCAATTCTTGCGATTGAATTGTATAAAGCATAAATCTCAATGAATAGACATTCTTAAGCATTGCATATGATTACATATCTTTTGAAAGCTTGGTCTACCCATAGGAAACCTAAGAAGCACAAACGCAGACACGGAACACATCTTGGACACAAACTCAGACACGACAATTTTAAGAAATATGACATGGACATGGGGCGACACGACATACACACATATATATACAATATATATAACAAGGAAATTATGCAAAAAAAATCCTATCATCCAAAACTATAAATTAAGTCATCTCATGGAATTTGTAGAAACAAACACAAAGGAAGGATATAATCACGAAAAAAATACAAATGCAAACTTATCTGTATGAAAAATGATGAAACCGGTAGGTTTGTATTATGAAATCACACTGTCTATAGAGAAAAATCAATCCACAATACATTTGCCAAGAAATCATTCAATCGTAAATGGAGGGTGATAGTTTGCATGTAAAATTCCTAAAACATTCTTTATAATTGTTGAATTGAATCTACCAAAATGATGTATAATAGATAATTATCAATGGTTAATAGGAGTGAGGAGGAAACATACTGGCGCAATGTTGGAGGAAGAGGGAGGGAGGAGAGATGTTGTTTATGTTTCTTTTATATAGGGAAGTAGTTATTGGTTGCCATTTTCATGTTGGGTCCACGTCGCATCCATGTTGTGTCCATATCACATCCAAGAGCTAGAAAAAGTAGCCAAGTCTAAGCCATGTCCACTACGACACATGTCCAAGAAGGTCGTAGTTGCCCAGAGGAAGTGTTTGTGTTTCCTAGTGGGAAACATGCCTCTTCTTGTTCGTTTAGCACCATACCGTACCCATTTGATCACAGTATCACACACATTTTTCACCCTTGTAATGCCATCCAATTAACACATTGAAATTGATTTTTAGAGTGGCACATCCATTCCACATGTTTTCATGTCTATCTCTTTTTGTTCCAACCCTACTACTCGTCCCCAACGGCTACATGTAAAAAAAATTGATATTTTCTGTAACTTATATAAATGTGAGATGATTTTGCTTCAATAATGAAGTTTAGCAATCAATATGCTGCTTATATGGTCTAGAAGGAAGTTATTTGCTGTTATTGGCTGTTGTTACATACTTACACGTAGCAAGTTACAAAAAAATAGGGATTGTGGTATTGGCAAGTATAACGCCTAATTTGTTGCTATCATGGGTATAAACAATGTTGCTAAAATTTGAAGGTGCAAACAAACAGTTTGATGTGCTTCCGTTTGACCTTAGACATCTTCCTTCACAAGGCAATTCCTTGAAGACCTTGGGAACTTCATTCTCTGCTTGCACATGTTAGACAAGAAATACCAGGGATGTTGGCTGATAGGAAGGAGGTTATGCATTAACGGTTGAGTAAGTTGAGTCACCTACTAAATATAGTTAATTTCAGCAATGTTTTCAGGTGTGTATAGGAATAGAGAACACCTTGTTGCCTTAAATACAGTTGACATTTGTTGCAGCAAGTTTGAGTGAACAAATGTACCGAGGTACCTGGCTACACAGTTTGTATCTTCTTTTCTATAAATGATTTTTGTTGAATGTTTTAAGTCGTCAATTGTCTCTCTGAAAGCTTGTTTTTAAGGGGTGGACAATCAGACTATCAATTACAGCAACTCATGTTCCCAAAGTTACAAGGAAAATATTATTCCAACACATACAGTAGTAGTCCGATCCGATCCAAAAAGAGTAAAAGACCCTCCTTTTAGTAGCTACGCGCACAGACAACATTCTGATGCAGACCTGATCGGGTTTCGACGGATGGGGTTGGGTAATTAGGGTAAGGCAGATGTGGGTTTATAAATATTGCAGACGGATTCGGGTCGGATTCAATTCAGACAAGTGCGGATCGGTTCGGATTCGGGTGGGATTAATACAAAACTGGCCCATTGACATGCTTAATCATCATCTAAGCCTTCATCCCAAAATTCCCAACATATTGGCTCCGCTACATATATCCTCCTTTTGACATTCAGCTTTGTTATATTCAGGTCATATTCTTATTCGGATGTAAACACTTTGAATGCCCCTTTATTTGCCTCCCCAAGTTTATTTAGGTTTGCGTCTTCACTGTTTAACTTTCTTCAACTCAATAGCATTACTTCAACTAGTGTATTTTTCAATCTCTGTTAGAAATGTGTGTACCATTTTTGAGGCAGGCTTCACGTACCTTGTGTACGGTACTTCCACACTCTACTTGTGTAGTCTAGTGATCTAGCATTGTCTCCCCATATATCCATCTTAACATTCTCATTTGTACCACATTAATTAATTGGTATCTTGTTTCTTCATTGCTCATATAGTAGTTTTATAAAACTCACTTTTCAATCCAAGACAGTCTTCCGGTTGTGTTCCTCGGTTTCATCCATCCTACTGTGATCTATTGACATTCATCATGTTGAACATTGCCATCATCATGATTAATATAATCCAAGTAACAGAACTTATAACATTTTGCTGCAGTCACTCCATGCAGCTTGGCACTACTTCTCACAATGCTAGACTAACTCTATTGTTTCTCCTCTAATTTAAAATTCATCTAGATTCAAATGCATAACTCCAGAATTCAACTTTGTAATCCAGTAGTCTTGTGTTTCAACAATCAGCACAATCATGAATTTCTGCACTGTGTAACTAACCAGGAACAAGGTACCCGATACCGATACCGTTTCGATTGCCTGGAAACAGGTATTTAGCGGTATATCGACGGAAATATCGACAGGCTGTTTTGATGCCACAATGAACAAATTAAATCATGAAATTTTACAGGTGTAATCTCTACACCTAAATGCATCATTTTATGCAATAAAAAATTTATAATGGGTATGTGGGGGCAAGGAAGAAGATATCGACGATATCGTCGATATATCGCTCGATATATCGATATCGACACAATCTGCCATCGGTTCACGCAAGTCTGTCGTTAAGCTCGCAAATATCGGTAAACCCACCGGTCGATATCGGCGGTTTTCGAGGGCTGCAGTGCAAAATCTCCCACTTAAGGGCGGTATCGGCAGTATGCCGCCCCGACATACCGAGATTTGCGAACTAGAGTCTGTTGCTGCCGTTGGAGTGAAGAAGCAAGGAGATTTTGGGCGATTTCTTTCCTTGGAGCTCAAATCAGCCCTAATCAAGGTATATTTTCTTAATTTCTTTCATTCTTAATCATTTCCAACCCCTCCCCTCTCTATTTCCTTCTATTTATGCCATAATGCTCTCTAAAAATCTCTAAATACACCCAAATCTTAGATCCACTCCAAAAAATTTAAGATTATATGTTATTTTGGGCAGACACTTCCATACCCATCTAAGAGACTCAGACTTCTCAGTCCCAACATGGGTATTCTGGATATCAAGTTGAACCACCACTAAGATTACAATTAGAAGTTGGTTTGGGATATCATAAAGCATACTCTGTCTGTAGCCCTTATGGATGCTTTCGGGTGAACACCGAAGCATACTATAAAGATGGAGGGCAAACATGGAGTGGTGCACATACTAGAGTTTTTCCTATTGTCAGTGTTCCATTACAACCTCCTTTTCCTCAACCTCAAGCTCCTCGAGCATGGGCACCTCCTCCCGCTTCTTCTTAGTCTCCCAGGAATTCAGCAAACAAGGAAAAATATCTCAAAGATTTAGAAGAACATTTCCCAAAGATTGGGATGATGCAATATGTCAATCCTGAAGTGTATGAGGAGCATGTTGTTTCATACAACAAATCTTATAGAGCTTTGATGACATGGGAGCAATATGTGGAACAACAATATCCATATCAGCAGCGTATGTATAGTGAACCAGCGCGCCACTCAACATACAACTGATATGAGTTAGTAACTTACTATGTTGTTATATGTTTGTTGTAAGTTGAATATTATTGCATAAGTGTGTAAACATGCGTTTATGGATTGTGCTACTGAAATTTCAGATCTTAATTCTTATATTTTGTCATCGAAATCCTTCATCGAAATCTCCAAAAAACAGGACTGATTCCTTACCTCCCACATGATTGACCCCCCCATCTCCACATACCCAATATAGAATTTTATTGCATAAAACGTTGCATCTAGGTGTTGAGACCACGCCTGTAAAATTTCATGATTTAATTCGTTCATTTAGGCACCGATAAGTCCAGGATTGCATCTGTCGATATTTCCGTCGGTATACCTGTAAATATCTATTTCCACGCCGTCGATAAGGCGTCGGTATCGGCATTTAATTCCTTGTGTGGGGGTGGGGTGTCCATCATGCGGGAGGTAGGGAATATGTCATGTTTTTTGGGGGATTTCGATGACAAGATGTAGGAATTAAGATTTGGATTTTTACTAGCACAATCCATAAACATAAATACACACACTTATACAATAATATCTAATTTACAACACAGTAATAGCATAGTAATTTACTAACTCATATCAGTTGTATGTCGAGTTATGTCTTGATTCTCCATACATTATTGAGTTGATATGGTTGGCATATTGCTCCCATGACATGTACATTATGTAAGGTTGGTTGTATGAAGTTTCGTGTTGCTCATTCATGTGCAATATTGTATAAGTGTATACTACTCATTTGGATTATATGCATCTTTAGTAAAACATCTTCTACTAAACATAAATAAGAAACTAATTATATCAATGATTGTAATATGATTAGATAAATTGCATGATAATAGTAATTAATATTGTTGTAATTAGAGAAATGTATTGGATGATTAAAAAGGTTTACAGTGCCATTCTCTTATGCAGGATAAGAGAGGAGATACAAAAACAGAGATGAGCAATATGGCATAAGTGAGGCACATGCTAGGCACATGACACTCAGCGAAACATAAACATATCTCTATACTCCCCCTCAAGCTTGGAGCGTAGATGTCGAACATGCCCAGCTTGTCTACTAGAGTCTGGAAGCGAGCTTTTGGAAGAATTTTGGT
Organism: Alisma plantago-aquatica; assembly: GCA_963693085.1. Taxonomy (NCBI): domain Eukaryota; kingdom Viridiplantae; phylum Streptophyta; class Magnoliopsida; order Alismatales; family Alismataceae; genus Alisma; species Alisma plantago-aquatica. The sequence goes on from OY856410.1 coordinate 398,955,472, forward strand.
GAAGATGTCCGCTACTTGTTGCTCAGTGCTGAGATATGGAGTACAAATACGACCAGAAAGTACAGTCTCGCAGACAAAGTGGCAATCGACCTCGATATGTTTTGTCCTTTCATGAAAAGTTGGGTTGCTCGCAATAAAAATAGAAATCTTGTTGTCACAAAACATCGGTATAAGACTAGAGTAGGATATGTCGAACTCCTTGAGAAGACTCTGGACCCACAGAAGTTCACATGCGGTGTGGGCCATGGCTCGATATTCTGCCTCTGCACTGGACCTGGCTACTACAGTCTGCTTTTTGCTTCGCCAAGTAACTAGATTGCCACCCACAAATGTGCAATAGCCCGATGTAGATTTACGATCAGATCGACTTCCTACATAGTTAGAATTTGAAAAACCTGAGAGATTGCAATGGTCGTGCTTCTTATATAACAAGCCTTTGTCTTAAGAGCTTTTGAGATAGCGCAGGATGTGACACACAACGTCCCAATGACATTGTCTCGTGGTTTGTCAAGATACCTGTTTATGAATCCTACAGCAGCAGTAAGGTCAACTCTCGTGACAGTGAGATAAATAAGCTTGTCAACAAGTCTTCTGAATTGGTGGTGATCAGCATAAGGGGGAGAATTTCATCGTCCCAGTCCATATTTGGGTCAAGGGTGTTGGCTGGTTTACAGCCAAGCATATCAGTTTCCTACAAAGATCAAAGACATATTTCCGCTGGGAAAGGCACAATCCTGCAGATGATCTGGATACCTCAATGCCTAAAAAGTAACTCATCTTTCTGAGATCTTTGGTGACAAAGTGTTTTTCCAAGTAAGTTTTAATAGCATGGATGCCCAAGGTATCGCTGCCAAATAAGATAATATCATCAACATAGACAATAAGAATGACTAGCCCTGCCACAGTTTTGCGGATAAACACAGACTGATCTGAATGGGAACGGCGAAAGCCAAAAGTCACTAAGATCTGACTAAGCTTGTCGAACCAAGCACGAGGGCTCTGTTTCAGGCCGTAGATGGCCTTTCTCAATTTACAAACTTGCAAGGAGGACTCCCCCTGAGCAACAAACCCCGGTGGTTACTCCATGTAAACTTCTTCCTGTAAGTCTCCATAAAGAAATGCATTTTTGACATCTAACTGAAATAGGGGTCATTCTTTGTTGACATCAACAGAAACCAGAATTCGAACAGAATTTAAGCGTGCTACAGGAGAAAAGGTTTCAAAGTAGTCCACACCATATGTTTGTGTGTGACCCTTTACCACAAGATGAGATTTCAGTCGCTCAATTGTACTGTCTGGTTGATATTTAATGGTGAAGACCCAGCAACATCCAACAGTAAGGCGGGAAGGAGGGCGATCCACAAGCTCCCACGTCTTGCGATCAGAGAGTGCCTGCATTTCATGTTCCATTGCCTATTTCCATGCAGGAATAAGAAGAGCTTCTGCAGCAGTCTAGGGAATAGAGACAGCAGAGATAGTAGAAGTGAAGCACGCAAAACTATTATTCAGATTAGAAGATGAGCAGAAATGACTAATGGGATGTTTCGTGTAGGAATGAACACATTTGCGCTGACTGATAGGCAGGTGTAAGTCAGAGGTTACCTCAGTGGTTGTATGATCATCCACAAAAGGAGGAATTGGTTGTGGAGGGACCATGGAGGGAGTACTTGTCTTGTTTCTTCGCTTGTACACTTGCAGAGGTCGGGCTTCAGGCAATTCAGAAGATGGAAAAATCTCAACAACATCAGGCAACGGCGTGGGTGCCAACATATCAATGGAGAGTGATGGTCCATCAACAGAGTAATATGGCATATGCTCAAAAAATACTACATCAGCGCTCACAAATCATTGCTTCAGAATAGGATCAAAACAGCGATAACCTTTCTGGGTTCTAGAATATCCCAAAAAGATACACTTGGTGGAGCGATGATCACGTTTTGTTAACCCCGAGCGTAGGTTTTTGACAAAGCAGGTACACCCAAAAATACGGGGGACAGAAAAAAGTTGAGCATCGGGGAAGAGAATGTTGTAAGGAATTTGATTGTGCAAAACAGAAAATGGCATGCGATTGATAAGATAGCACATCGTAGAAACAGCCTCAGGCCAGAAACGGTGAGGAACTTTATAATGAAGAAGTAGAATGTGAGCAACTTCTAACAAGTGGCGGTTTTTTCTTTCAGCAACTCCGTTTTGTTGTGGAGTATAGGGGCAGGTAGTTTGGTGTAGAGTGCCACGGATAGAACAAAAAGATGTTACCGATTTTTGTGTAAATTCAAGGGCATTATCGGTGCGGAAAACTTTAATGGCTTTGCTGAATTATGTTTGTATTTCAGAGAAAAAAATACTAATATTATCCAAAACGGTGATGCGATCTTTTAGTAAAAACAGCCAAGTAGCACGTGAGTAATCATCAATAAAGGTCAGAAAGTATTTAACTCCAGCATGGATCGGAATAGAACTCAGACCCCAAGAACCAATATCTTTCTTAGTGGGAAACACACTACGAGTTTGTTTACCCAACTGACAAGATTCACAAGAAAAAGTTTTTTCAAATAAAGCAGGAAATAAATGTTTCAACTTTGCTGCAGAGGGGTGACCAAGCCAGTAGTGCCACTGAAGTCTCGTTACTGATGTTGACAGAAGAGCAGACGCCACTGGTGGTCCATCCAGATAGTAGAGTTCGTCTGGTCCCTCATGGCCTGAACCAATCCTCATCTTCTTGCGGAGATCCTTCAAAACACAACCAGAAGGATCAAACTTAATGGAGCACTGAAGATTTTTTACAGTCTTACTGACAGAAAGCAAGTTAACAGGAATTTTCGGGATATATAAAACAAATTTCAGACACAGCTTTCGAGACAAGGGAATAGTGCCTATGCTGTGACCAGAAGTTTTAGAACCATCAGCGACGGTAAAAAGTGGAATTTGTGTGGTTTTAGTAAGGGCAGAAAATAAGTTGATGTCACCGGCCATATGAACCGATGCACCAGAGTCAGTACACCATTTATTGTTACCAACAGAAGGAGAGGCTAGCAAGGCAGAAGATCCAGCGACAGACATACAGGGGAGCTGAGTCATGTGTTCTTGAAAAAAATTCTCGAATTCGGAGCGAAGCCACTCAGTTGAAGGCGTAGCAGATGGCTGTTCAGGTGTAGTATCGATCGAAGTCTCTGCAGATGCTTGGTTTGCCCAAGCAGGTTTACCGTGCTTGATCCAGCATCGGTCTTCATTGTGATTGTCGCGGCCACAGAAGTTGCAGAAGCGAGAACCAACAGATTAACCACGACCAATAGCAGTAGCGAAAGAAGATGTGCGTCCACCGTTAGGAGGGAGACGTCCTCCACGACCACGGTCGGGACCTCAGCCGCAACCGGACTCAGTGGTGTGAATAGCCAAAGCAGGGTGTTCGATTGTAGGAGTCGAGGTCATAGATGGAAGTCTTTGAACCCGCTTGAGGACGTCTCGAAGAGTTGGCAGTGGGTCACTGGACAGAATCTGGTCGACCACCCCAAAGAAGGAAGCAGGAAGGGCAGCTAGAAATTGGACTAGTTGTAGTTCATTGCGCTGCTTCTGGGCTTTTTTGATGTCAGTTGTCAAGAGGTGATAAATTTCATATTCATTCCAGAGGGCAGAGCATTGATTGTAGAAGTCTTCAACATGAGTGTCTGAAGAAAATTCCTTCTTGGCCAGAGTTTGGAAAATTTCAAAAACTCTCTTGGGATTCTGCCGATGAGAATATATGTGAGATAGTTGATCCCACATTGCCTTTAGCATCATGAAGGCAAAGTAACGACTGGCTGATCCGCGGCTCGGTTCTATTAAGAATCCAGGACATAACATCGGAGTTGTCTTTGGACCATTGTGCATAAGCTTGCTTGCTTTTCTCATCCGTCATAACAGCAGGGGCAGCTAGAGGTTCAGTAGTGATATGAGAATGACGGCCTTGTGCTTTAACATACAAGACAAAAGACGCTGACCAGAGATGATAGTTGAAGCCGTCGAGTTTAGCTGTGGTAACACACAAGGAACGGGGCGGCTCAACAGAGGCCATGGTGAACAGATCTGAACTAGAAGTAGGAAAGACAGCTGGTGCAGCAGCAGCAGAACTCAGCAACAAAGATCAACAGATCCGAAGCAACCTGCAACGGGGCAGTAGAGCACATATGTAGATCTGATACATCAGATCAGAAGAGACCCGCTACGGGCAGAGTAACTGATAAAAGAACCTACGCCGTCATGAGGAGAATCAAGATCCCACCATGCGGCGTAGGCAGAAGAAGCTGAAGAGCACGGCGGGACTCTCAACGTGCAATAACTATAGATGTTCGAAGACGTAAAAGATGTAGAGGAGTACGTAAAAGATGTAGAGTAGAGTTAGGGAGGTATGATATTAGATGAGAAGGTAATGGTGGATTTGCTTGGTGGAAGGAGAAGGGAAGGTGGATCGGGCTAGGGAGATGGTGGTGGGGACAGCAATAGGAGGGGGAAAAGGGTTAGGTTGGGAATTTGCATGGGGGAAAGGAACCTGCTCTCGATGCCATATAGAGAATTGAAGAGAAATGTATCGGATGATTAAAAAGGTTTACAGTGCATTCTCTTATATAAGAAGAGAGGAGATACAAAACAGAGATGAGCAATATGGGACTAAACCACACAAGTAAAAACATAAGTGAGGCACATGCTAGGCACATGACACTCAGTGAAACATAAACATATCTCTATAGGTAGATCTAGTGATGATAATATTGTAGATCTACATAATATACTTATAGATGTATGTATAGTTTGCATAAACATATAAAAGTTGGAGTAATACTAGGTTTTGGCAGTAAAAAACCCTTTTTTAGGTGAAAAGTGGAAGAAAAAAGTAAGAAAACGAGATGGAGAGGTTGCAAATGGTAGAAAATGAAACAGATTAGTTATACAGACCTTGATTTGAGTTGATGTTAGCACCGATCACCAAAAATCATCCAAATGCACCTGCTTTTCTCCTCCCAAGAAGTAATAGCAATCATTCTCACAAAAAACGGCATACCATTTCAGTCGGTACAGTGAAGTTCGTAGTGCATTTTGCACCAAAACCGTCGAAACATGGTGGTATACATGTCGGTATTATTGATTTTTTGCGATCTTATTGGTACGCACGCATGTTTCCATAACTAAGGCGTCTGTATCGATATTACGGTTAAAATTTCGTCGGTACCGACGATATCTCATTCCTTAGTAACTAAGATATAAATATGGTATAAAGAGATGGCATTTGTTCACATCAAAATGTACAATTTTATGTAGAAAACTATACATGTTGCAAGTGATACTCATTTGGTGGACTTCACGGGAATGAGTAAGGACTGAATTCCAAGATGAGGCCCCAGGCACCCTCATATTGAAAGAAGGGTTGATGGTTCTAGGTCATGGGGCTTTTCCCCTCCCCTCCCATCAGGCAATGCTTGTTTGAGGATTGTGCCACCAGAAGTCAGGCTTGAAGCTCTCGCCTTTCCAACAAGCGGACTGTTGATGGCTTTTGGTCATAACTACTACCAAAAAGTGAACACGAAGATTCATATTTCACATAGGGGAGTGTGCATCTTTATGTTGGGTGTTCTTCTATCATGCAACCTTGTGGCTTATGTCTCACATATGGACACACCTCCTATTTGTTCATGGAGGGCAGTGCGCACTCTGATTCGACCCCAGTATTCAAACCTGCCTGTATGTATGATTAGGTAAATATGTGGATAAGGCATTATAAAGGGTCACATAGGACTGTGGGATACCATACAGTTGCCCTTTTCTTTCGGTTAACAAATTCATTAGACGTGGTTGTTGTACATATGGTACAAAATTCATTAAACATGGTTATTGTACATATGTGCTACACAAGTATTTTATCTTGCTCAAAGTTAAGACATGTATGCATTTCAATACAATTGTCATACGGAGTCTGATTCAATGGGATGAGAACAGCTCCCATTAGAATGTCTTGTTTGATATAATTTTGCAATGAGTACTTAAGTCATGCGCATATTATTGTATCTAACAATGTTTTAAAAGCGCAAAGCGGGAAGCGGGCGGACAAGACCTTGTAGTCACTGAAGTGCCTAGCGGGTATTTAAGTGGTCGCTTTTTAAGAAAAGGGTTCTCTTGATTTATGTGTAGTTTTACAATATTATACACACAAGAGTATAAGAGTATATTTAGTTTTGAACTTATATAAAGCCACAAAAATAGTTTTATTACTAATTTGTAAGTCCACATAATATCGTTATGCAAAACAATAGTATACTATACAAAAAATTACACTTAGACTGCTATAAAATACTTAGACGCAGTAGCTAACTATCCATATATCTATACACTTATTATAACTACATAGAGTAGAGAGCAGTCATATACTTATATTACGGTATAATTAGAGGAATAATGCATTTATGCATCCTTAATGGGCCTTAGATGGGTTGAGAATGACCTCCACACTAAAGCGGGCTTTGACGAGCTCCTAACAATAGGATTAAGGTGGCCGGTTAGGCGGCTTGAGCAGGGGCTCTGAGCGGCCACTTAATTCAAATCCACAAGCCGGAAGCCTTGGTCAATTTCTAAGAGGCCAAGGAGCTGGACTTCTTAACCAGTCGCCTCACCCATTTTTTAATATAGTGGTATCTAGTATTTTCTTGTGTCCATGTGTATCTTTTGCCTATTTATTGACAAAGCATGACTAGTTGCTTTTAGTTATATTAACTTAATGTCAAACACCTGAATGACAAAACTCGCCTTGAGGCTATTGAGGCTTATGCCTGCCTCAAGGCAAGGCAATCCTATTTGCAACTCGAGGCTTACACCCTCGGTGACGACCTAAATTGGGGCTTTACGCCTCAAAAAGTCTGAGGCTCACCTCATAGCACTGAGATTCTGAGGCTTAGTAGAGGCGCAAGCCTCAGTTCTGGATGATGTCTTATGTTAACCACCAACTAATCAACTTACAAGACTATTACAAACACTTTTTTGATAGTTTTCTATTCAGAGTTGGTAGTTAATTATCATTATCATAGCCACAATATTATTCAGCGAGTAAGATCTTACAATTTTTTTTGTTAAAGTCGTCTTTGATTGTTGTCTTTCTATTTGCTATGCCTGTGAATTTCATCTCATTGCTAACTAATTTTGGTCCATTGGTGCTAGTAATTCCAAGTTCTATTTTCCCAAATTTTTCTTTGCCCAAGACGTCAACTGTTGCAACTCCACATTCATCCCTTCCTCAAACAGTAAAAATTGTTGATATATCATTATTTCCTACTTATTTATATCAATATTGTAGTGATCTTTAATTTCTATTTATCCTTTCTAAGTTATGCAAACAATTTCTATTTCGTTTTAGTTTTGTATGTATGTACACATACACACATACATATATATTAAGTATGTATATATATGTATCAAGAAAACATTTATAAATACCTAGTACATATTTTGAGCCTTACGCCTTGAGGCTTATGCATCGCCTCACCGAGACAAAAACGCCTCATTAGGCCTCGCGCACTTTAAAACCTTGACATTTGAAGCTTGTGAGTCATAAGAGCATTTTTCAGGTCCTTGGCCATGCATTTTGCTCCGACTCGATCATATTTTGTCAAATGGAGCAGTGTGTGGAGTATACATTCACCAAATGGATTTGGTATCTGTACACACATTACATGAGAGTAAGCATTGCCTGATATTATTTTTCCAAAAAGCATTACAGCAATTATGATCTATTCATGTTGGTCAATGTCACCCACAAGACTTCATCCATTCAATTGGGAACATATGTTACGCACAGGATGTCACGTGTCAAAAGACCAACACCATGAAAATGATGAAACCAGTAGGTGAAAAGTGATTTGCATTATAAAACAAAACTGACCAATCTGGACATGGATCGTTTCCTCACTCAAAAGCAGAGTCAGGATTTTACCTTTAGAGGGGGGCAAATTTACTTTAAGACATGTTCAAATATACAATAAGGATCGTGTTGAGTTTATACTCCACTGCATGGTAGGCCTTTATTTATTCAAGATCATAACAAAGTCAACAGTTTCAAAATGTGAATAAAAATAGGAAACTAGTATGTTCCAGCAGTTTTTGATATAATGATGGGGCATAATGGAGTGTTTTGTTTTTTCAAATGGACATGATAAGAAACTATAATTTGTGTATATCATTTCAAATTTGAAGTGAAATTGTACAAATAATGATTATTTTTATATCTACTCAAGATAAGGAGATTAAGATATATGCAATCAGACTGCTTAATCTATTCATAAGATATTTTTATAAAAACCCTTACAGAGAAGAGTGCCTTTGATGTGTATGTTTAAAATTATACGAATCCAAAACTTATAAACTTGAAATATAAATTATATATTTAAACATCTTCTTTACGAATGAAAATATAAAATATGATTTACCTACCTCCTAATTTTCCAGTACAAAAACAAATAAACAAACAAAAGTTTTTAACAATATAGAAAAATAAATCTTTAGAAAAGTTGCATATTGTGAATTGGAGATGTAAATTGAATCTGTTTGTGGGTTTTGGGTATCTTAAGCTCGCATTTTTCATACTATCAAGTACTTCTTGGAATGTGCAATGTAAATTGAAAAAAATGGATGAATGATCAAATGCATCTCTTTATTAGAACTATTGAAATATCGATTTTGATAGAATTTCACTTTAATCTAAGTGGGTTCATGAAAGATAAATTAAGTAGGATTCAATTGGGTCTTCTTATGCTTCTCCTACTCACTCCTAATTCCTGAAAGCATGGAGACAATTATGTTAGTGGGTTCCTGAAAGATACATTAAAATTGTTAAGATATTATTTCTAATTTTCGATTGGTTCGAGGAGGATTCTTGCTTTATTTTAAAGATAAAAGATCTTTCACAAACGTCTATGATTAGCCAAAAACATCTTAGATCACATTTAGTTTAGGTGGTTGATTGGAATTTATAAGTAAAGACCAAAACATGCTTCGAATTAGCAAGTTAAGTTTATTATGAATTTTTATATAGTCATAATAAGCAAATTGTAGTTTCAACAGTGGATCCCCCTAAAAATACAATGATGGTATTGAGAAAATAAATAAATTTATAATCATGCAATTTGATGTCAAACAACTGCATTACTTACTCAATAAAGAAAAAAAATTGTTTTGAGCTATATATATTATAAAAACCATTAGAACTTTATTTTCACTAAGTAAATCTTATAAAAAGGTTGAAAACAACAAGATTGGGATTAGACCCTACAATCTCCACAAAAACAACCATGACACAAACTGCTACACCACTTAATTATATCCGATTTTTGTTGTGAGCTATATTTTTTTTTGAAGTTTGTTGTGAGCTATATTTATTATAAGAAGTCTCAGAAGTTCAAATGAACAAATCTAGCAAAACATATTCACCACACATGCAATTATGTTTAATAGATGTTGTATATTATATATAATCTGACATTTATATACAGATACACATAATATGTATATGTATAGATAGATTTTTTTTCTTCCATGCCCCCCCCCCCCGGCTCTGCCCCTGTCCTCACTATTAAAGGGATTACTTGCTTTAGTTTGCACACAATGAATAGATAAGTAATCATTTTTCTACTTTTGCAGTCAAGCTGAAGCTCAGTCTTCGCATCCTTATTCTGTCAACATTCCTTGAGAATATCACGACTCTTTTAAAAGGAATTTCAACCCCAACTGTAACACAAACAATGCCCATTAGATCAACCAAAATTCTAACTATCCATTAATTCATAAATCTCAAGATTCCAGGCAAGAGACACGTATTTTCATTTGAAAAAAGCTTCATTTATTTAATAGTTCACCCTACATAAGTGATCATGCAAGGATAAAAAAATGTACAAGTTACTTGAGCACGTGGTAGTGCTAGAAGATGTTTACATGGTCTAGAAGCCTGCCTATAGAACGATACACCATATGAAAAACTAGCAAATTAAGCAAAATAGCATCTAGCAAAACCTTAAATTAAAAGGCGTGATACAGCCAAAAAGTGGAGTGATACTGAAAATGGATAAAACGCCAACCAACCTGCATGAAATTGTAGCGCTCCCTCCCAATAGATTCATTTTCAGCTACCGCAAAGTAGGCCATCATCGGGTAATGACCAATGTACGACGCGTAACTGTCACGCTGGATGTTCACTGCCCAGTCGCTGTTTCAAGGGCGGATATTCGGATTAAAACAGGGACCAGAATTCAGATATATGACAATTGGATTTCAACCGCGAAATTAAAGAATACAAAAACGAAATGGGAAGAAACCGAGCAGCTTGGAGTATAAAAACTCACAATCTATTCAGGTCAGCATGCCCGGTACCGACATACTTCGCCTGAAGATGCTCGAGCTGCGAGTTGATATTGAACCTGTCGCTTGCCTGAACCCAAAGAGAGAGAAAAATAGAGCTTCCACTCCAAGCAACGGGACTCGATATCTCGAATTAAAAACACATAACGGAGTAGGGTTTTAGCCAGCTAAGGATACCTGCATCGTTTTTTAGGAGCAAGTTTGCGCTCAGATGAATTCGACGGGGCAGAAGGGATTATTTGAAGAACCAAGAGAAAACTCTAGCACAAAGGCAAGTACGAAGCCGCGGACCTTGACGGCAGCGGTCTAGACAGTGCTCCGATGGCTGTAGTCGTCTGGTTGAAGCCGCGAGCGCGCATATATTATCTCGGGGGTTCTGAGTTTAACGGATTCCTCATTCCGTCGAAACCGTTTGGGTGCGTTTGGCATGGCACTTAACATATACATACTATATAAAACAAGAGTTTTGGATTAGTCGTGCAATTTTTCCCAACACTTCTATAAGTTGCTTTGTATCCAAAAAAATCCCCACGTGGGGTTAAACACAATTTTTTATTATTATTTTTTAAAATTACATATTGGTCCCTTTGTGTGTGTACCACACTTTTATCTTTAATTTTTTGAAATTATATATTATTAAGAGACTCACTTATATCTATACTAAATTAAACAAGCAGTTTTAGATTAGTCATGCAATTTTTTCCAACATTTCTATAAATTGCCAACAAGTTCTTTGTATCCAAGACATTCACATAGGGGTTAAATGTAATTTTTTCATTATTTTTTAAAATTACATACCGGTCCCTTGATGTGTACACCATACTTTTATTTTTAATTTTTCTAAATTATATATTATATTAAGAGACTCATACTATATACGAAAGCCCATGGAAGGGTTGGATGTAATTTATTCTATTATTTTCTAGAATTACATACAAGGCCCTATGTGTGTACACCACACTTTTTGCCTATAATTTTTTAAATTATATATTATATTAGGAGAGTCATTTATACTATATAAGAAAGACCATGGAGGGGTTGGTTGCAAATTTTCAATTATTTTTTAAAATTACATACAGGTCCATGTTTGTACACCACATTTTTTGTCTTTAATTTTTTAAATTATATATTATATTAGGTTACTCATCTTTAATGTATAAAAAGCCCTGTGGAAGGGGTTGGATGTAATTTTCTCCATTATTTTTTAAAATTACATATTGGTCCTTGCATGTACGCTACACATGTCTTTAATTTTTAAATTATATATTATATTAGAAGACTCATCTATACTATATAAGAAAGCTCGTTGAGGGGGTTAGATGTAATTTGCTCCATTATTTTTTAAAATTACATATTGGCCTTTATGTGTGTACACCACACTTTTGTCTTTGTTTATAAATTATATATAATATTATGAGACTCGTCTATACTATATAAGAAAGCCCACTGAAGGTTAGATGCAATTTTCTCCATTAATTTTTGAAATTACATATTCTTTGTGTGTACACCACACTTTTATCTTTAATTTTTTTTAATTATATATTCTATTAAGAGACTCATCTATACTACATAAGGAAGCCCACTGAGGGGGTTGGATGTAATTTCCTCTATTATTTTTTATAATTACATATTGGTCCTTGTGTGTATAAATCGCACTTTTGTCTTTAATTTTTTAAATTATATATTATATTAAGAGTCATATCTATACTATATAACAAACCCCACATACGGAGTTGGATGCAATTTTTTTTTTGAAATTATATATTGGCCCCTATGTGTGTACATCATACTTTTATCTTAAATTTTTTAAATTATATATTATATTAGGAGACTCATCTATACTATATAAGAAATTCTACAGAGAGGGTTGGACCCAATTTTTTCGATTATTTTTTGAAATTACCACCCGATCCATGTGTGTGTACAACACACTTTTGTCTTTAATTTTATAAATTATATATTATATTAGGAGAGTCGTCTATACTATATAAAAAGGCCCGCGAAGGGGTAGTCTCATCTATACTATACAACAAACCTCGCAAAGGGAATTGGATTTCTCTATTTTTTTTAAATTACATATTGGTCCCTATGTGTGTACATCACACTTTTGTCTTTGATTTTTTTAATTATATATTATATTAGTAGAGTCATTTATACTATATTAGAAAGCCCACAGTGGGGGTTGGATGCATTTTTTCCATTACTTTTTGAAATTAGATATCGGTCCATGTGTGTGTACACCAAACTTTTGTCTTTAATTTTGTAAATTATATATTATATTAGATGACTCATCTATACTATATAAGAAAGCTCGTGGAGGGGGTGGATGCAATTTTCTCCATTATTTTTTTGAAATGACATACTGGTCCCTATGTGCACAATATATTGTTGTCTTTTTTATTTTTAAAATTATATATTGTATTAGAAGACTTGTCTATACCATATCAGAAAGCCTGCGGAGGGGGTTGGATGCAATTTTCTCCATTATTTTTTGAAGTTATATATTGGTCCTTCTGTGTACACCACATTGTCTTTAATTTTTTAAGTTATATATTATATTAGTAGGCTCATCTATACCATATATATGAAAGTTCACAGAGGGGGTTGGATGTGCTTTTCTCCATTATTTTTTGAAATTACATATTGGTCCATGTGTGGGTACACCACACTTTTGTCTTTAATTTTTCAAATTATACATTATATCAGGAGGCTCATTTATACTATATAAGAAAGCCCACAAATGGGGTTCGATGCGATTTTCTCCATTATTTTTTGAAATTATATATTGATCCATGTGTGTACACTACACTTTTTTTGTATTTTTAAAATTATATATTATATTAGAAGTCTCATCTATACTATATAAGAAAGCCCGCAAATGAGGTTGAATGGTTTTCTCCATTTTTTGAAATTACATACTGGTCTCTCTGTGTGTACACCACACTTTTGTCTTTAATTCTTAAATTATATATCATATTAGGAGACTCATCTATGTTATATAAAAAAACTCACAGAGGGGTTGGATGCAAATTTCTACATTATTTTTTGAAATTACATACCGATCCATGTGTATGTAGACCACAATTTTGTCTTTATTTTTTAAAAAAATTATATTATATTAGGAGACTCATCTGTACTATATAAGAAAGCCCGCAAAATGGGTTAAATGCAATTTTCTCTATTATTTTTTGAAATTACATATTGGTCCTTGTGAGTATGAGAAGATCTATTAAGATATGTATTGTACATATTTATTGCATCTTCTTTTCTTAAAGTTTAACCTAGAAATACTCATTGCGGCCTATTAAGGAACTCGTACATAACACGAGATTATGCCTAATATTCAACATAATCAAAGTCTTTCTTTTGTCAATAATAGCATATTGTCATGTTCGTGTGTTTTTTTATACTCATTCTATATATATATAGATAATATTCCCTACATCGCATGGTGGTAAAAAGTACATAGTCAACTAGTAGTGATTGAGTAGATCACCAACCGTCTAAATGTAGATATAAAGGTTTGTAACGGAGTGGGGTTTCCTTATAACACTCCATGATGATATGAAAATACTATAGGATAACATAACATGTTCTAATTCCATACCGTCTCTTCTAAGATCTATTTCATGACAAGCGTGTGTAGTTCATTGCCATTAGCGACAACTTTAAGTGTTGTTTGTATGACTAGAAGTCTACCTATATCTGCAACATCTACAAAACATATAATTATCATAAAATTATTTTATCAAATGAATCAGTTGTTCATCAATCTTGTAAATATTATTATAGTATTTTTTTGTTTCTCTCAATCCATATGGTCCATATGATAGCTGTTGATGGATTTATTATTGTAAGAACCTATAAGGTGACTAAGATCTTTGGAATGTCTATGTTCTAAATTGAGTTTAGGGGATGTAAGGATGACAGAAGCGTTAGTAAAGTGTGTCCATGCATATCCGGTCATGTGTCATGCAAAAAAAAAAAGATGTTAATTTGTAACATCCCTGACCTGGGTTATGCCTTAATCCTGGGAGTTTTGCTTAAGAAAGTTAATTAGATCCTTAATTTTATCTTGTGAAAAGTAATTAAGTCTCAAGAGGAACTTATGTTTCAATTTTAGTCTCTTTCGAATAATGTTGAAACAATGTTTTGCTTGTTTTGGACTAAAGTACAAATTACCCAATTTGAGGGGTTAACTTGCAAATGTTACATGATTAAATGTTCCTCATATGTTGAAGAATCATGCGAATGAAGATGATGCAGAGGTATGGCTTGGGAAAAGCCTGAGTACCAAGAAAGAGCTGATAAAGCAATGTTTGTGCATTAAAACCTAGTTTTGGTATAATGTGCAATTTACCCAAAACCTAGGGTTCAATATGAAAATTACCACTTCAGAATAGTCTCTAATGTTTCTTGTCATCATGCAGAGCAAAGAAAATGAGAGGGTCATCTCATTTGTATCATTTTGGAGGAGAGATAATCTTGATATTAAAATAATCAAGATTTAAGCATAATTGAAACCCTAATTCAATTTAATGCAAAAATAAATAAAATAATTGAAGGGCCTTCAAACAAAAACGAGATGGTTGAATTTTCTCAAGTGTGAACTTCCTTGTGCCTTGCAAAGTCAACAAAAATATCCAAAGGAATGGATAACTCACTCACATTATTAAAAGAAAAAGTAATATCCACTAACTCATGGATATTACTATTATATGATTAAGGTGCTTAATTTTCTTTTCCTTAATTCATGGATAATGAAGAGAAATTCGGAGGTGAGGAATATATCTTTGCATGCAAGTAATTTAGGGGGGAGAGGTGGCACCAATTTTGGAATTAAAAGATTTTTATAAGACATTTTCTCTCTCATTGAATTTCTTATAAAAACACCTTTTTCAACTCAATTGAGAGGCTTTTTCGAATCCACTTCTTCTCTTTTCTTGAAAAACGACCAAGGGAGATTTGGAGGACCAGGAGGACGACCCCCAACCTGTTGGTAAGCTTCTTGACTTCCTTTCACCTTAATTCCATGGTGGAAATCGAAAATCAATGCATGATTTCTTCTTATCTCGATCCCATCTTCAATTCTAACCATTCCTTTTCACTCAAAGCTTGAGGACGAGCCTTGGGATAGTGAAAGGAGTTGCATTCACCATTGTTGACGTGAGCTTGGAGATTTGAAGCTCAATTGGAGGCGGGTTATATAACTTGAACCCTTATTCATTATTATTGAATTCAATCCCTTAATTCCATATGTTCAATTGTTCTTCTTGCAATTTCTTTGATTAATTGATGAAACGACCATGGAAATGGTAGTAGAATTCTAGGGGTTGAAGCTTGATGATGATTACATCATCTAAGTCACCCATCTTAATAATATCTAGTTGCAAACGGTTTTAAGTCCTTGGTCCAAACGGTTTTCAAACTATTTGGAGACCAAACGTTTTGCAAACTATTTGGAGTTTTAAATCCCAAACCATTTAGATGGGTTGACCGTTTGGATGGGTTGACCATTTGAGGTCAGGACCCTAGTACATGTTGGATGATGATCTAATGGATCCAAATGATTGATTCAATATATGGACAATCCTCCAATTAGAAACCCTAATCGGGTTAAGTGTTGAAATTTCAATTGGTTGATTTATAATGTTGGTTTGATTAACGCAAACGGTCTCAAGACCATTTGGAGATCACCCAAATGGTCTCAAGACTGTTTGGAGGTCAACCAAGACCATTTGGAGGTCTAGGGTTGAGTATGGTGAAGTAATTAAAGGTCCAGAGATAGCAAATTGAAATGCAATCAATAGTTAAATTGTTGATCAATCTAATGATCTAAACCCTACATGAATTTCACAAATTTCAGTGATGGGATGGGGCAAACAGTATCAATACCATTTGGAGGTCATCCAAACGACTTCAAGACCGTTTGAGGTCAGGTCATATCATAATTTGATGAGGATTCACTAATTTCAATTGAATCGGTTCTACAATGTTAACCATTGATAGTTCCTCGAATTCAATACCCTAATTGATGGTGTCTTGATTATAAACCCTAGATCAATTGTGTTACATCCAACTCACCAAAAACAATATTAACTTAAGCGGAAGCGAATCATTTGCAGCGGATTACTGAAAATCACTAAAAATTAAAACTTTTTGCAACGAGATCCAAACACAGGAAACTCTTACAACAAGAACCATAGTATTACACATACATCTATGTTTGCAGTTACATTCCATGTAACATCTCTTCTCGAGGATTACATACAACCGTTGCTTTACCAAACTATACATAAGCAACATAACTTCGAGGCGTTGAAGCCAAAATCTCATATCGATTCATTAAAAACACTAACTATAAACTCCGAGGACCTGAGAGTACAGAGACGACACATAGGACTACTAACTATAACTTGACAGACAATGTCTCCACCTAAGACATTACTGTTGTCCCTGATGCTACTGTTGTTCTTTCTCAGCTATGGGGTTTCTGCCTCTTCATCCGCGTTCCCCTAAAAACATTGGATCCCACGGGGGTGAGACAATTATAAATTGCCCCAGCGGGAGATATAACTCTCCGCCAAAACATTGTTATAGCAGTTTATTATAATAAAACTGGGCAGGAGTTCTTATATATTAACAGTAGTATTAATCATTGAATGAACAGAGTAAAGTAATCTCCTTTCCTAAGGAGAGCCTTGCATTTATTCATGATAGAATCATAATTCATCCTTCTACTTGCAATGAGTATTAAGAAATATGAATAACATTTATCAACTACATATGCATAAAAGAAATGTAACATCAGCCAATAAATTTCCGTATTCAATCCTTAAGCAAACATGCTATACGGCTGATTACATTTTACAATCACACTTATGCCCTGAGGAGATAAGGTATACCGCTCATACTCCAACCGACCATTGCAAAGTCGAAATCGGTGCCATACAAGGTCAATGGTAGAGCCGGCTACCAAGACCTCCCTTATCTCGGTCAGTATGAGATCAGATGCAGGACATCTTGTGTCTCTGCTAAATAGCTTTCCAGGGTATACTAGCAACTTCACTATTAGAGTTACAGTGGCGTATTGCACTCTCTTCGCGATCGTGAGATTTCTTATTTATCTCCATCGATCTGACATTAATATTATTGGGAGATGTGTACTGCATATGCACCAATCATCGGGAGATTCGTGGTACATCATCCCGGTACAATAATGAAGGATTGAGAGGTTTAATGTTTACCTTTCCTCAATTCTCTCATTAGGACGTCAGGATACATTCGCTCATTTCCCCCACATATTCAAAATATGTGTTCCGAGTTTTGCCGCGGAGCACCCATTTCACCATTCAGCAAGTTCTTACACTGATGGTTATATGGCCAGGGCTCTACATGATATGATTTCACTTGATTAATTAAGTACATTAGTATATTCTTTTAGCATCAGTCAAGTTCTCAAGCATAACTTATTCAGACAAATGCTACAAAGAAACATGTACTGTTTTCATCAATCATTTCTTAGTCTTTATAAGACATTGGGATCTCATTCCCTCATTTCATTTCTTGAATGTTCACCTCTCTCAACAACATCATTATCAGACTTATTAAATCTGGGTATTCATACCCTCAGTTCATCACTAAACACTGTTACCACTTGTTAGGTAACTATTACCTCTAGGTTCTCAGACCGAGGTATACATAATACTTGTTATACAAGTATCTCACATGGCTCACAAGGCCTATTAAGTGTTTTATCACCTTTCACTAGGCAACAACTTATTCATGGAACTCATAAGGTCCATACACATTTTTGTTACTTTTACTAAGCAACAACAACATTAGGCACATAAGGCCATTCAACATATCTCTTATATGAATGTCATAGCTCAAATCTGGCTATGTTCATCATCTCATGATGTCTACATGATTAATAGACATGATAATAGTCATGTATATCATTTCTCACATCATATGAAACAATAGTAACACCTCCATCCTTTATCAAGATTAGGGTTATCTATCAAATAGGGATTTTCATTACCTTCACCCAAAATTAGGGTTAGGGTTTCCCATCATACATTAATTAGGGTTTCATGTTCATACTATTAGTTCAACCCTAATATATTGCTCCACACCTCTGGAAGTATTTAAAGACATCATAAGTATTTGCTTATGATCACTATTCTCATCATATATCATTAATGATCATCAAATCAAGGTAAGAGTTCATTTCTCATTCTTGTCATGGTATGATTATATCATACTCATTTATTTGGCTTAGTCCCATTCTCAAGGTTTATTAATCAACATTTATCAAGGTACATTGAGTTCATTACATCTTTATTGTAACAATTACATATCACACACTCCATGTGTTTCTTATCCAAGAATATTAGATTAGGGGTTCATCAAGGAATGTCTATCTTGAAATGCTGAATGTGATATCTATCATGTCATGATGTATCACTTTCTTCTCATATCCTTCTTACTTAAATAATTCAGCTATCTTTGTATTAAGGTATTTCCCCTCTTAATACTTTATCCACTAACTTGTCACTATCATCATATAGTACATAGGTCACATATTAGAATTGTCCGACCATCTTTAGTGATATGGACTTATCCCATGATTAGGCATTGTTGATATAGAATAAATCATTATCAACTATTTTCGGTATTGCAACTCTTAGGATGTTATCCACATCATTATTTAGTATAGCATACATCATTACTAAGAGTTTCATGTTCTAATCATTGTAAGGTGTATAGGTTGTTACACATGTATAGAGTTGATTGTATAAAGATATAGGCATCATCTTGTCTCTTAGTCCCTTATTAATTAAAATATCCACATTACCATTCATATGGTTCATCAACCTTACCCTTCATGTTTATAACATTTTCATCTTATTTAATTATATTAGCTACACCCCTCTTTGGTGTACTGGCTATTAAACCATCACTAGGGTTTCACATATCATAGTATCATTACATGACATCATCCTGGATTGAGTCTTACATCACCTCATTGCTTCAGGGTTCCATATATCATCATTCTAATTTAGGGTTTCATATAGCATTACTCTAGATCAGGGTTTATCATTCCATAATCCACAATTAGGATTTACTATTCACATCACATTACCCTAGATTAGGGTTTATATTCAATACCCACAATTAGGGTTTACTATTCACCCCAAGTAGGAGTGATCATCAAAGTACCTTGAATTAGGGTTTCTCATGTCATCACTATGAATTAAGATCATACTATCATCATGTATTAGGATTTCACCTATCAATGCCCTCAATTAGGGTTATGATTCATTAACCTTCATAATTAGGGTTTCAAGATCTCACTATGAAGGATCATACTCTAATTAGACATCTATCCATAATGAGAGTCCATTACATGATTAACATTCATGTAGGAAGTCTTCTCTCTCATCTTCTATAAGATGATGTTTACTTCAGCCTTGATTAGACTAAGTCAACTCAACTTGAATAAGAATTGGCATCATGGGTTATGTCCTTATCACCATGATCATTAAAGCTTAACTATTTAAAGGGTACTAATCACCCCATCTCATTAAAGGTACCATTATTATAAACATCATTGGTTTACATCATGTAATTGACCACTTAAACCATTGACCTTTATTTACTTTAAGTGTCCATACAATTTGATTAATTACCTTCCAAATGATCTTGGTCACTTAGACCTCAAACGGTTTTGACCAATCAGACCTTAAACGGTCTTGGTTGAATATTCAAAACCGTTTGGTAAAGTTGAGGTTGAAACTGTTTGCCAAAGTGAACCCTTGAGATCGTTTGCTAAAGGTGCACACTTGAAACCGTTTGCTAAAGGTAGTCTTTGAAACCGTTTGCTAAAGGTGACCTTGAAACCGTTTGCTAAAGTTGAACATTGAGATCGTTTGCTAAAGTAAAATTTTGAAACCGCATGAACTCAACCGGTTTGGGATCGTTTGGTCCCAAATAGTCTTGAGACTGTTTGGTCCCAAACGGTCTTGAGACCGTTTGGAATCAAATGGTCTTGAGACCATTTGGTCCAAACATCCTCAAAACCGCATGGACCAAAAATAGTCTCAACTAATCAAATTGACTTAGGGTTTCCAATGTTGATTCCTTCAACCATTGAATTCATGTAACCAATCATCAATTGGACCTATCACCATACATTAATTGATTTAAATAGGTCACCCTTCAACTAATTTGACCCTCAATTGACCCTCAATTGATCATCAATTAGGGTTTGAATCAATTGAATTAGGGTTTGGAATCGATGATCCTTCAACATTAATCAATGTGTAACTAGTTACTTTAAAACTATTGGACCACCATCCAAATTGGACATGACCTGACCCTAAATGGTCTTGAGGTCGTTTGGATGACCTCCAAACGGTCTTGAGACCGTTTTCCCATCTCATCACCCAAATCCATGTCATCCAATTAGGGTTTGGATTATTGGATTGATCACTAAATCAACATTTGATTACAAATCAACTCGGTATCTTTAGATCTTCAAACACCTAACCATAGTCAACCCTAGACCTCCAATGGTCTTGGATGACCACCAAACGGTATTGAGACCGATTGGGTGATTCCCAAATGGTTTTGAAACCGTTTGGGTCAATCAACCCAAGTTTCCAACTTAATCACTTATGAAATCAACACTTAACCTGATTAGGGTTTGGTGGTTGATGGACCTTCAACTCATGAACCAATTGGAACTAATCAATCATAATTGATGGGTCATTAACCTAGATCATTTTCAACAGATCTCCAAATGGTCAACTGATGTGATGATTTTGAGTCGCATTTATAGACATATTTTACTTGTGTTTTATGCAGTTATTGGTCATTTTGGTGGTTAATATTGTATGATTCATTTACTTTGGTCTATGATCCTTCTCAGTGTCAAATTTCCCTTATTTTGGTATTTTGAGCATAAATGATTACAATAATATGTTTTATGTCGGCTTATGTGGTTTTGTGTTGTAATTTCAGGAAGAACAAATATCTGCCACCATCGACAGTGGTCGATACCATCGACACAAGCACAGGTTGCCAGCCGTAAGGAGCAGCACAGAGTCGATACCATCGACGGCGAAGTCGATGGTAGCGACGTACCATCAGGCTGCTGGCGAGAAAACAGTCGATACTATCGATCCTAAAGTCAATACCATCGACACGAGGAGCTTCAGCGACGGGAAAAGACAAAAGTGACACCTAAGAGAGTCGATACCATCGACCCTCATCGATGGTATCGAGTTAACATCAGTCGCGATAAAGAAAAGAAAAGAATACCAGCCGATACCGCGCAAGGTCAATACCATTGACTCGCATCGATGGTATCGACACCGTCAGATACAAGTTTGCTTTAGATAGATCTAAATCCGACGGCTGTGATAATTTGGCGACCTAACTCGGTGATTATACCTAATGACGGTGGCTAAGACCAATCTATCACGTCATTAGCCGATGCACACGTCCCGAGAGGTGTGGAGAGAAGAACGGAGCCCAGAAGTGCACCCTAGCCGTTCCGAACGCTGAAGAAGACGTTTTCCACCGCCGAAAGGCCGGAGATTGCGCATTCTATGCCAAGGAACGCTTGGATCTTCTCCATTCAGGGGTTTCACTACTTAATCACATTTTTCTCCGTGTTTCCCCTTTTCTCTACCATGTTTTGCTATGAGATGAACATGCGGGGCTAATCCCCTTTATCTTTAGGACCGGGAGTAGCCCAGGGAATCATTATATGACAATTTTATCATAGTAATTCATCGTTTATCTCTTAAATCCGTGGTATGATTTCGTTTTCTCAATTATATTGTTATGCTTGATCACCATAATAATAATCCAATGCCCTTAATTACTTTGAAAGAAGAATTAACGGTTGAAAAGAGTCAGAATTCACATTAATTGACAAATCCCTTAAACAAGGTGATGTAAGGTTAATGGTGGAAACCCAGAGGTCGTTTCTAATGCACTTAGTTTAGGGTATATGTTACTATGACGGTGGAACCGACCTAAACATAGGTAGTGAATTGTGCCACGACAGTGGGCAATTCTGATTACAGGCCACTACTCGGATAGAGAGATGAATATGAGTAACTATATAGAAATTCATGCAATGATAACCTGTGGTGAAACCGCAATCCTAAAGATCTCCACTTGAATTGATTAAACTAAACCTTTAATCGATTGTTTTTTCTTGTTTTGTTTCATTTTCTTTTAATTTTACAACAACTTTCAACTTGTTAACCGGTCTAGCGGTTTGCGAGTAGTTAGTAGTAGTCTCCGATAAATTCAGTGTCCCTGAGTTTGACTCGGGCCTCACAAAGGCCTTTATTACATTGACGTGTACACTTGCGTTTGACGCACGTAAAAAGCGTGTCAAGTTTTTGGCACCATTGTCGGGGACACGACAATTGTCGGCACTACGAGTGCTGCAAGCGGCCACTCTAGGCCACTTTTTATTTTTATTATTTTGAAATCATTTCTAAAATTCATAGTCTATCTTTCCAATTTTTGTAATCATCTAGCACGGTACTGAACTCAAATTTCTATTTTGCAGGTATTGTACATGGTGCAGACGCGTAGCACCGACTACACGCAACAGGAACCAGAGGTTCCACTGCCGGAACCGGACGACGAGGAGTATTACAATCAAGATCACTTGGAAGAAACAGATTCCAAATCCGAATAAGAAGAAATGGCAGAGGAACAGACGATATGGGAGAAGATCAAGGCGTCTTCCTCATCTGCTTCAAAGGGGCCAATCAAGAAGTAGGCGATCAACATTCCGACGTACAAGATTGATCCTGCATTAATTAATCTGGTCAAGTCAAATGCATTCCATGGGCTAAAGAATGAAGACCCAGTCACTCATATAAGCCAATTCGTAGAGAACTGCGATATGATTAAAATTGACAGATTTCCACTGGAGACGCTCTACCTGAAGCTGTTCTCGAGTTCTCTGGCAGGAAATGCACGAGAATGGTTGCACAATCTGGATGATGAGTATGTGGAATCATGGAACCACATGGTGGAGGTATTCTTTGAAAGGTTCTTCCCGCCCGAGAAGACTAATGACATGATCAGGAAAATCAACAATTTCACCCAGAAGGCAGGAGAGACCTACTCTGAGACCTGGGAAAGGTTTCAGATCATGCTTAGGAGGTGCCCGCATCACGGGCTTGATAAGGAGACACAGGTTAAAATCTTCTATTTTTCTCTTTCCGAGCATGATAGAAGTAACCTAGATTCCGCGGGCTCAGGATTCTTTTTAAAGAACACGTACACGAGGTGTTGGGAAATTCTAAAAAACATGGCCAAGAAGCAATCCTGGGGTGACAGGGATGCCGTAAAGCACGTTTGAGTTGCGGGGGAATCAAAGGCAATCAAAGAGCTGAATGAGAATATGGACCTTCTAGCAAAGAAACTGCTTCCAAAAGAAGATACTGAATCAGAGGATGAAGCTCAAGTCAAATTTATGCGCCAGCAGCAGGGTTACAGAAATAACGATTACTCATGGAGGAAGGACAAGAAATTCTCCTGGAAAGATCTGAATAATTTTTTGCAGGACCCCGATGCAAAACCCCAGCAGGTGGCGGAGGATAAGAGCACGGAGTTGCTCAACCAAGTGATAAAGCAAAACCAAGAACTTATAAACACTTTTGGCCAGCAAATCAAGCAACAGAGGGAATTTATGAATCAGTTTGGACAGACATTGTAGAGCCATGGGGCTCAGATGAGGACAATAGAGGCGTCGATGGTGCAAATGGCAGCTTAAACAGCCAATCTGAAGAAGCCAGTGCAACAAGGTTTTCCGGGTAACACAAACGTTCCAGGAGGAAACCAACAAGCGAAGGCAATCTTGCTAAGGAGTGGCAAGAAGCTTTTAAACCCCAGAGCCGATGAACCAAGCAAACCCCAGTCAGAAACCGAAGGTGAGGCCATTGAGGAGGTGCCAATCTCAGTCACAGAGCCGGTTGAGGAACTAGCAGAGGATGTCACTGCGGACCCCATTGTTGTTGAGGAAGAGACACAGAAAAGGACACCATATGTTCTGTCACATCAAAGGGCACAGGCTGTTCCGGTCCCATATCCGAATAGTGTGAAATCAAAGAAGGTGGACGCCCATTTCAAGAAGTTTTTGGACAGTTTCAGAAAGCTCTCAGTCAACATCCCATTATTAGAGGCAATAGAGCAAATTCCCTCTTACGGAAAGTTTTTGAAAGACATCATTACTAAGAAGAGGAAGATCCCTGACACGGAGGTTGTAGTTCTCAAGGAGCAGGTGAGTGCCTTCATCATGGGCACATTGCCACCTAAGAGGCAGGATCCGGGCTGCTTCAATATTTCATGTTACATTGGTAAGGTGAAATTCGGAGAAGCACTGTGTGATTCCGGGGCAAGCATAAACTTGATGCATCTTTCTACATTCAAGAAATTGGGATTAAAAGAATCAAGGCCGAGCAATATGACAATTCAGTTGGCGGACAATTCCGTGGTGAAGCCTTATGGTATTTGTGAAGATGTATTGGTGAAAGTAGATCGGTTTGTATTTCCAGCAGACTTTGTCGTAATGAAGATGCAAGATGAACAAGGCAATGAGTTACTACTTGGACGACCCTTCCAAGCTACAGCGGACATGATACTTGAGATGGGGAGAGGTCGTTTGACCTTGGGTATCGCCGATGATCGGTTTGAGATGGTCATGCCTTCCAGCACCACGTCATCTAAAGCTAAGGAGCAGTGCCGCATGGCGAAGCATTTTGATCACAATATCTCACTTTGTCTAGGGAAGCCATTTTTAGATATGGCTCATGTAATGACTAAGGTGGAGAAAGGGACATTGGTTGTTGACATTATGAAGCAGACCAAGGTTGTGTCCCTTAGCAAAGCTGTGGGTTTTCCTAATGATGAAGAGGAGGACATTTCCCTCCTTACTGATGATGAGGCAATAGCAAGTTCTGTTTTAGATGCATATCCAGAATTACCATTAGAATCCTGCTTGATCAATATAACACATGATTGGATGAGAAGCAAGTCAATGCAGGAGTGTGCCAAGATGCTTCAGGTGCTTCCATGCTTTTATGCTATGTACTATGAATACCTTGGCGAACTCCCACCACCGCTTCAGTCATCCTTAATCAGCCCGCCAGATTTGGAATTGAAGCCATTGCCACCGCACTTGAAGTACGCATTTCTAGCTGAGGAAGAGAAGTTGCCTGTGATTATATCGGCATATCTGAGTGTCGAGGAGGAAGACCAGCTGCTGATTGTGTTGAAGAACCACCAAGGTGCATTCGGGTGGTCGGTCGCAGACATCCAGGGGATCTCCCCTACATTGTGCCAACACAAGATTCGGCTCGAGGAGGGAGCCAAGCCGGTGATTCAGCCACAACATCGACTAAATCCTAGCATGATGGAGGTAGTAAAGAAGGAGGCGATCAAGCTCCTTTCTGCAGGTATCATCTATGCTATATCCGACTCGACGTGGGTGAGTCCTACACAGGTAGTCCCTAAGAAGGGGGGAATTACTATTACACATAATCTCTTAAATGAACATGTCACGACCCGCTTGGTAACCGGGTGGCGTGTATGTATAGACTACCGTCGATTGAATGCTTCTACACTTAAGGATCATTTCTCTCTTCCATTCATTGATCAAATTTTAGAGCGTTTAGCCGGCCGATCGCATTTTTGTTTTCTTGATGGTTATTCGGGGTACAATCAGATTTCCATTGATCCCAAGGACTAAGAGAAGTCCACCTTCACTTGTCAGTACAGAACATTTGCATACCGCCGTATGCCTTTTGGTCTGTGTAATGCACCGACAACCTTTCAGCGTTGCATGCTTGCCATCTTTTCCGATATGGTTGAACGCTGTTTGGATGTTTTTATGGACGATTTCTCCGTCTATGGTGCGTCCTTTGATGAGTACTTATACAATTTGGACAAGGTTTTGCAACATTGTGAGGACACACATTTGGTCCTCAATTGGAAAAAATGCCACATGGTGGTAAGCGAAGGGATTGTGCTTGGACATAAAGTGTCTAGCAAAGGGTTGGAGGTAGACCCGGTAAAGATCGAAGTTATTTCCAAATTGCCCCCACTGAATTCGGTTAAAGGGGTTCGGAGTTTTCTAGGTCACACCAGTTTTTATCGCCGCTTTATAAAATATTTCTCTAAAATTGCCAAACCATTATCTGAGTTGTTGGAAAAGGATGTTGTTTTTTATTTTAATGACAAGTGTTTACATGCGTTCAACGTGCTTAAAGAAAAACTGATTTCTACACTGGTTGTGCAAACACCGAACTTGACTAAGCCGTTTGAATTAATGTGTGACGCGTCTGATTTCGCAGTTGGGGCTGTTTTGGGACAACGTGTGGACAATAACCTGTTGTGATTTTCTATGCATCCAAAACCTTAAATGACGCTCAACTAAATTACACGACAACCGAAAAAGAACTTCTCGCCGTTGTTTTTGCTTTCAAAAAATTTCGGCAATACCTTGTTGGATCAAAAGTCGTGGTATGGACGGACCACGCCGCCATTAAGTATTTGATGGAGAAAAAGGATGCCAAACCTAGATTGATTAGGTGGATCTTGCTTTTACAAGAATTTGATATTGAAATAAAAGATAAGGCGGGCATTAAAAATGTGGTCGCAGACCATTTGTCTAGGTTGGAAAGGGTAGATGAAAAGGATTTGCATATACCCATTACCGAGACATTTCCTGATGAACAACTTTTAAAAGTGAAATCGAAAGACCCTTGGTTTTCTTATATTGTTAACTATCTTGCCTGCAAAATTATCCCGGATGATTGGACATACCAAGAGAAGAAGAAATTTTTCCATTCTCTGCGTTATTATTTCTGGGATGACCCTATTCTGTTGAAGCAGTGCAGGGATGGTGTCTTACGCAGGTGTGTACCGGAGGTGGAATACGAAAGTGTTCTTCATCATTGCCATACACTACCGACGGGTGGCCACCACGCTAGTTCTCGCACTGCAGCCAAAGTACTTGAAAGTGGCCTATACTGGCCTACTTTGTTCAGGGATGCTTATGATTTTGTGCGGCAATGTGATTCCTGTCAAAGGGCAAGTAACATTTCAAAAAGATACGATATGCCCCTCAATGTATTTCAATAGGTTGAGGTGTTCGACTTGTGGGGTATTGATTTTATGGGACCCTTTGTGTCCTCAAATTCTAACTTGTACATTCTTTTAGTTGTTGATTATGTGTCGAAGTGGGTAGAGGCAATACCCACAAGGACTAATGATTCCGCTGTAGTGTGTAGGTTTGTTAAAGAATATATTTTCTACAGGTTTGGTGTACCAAGAATGATCATTAGTGATGGAGGTATGCACTTCCGGAATCAAAAGTTCGTGGCACTGTTGAGAAAGTACGGGGTAAAGCACAACATTGGTACCCCGTACCACCCACAAACTCAAGGGCAAGTGGAGGTCTCCAATCAGGAGATTAAGAAGATCTTGGAGCGTACTGTGGCTTCCATGAGAAAGAATTGGAGTACCCTGCTACCAGATGCTTTGTGGGCGTACAGGATGGCGTTTAAGACACCTATAGGCACTACGCCTTTTAGGTTGGCTTATGGTCGGGCCTGCCACTTGCCGGTGGAATTAGAGCATAAAGCGCATTGGGCGCTGAGGAAGCTAAATTTGAGCTATGATGAAGCAGGAAAGAAAAGGTTGCTTGAGCTCAATGAACTAGACGAGTTGAGGATGAATGCATATGAAAGCTCGCAGATCTACAAGGAGCGAACAAAGTTGATTCATGATTGCCATATTCAAATGCGTGTTTTCAAGAAAGGAGATCGTGTACTTTTGTTCAACTCCAGGTTGAAGATGCATCCTGGGAATTTGAAATCCCGGTGGAGTGGACCGTTCACCGTAGAGGAGGTCAGGCCACATGGCGCAATCATGGTGTGTGATGGCGAGACAACATTCCTGGTCAATGGACAACGATTGAAATTGTACTTCGGTGAAGATTACACAAGGAAAGTGAATGAGGTCAAACTCATTGTGCTTCCAGATGCATGAGGAGCTTCAAGTCGTCTAGCCTAAGACGTTAAATAAGGGCGCTTGTTGGGAGGCAACCCAGCTATCACTAGTGTAGTTAATTTCTTTCACATTTTGTACTTTGATTTGATTTGACTTTGTTTTTAGTGTAAAAAAGGTACCGTGATCATTTGCTCAATGTGCAGGACTGAGGCAGAGTCGATACCATCGACCCTTGTGTCGATGGTATCGAGTTGGGTACAGGTTGGTGGCTGCAAAAATCACTCTGTGTCGATACTATCGACGGCCTCGTCGATGTATCGACACACCAACAGGTTGATCGCAAAGTTGAGGTCGATAGTATCGACATGTATGTCGATACTATCGAGATCTCTGGAGATATTCAGACGCAAATTGTCTCAGTGAAGTCGATACCATCGACAGGCCTGTCGATGGTATCGACCAAGTTACAGGCAGAAAGCGGCGGCCGGGCCTCGCGAGGGTGTTGCCCTAACCAGAAGTCGATACTATCGACTTGTGTCGATAGTATCGACGCTACACGTCACCGATCCGTGAGAGGAAATCAACGACGATCGCTGCATCGAGAGAGTCGATCCATGGGACAGGTCGATACCATCGACACCTGTCGATAGTAGTGACACATCATCGATCTGGGTCCCCCACATCAAGCCATCGACGACTGTCGATACCAGCGGCGGGTGGATTGTGCTACAGGAGTCGATACCATCGACTCGCGTCGATGGTATCGACGGGCATACAGCAGCGCCGGCCACGGTTATATAAGGGATGGATTGTCGTCATATGACGTCACAACTTTAGAGCAATACTTCTCCACTTGTGCCATGCGTCTTTGTGAGCAATCGGAGCCCGGCCACAGACATCCAAGGAGCAAGTTCTTCATCGAGCGGAGATACTCTTCTCCGACCTTCCCCGAGCTCCGTCTCTATCCTTTCTTCTTCGACAATGGTCCAACTGTCGGCGCTTCTTCTTCACGCGCGACACCGATGGAGATACCGATGTTCGTTCCTCCACTGACTGCATCCATTCCACATCCGCACATTTTCCATCCTTCCGTAGAAGTCAAGAAGGTCTACGAGGAACTGATGAAGCGCAAGATTGAGCCGACCCGCTACGTTGACTGTGACGTGATCCGTAATCTGGGGTTTGAGGCTAATCTGGTCTACGTGCTCAAGGGCCAGGTGAGGCATACGAGTAGGAGGCCCGATGAGATGGAACTCCATGTCGATGGCCAACCATTCTTCAATGAATGGCCGACATACAAGGAGCTAGTCACAGAATTCATGGCGTCGCTGGACATATGTGTCGTGCCAAACGACATCATTGCCACTGACCGTGAATGGATAAAAGGCCGTGTTTCTTTCCGGATGTACAACAATGATTACACTCTCACCCTCCAGCAGTTCAACTCTATCTATAACTGGAATCATGGGCGAGAGCAGTACCGGCGGCCAGACAACCGGACTGATTATGATGCTATCTTCGCTGAGCTAGTGACTGTGCCTCCGGGCAAATCTGTGAGCTACCACAACGCGACGGTGGCGGATTTTGAGCATCCGTTCGCACGGATTCTTCATCGCATGTTGTGTACTACTCTCTTTGCTCGTGGTGACCTGTCTCTTAGCAAGTTTCAAGAGACAAACCTGTTTTTTCTGCACAAGATACTGAAGCGACAAGAGTGTAATTGGGGAGCATTTTTCTTGTAGCGTGTGTTGGCTGTAAAGAGGAGCACGCGGAAGGCTCCAATTTACTTTGGAGGGCTCATCACACCGCTGGCCCACTGTCTTGGGTTGAATTTTTCCCAGTTGACTCCTCTCTCCAACAGAAGCAAGGTCAATTTGCAGCATCTTCACCACTCCAACCTCATCCTGCTGCGTGATGGATTGGCGTATGCACACTGCCACGTTAATCATGCTTATCAGGAGTGTTCGCTCCCCGACCCCGTCTTCCACATTGAGGGTGCTCAGCATTTTCGATGGCCTGTCATTTCCATCGAGAGTTCAGATGAAGACGGCGGCAACGACGCCAACAACAATGATGGCGACGAGGTTGAAGAGGAAGAGGAGGCCTACACTCCTCTTCGTGCACGAGTGGCACCTAGGAAGCGTCCTCGCATGCATCTGGGTGCATCTTCATCTTCGCAGCCTCCGCCACCACCACCGCCCTCACAGCAAAGCGAGGATGTCTACTCAATGCAAGGAATGTATGCAATGCTGCAGGATATCCATCAGACGCAACAGCAGCATACAGCGACATACGTTGGTATTCATGATACAACGAACCGGCTGCTTGACAATCAAAGGGTTATTTTTGAAAATGAGCGCCTCCTCCTCGACAACCAATAACATATTCACGATAGGTTGCATAGGATGGAGATGCAGCAGCAGCCCTTCTATGATCATTACTGGAGCCAGAACTACTTTGGGGGGGTATCCACAACCTCTACCCATGCCCCAGTATGATCTGAGCTTTCAGGGACAGTACCCATCTTGGGACCCCATGACCCCGCAGTACCCGCCTCTGCCGGAAGAGTGATCAATATCTCTGTTCCACCCTTTAAGGTTGTTTTTGACTATGAGGCCATAGTTGCATTCAAGCTTAGGGGGGAGTTGGAACAACTCTATCCTTTAGTTTTCTCAGTTTTTTAGTTTTATTATTTTGTCTTTTGTCATTTGTTTTTATTAGTTCTTAGTTTGTTTGTAGGATCCACATTCTATCTAGTGTAATTGTGGATGTCTTAAGTCATGTGTCATCTCATTTGCTTGTACATGGGAATCAAGGGAAATTTTTTTAAAAAAAATTGGTGTTTGCAAGCTTGTGTTGTGAAACTTTGAGCACATAACTTAAGAATTGGGTTTGTCAACTTTAAAATAGAAAATCACAACTGTACATTCCTAAGGATTCATGGAAAGTGGACGGAATTGGTTGTTTGAGCCTAAACTGACCAAATGATAATGAGACGTTAATTTGAAGTAAGAGAGAGAAACCTCTCGATTGCTACACAGGTCAATAAGGAGGGACGCATAATAATTTGTAAAGGTTCAGTCAATTAGTCTTGTGATCTATCCACTCCATTATTTTCATACTCCACCATAAGAATTGGAAGTACTTTACAGTTTTAACCTCGTTGAATGCATCTCATGTAGATAGGTCTTGCATTGCAAAGTATTTTCACATGTTTTGCATGAAAAAAAAAGAAGATAGAGTAGTTATACATGCACATTAACCTTAGGTGTGTGTCATTTAATTGCATAACTATCATTTTGTAGCTGCATTCACATCTTTTGTGCATATAGTACATCATGCATCTTATGTCTTCTACAACATTAAAGGTGGTGAACTTGTTCCATATCTTCTGAATGCTTCAAATGTATAAGTTATGTAACAAGAAGTGAGCCCGACAAATAATTCATTGTCATCTATGAAAATAAGGGCTTGAATTTTTTTTTGAAAATAAAAAAAAAAGAATTGAGAAGTAATAAAGAAGAAGAGGGAGAAAGGAACTTGTTTTCACTGCATATTAAGAAGAATAAGCACATGGTGTAGCTTTTGTAGATATTCCATCTCACCTTGAGACGGAATGATAGTGCATGCATCATTCCACTTAAAATGTAGGCATTAGGGCATTTTCACTTGCATATGTATCATTTAGGTCATTTTTGTTTTGTGCATGTTGAAACCGTATAATGCTTCCATTTCTTCTATGAGCCACCCATTCCATCCACCCGTTGCTCGAATTGGTAGGCCACCGTAATTTTCTTCTCACTCGTGAATATCAGGAGAGCTGCTTCCATGTAGATGGTAGTCAGGGCGAGCAACGTAGCATAGGAGATCACAAGATGCACCGAGTCTGAACTGGCAAATTTTATTATGTTAACTGCCTTATATGATAGTGTTCATCAATTTTGAGGTAGATATCTTTTATGGATGATTATTGTCGCCTTTAGGGTAATTATCATTATGTGGTTAGTAAGGGCCGGAATGTGAATGTTTGGTGGGGATCATATGGTGATGTTTGTTGTGATGATCTGTTCTTTAGTTGACCCTCGCAATTCTATTCTAAAGTTTTGTTGCTCGAGGGCAAGCAATGTTCAAGCTTAGGGGAGTTTGATGCGATGATTTTGAGTCGCATTTATAGACATATTTTACTTGTGTTTTATGCAGTTATTGGTCATTTTGGTGGTTAATATTGCATGATTCATTTACTTTGGTCTATGATCCTTCTCAGTGTCAAATTTCCCTTATTTTGGTATTTTGAGCATAAATGATTACAATAATATGTTTTATGTCGGCTTATGTGGTTTTGTGTTGTAATTTCAGGAAGAACGAATACTTGCCACTGTCGATACCATCGACAGTGGTCGATACCATCGACACAAGCACATGTTGCCAGCCGTAAGGAGCATCACATAGTCGATGGTAGCGACGTACCATCAGGTTGCTGGCGAGAAGACAGTCGATACTATCAACCCTAAAGTCGATACCATCGACACGAGGAGCTTCAGCGACGGGAAAAGACAAAAGTGACGCCTAAGAGAGTCGATACCATCAACCTTCATCGATGGTATCGAGTTAACATCAGTCACGACAAAGAAAAGAAAAGAAGACCAGCCGATACCGCACAAGGTCGATACCATCGACTCGCGTCGATGGTATCAACACCGTCAGATACAAGTTTGCTTCAGATAGATCTAAATCTGACGGTTGTGATAATTTGGCGACCTAACTCGGTGATTATACCTAATGACGGCATCCAAGAGCAATCTATCACGTCATTAGCCGCTGCACACGTCCCGAGAGGTGTGGAGAGAAGAACGGAGCCCAGAAGCGCGCCCCAGTCATTCCGGACGCCGAAGAAGATGTTTTCCACCGCCGAAAGGCCGGAGATCGTGCATTCTATGCCAAGGAACATTGGATCTTCTCCGTTCAGGGGTTTCACTACTTAATCACGTTTTTCTCCGTGTTTCCCTTTTTCTCTACCATGTTTTGCTCTGAGATGAACATGCGGGGCTAATCCCCTTTATATTTAGGATCGGGAGTAGCCCGGGGAATCATTGTACAACAATTTTATCATAGTAATTCATTGTTTATCTCTTAAATCTATGGTATGATTTTATTTTCTCAATTATATTGTTATGCTTGATCACCATAATAATAATCTAATGCCCTTAATTACTTTGAAAGAAGAATTAACAGTTGAAAAGAGACAGAATTCACATTAATTGACAAATCCCTTGAACAAGGTTGTAACATCCCTGACCTGGGTTATGAGTTAACCCTAGGTGTTTTGCCTAAATATGTAATTAAATCTTTGTGATTAACTCTGAGCATGTAATTAAGTTTCTCAGAAACGTATATTTCAGTATTTGCTCCTTTTTATTTAAAGTTGTAGCATTGTTTTGATATACAGGGACCTATGTGAAATTTACCCACTTTAAAGGGTTAGCTTGCAATTTTGCACATGATGAGATGTTCCTCTGATGTTGAGACATCATTAGAATCTCTTTGGCAAAGTTTGAGGGATTTCCCAAGCTAGAGCACCAAGGTGCAGCTGTGGAAGCAATCCCAGGGCTTGAAAACCCTAATTTGGGGTAAAATGCAATTTACCCAAATAAAGGGATGCAATTTGTAAATAATGTCATCTAAAGTATCTTTTTAGATTCTTGCCATCATTGAGAGAAGAAATGATGAGGAATTCACCTCAATTGAGTTATCAAGTTAAGAAATAGGCTTTGTGATTGAATAATCAGGGTACATGTGCAATATCCCTTTAAGTATGAACTTTATTATTAGATTGTTCTTCCTTGCCTTCTTTTCTATAACTTAAGATAAGTTTTGTCCTTAGAATAAAGAGGAAGGGACGAGCAAGTAATAAAGGAAGGACTTAGTTGGAATTAAGGGAAACTTATGAACTAATGTTGAAAATCCTACCCCATGTATATAAGCTCTCCTTCCCTTAGTTGCAAGGGAACTTAACCTTCGTTCCCTTACTGTTTCATTTCACCAAAGACGACCAAGGACTGCCTTGGAGCTAAGGAGGACGAACAAGGGGTGCAAGGTAGGTTTAAACCCCTCTTCTTGCCTAATTCCATGGTTAGAATTCGAATTCAAGGTCAGCTTCATGGCTAACTCTTGAAACCCTACCTTTCTAGCCGTCTCTTTTCATCCTTCCTTGGAGTTTTCACCTTGGCCAACCTGTGGGAACTCAAGGACGCCATTAGAGCTTGGAGCTTGAAAGCTTGGAGCTCAAGAAGCAAGCTTTAGGCGGGTTTTATAACTCTAAACCCATGCTTTACTATGTGCATCTTTATATGCGATTTGATGATAGCTCTTAGTATTTCCCTACTTTTCCCTGCTATTTTGCAAGAAAACCCGTGGGATATCTGTACTGTTCTTGAGCTAGAAGATGAAGGCGTGATTTCCAAGGAAAACCCACCGCTTTTCTTTTCCTTAAACGGTCCTAACAGTTTGCTCTCTCGGACTCAAGACCGCGAGGTGAGCAAACGGTCTCGAGACCGCGACAGGGCAAACGGTCTCAAGACCGTTTGGCCCCGTTGAACGAGCGTGGACCGTATAAGAAACCTGTTCCTAATTATATAGGCTAATTACCCTCAAAATTTGGGAGACTAACTCCAAAGGAATCGGGAGATATGACCTTTTTAAGTCACAACTTTAAATGAATTAATTACTGATTTTCAAACGGTCTGAAATTGCCTTTTTGGGCAAACGGTCTCAAGACCGTGTAAGGTCGTTGACTAAGCGTTGACCGTATGAGATTACTGTTCAAAATTATGTTAATTAACAACTCACCAAGTTTGATGGTCTAATTCCAAACGGGCTAAGAGTTGAAGGGTGAATACTAGGGTTAACCCTAGATAAAATCAGTACTGAAATTATGGTGACCTAATTAGGGTTTTTAGGGTTGATTGACCTAAACGGTCTCAAGATCGTTTGGGGGTCACCAAACGGTCTCAAGACCGTGAGGGCAATCAACCAAGACCGTTTGGAGGTCTGGGGTCAAGGATAGTTGACCAATTAAAGGTACAATTACACCGAATTACATTGCAATTAAATATTGACATGATCATCAACTCAATAGGTCAGATCTTGATGAATTTGCACTAGAATCCAAAATTGGATGGGCAAACGGTCTCAAGACCGTTTGGAACTCATCCAAACGGTCTCAAGACC
Source organism: Alisma plantago-aquatica (assembly GCA_963693085.1). Taxonomy (NCBI): domain Eukaryota; kingdom Viridiplantae; phylum Streptophyta; class Magnoliopsida; order Alismatales; family Alismataceae; genus Alisma; species Alisma plantago-aquatica. The sequence goes on from OY856410.1 coordinate 398,991,121, forward strand.
GAGAGGAAAATCACCCAAGACCGTTTGAAGGTCTAGGGTTGAATATTTTGACCAATTGAGGACCCAATTGCAAATAAGTTATTAATTTAATCAAAATTCTGTTTTGTGACTCAATCATGGTTCAACCCCTATCAAATCACCTTAGATTTTGATGAAATCTTGGGCAAACGGTCTCAAGACCATGTGGGGTCCACCCACATGACCTCAAGACCGTTTGGGCTAAGTTTGGGCCCAATTGGAGCTCAATTGAAAGGTTCAACCTTGTGTTGAGTCACATTGTTGAGTGTTGATGGGTGAACATTGATAGACCTTAATTGAATCGATTTCAACCATAATTGGTTAACCATTATGGGTCAATTGAATGACCAAGTGATCAAGCATAATCTTAGTTGACTAAATCCATAAGTGGTCAACATAGCTTTGACCATTTGAGGGCTTCAACATGGGTTGACATTATCGGTTGCATCTTTGAGCCTTGTTGAAGGACCAAGCGGCTGAGACCATGAGAGCCTCGCGGTCTCAAGACCGTGAGAGGGCTCGCGGTCTCAAGACCGTGAGAGGGCTCGCGGTCTCAAGACCGTGAGGGGGCTCGCGGTCTCAAGACCGAGAGGAGGCTCGCGGTCTCAAGACCGCGAAGGGCCTCGCGGTCCTGAGGTCAAACTAGCTAAACGGTCAACACCTCTTCGCGGACTCAACTCAAATTAGTCTTCGCGGTCTCGACTTTAATTTGAACCAATGGGAGGCTTCGCGGTCTTGGACCCCTGAAGAGGCTCGCGGTCTTGAAGCCTAAAGAGGCTCGCGGTCTTGGAGGGTCAAAGTGGGCAAACGGTCAACACTTTCAACCAATCTCAACCCAATTGATGATTAATGATTGAAATCAATCAATGTGATTCAAGGTTGACCTCATTCAATCATTTGAAGATGTAAATGGTTCAAAGTTGCCCAAATCAAACCCTAATGATAATCTAGGATAGTAAGGGGTTATTTGACTAAGGTTTTTTACCATGATGATTATCAATGGGGTGAATTACCAAAATACCCCTGAAGGGTCAATTGAGTTATACCTTGCTCAATTCAAACCCTAATTACATGAGAATAAAGTTTTTAGTCATAATGACTCTATCCAACTTGATCTAGTGTAATGTTACTATCAACCATTAGTATGATGAAAGAGAGAGTACTCTAGAGAGAGAAAGTAACCTAGAGAGAGAAAGTAACTCTAATCACATAATGATGATGTTTTTGGCTATGTTAGCCTATGATGCCTCAATCCAACCTATTTTAGAGTAATGTTGACATCACCTAACATTATGATGAGAGAGAAAGTACTTCTAGAGAGAGAAATTACTTCTAGAAAGAGAAAGTACCCTTTTTAAGTGGAAACTCGAGTAAAGTATCTCCAATGCACATGAGTGAGTATAATTAGGGTATGATCCACCTGTGTGAGGTCATAGAAACCCTAATTATGATAAATGATGAACCTTTAACCAATCTAAGAGCATCAATGAAGATGTTACTCATACATGATGACGTTATGAGTTTAGTTCACCTTGATGTGAATAGTAAACCCTAATTCAAGGGTAATGGCATGCTTTTGAGTATTAAACTCTATTTGATTTGAATTAGAGATTTAACTCTTATGACAAGAGTAGGAACTACATTCCTTATTATTGTATTACCTTTATCAGATGTATTAACCATGCAGGTTCCGATATGAAGGTAATCATATCCAGGTATGGATGTTGATGTTATATTCATCAAAGGCATGTTGTTAGCCTTATGAATAAGTAAAGTAATCTGATGCCTTGCCAGTGGCATCCTATGCTGATACTGAGCTATGAGAGCCATAAATACCATCAAGGTCATGCCTTAGAGATGACTTGTGATGAGGATAATGAGAAATGATGATTGATATGAGTTAGGCCTGTTACATTTAGTATTCTTCTTTTATAGTTGTTATGCTACTGTTATTGTTTGAAGAACAATGTATGCTGTTAAAGAATACTGAATGTACCTAACTAATCAAGTATAATGTAGAGCCCTGATCATAGATCCATCATTGTCAGAAATTAAGTGATGGAGAAATAGGTTTTCCTTAGGGAACTCCTGGAGCACATACTTTTGAGTATGTGGGGTACATGGATGTGTAGAACCTTACATCCTAGTGTAGGAAAGTGATGTAGATGTGGAATCCATCCATCCTTCACTATAGTTCCATACTGTATCAGTGGTAGGTAAACATGAAACCTCCTGATGACGAAGAAAGCACAGATATCCGTATCAGTGGTAGGTAAATATGAAACCTCCTGATGACGAAGAGAGTACAGAACGCCACTGTGACTCTAGAATAGCGAAGGACCAGTTTACCCTGGTAAGCTATAGTAGTAGAGACACGAGATGTCCTACAAGTGATCCTCTTACTGACTGAGGAAGGTGAAGGTCATGAGAATCTGGCTCTCTTAATGACCTATGTATGATACTGATGCGGCTTCTCAACGATCACTTGGAGTATGAGTGGTAAGCCTCATCTCCACAGGGCATAATGTTGTTTGTAAAACATAATCAACCATGTAGTATAACTTGTTAGAGATGACTCCAAGTTAGTTGATTGATGTTACATTGCAATAATGTTGATATTCTCCATATCTCCTAATTTGTAGAGATCTTGTTATATCTGCAACTGTTATAGAATGCTTTGAAGGCTTTACTGTTTAAAATAATCTTTGATGTTATAATAAAGCTTCTGGCGAAGAGTTATAACTCTCGCTGGGACAATTATGTATAATTGTCTCACCCCGTAGGCTTCAACTTTTTAGGTGGACGTCGGAGATGAAGGAACCAGCCTACAGGTGACCAGTCTCAGCAGCAGCAGCACCAGGGGCAGCAGTAATCTCAGGTGGAGATTTATCCTGCCATGTGGTGTAGTTAGAGTCAGTCCTATGTGTCCTCTGTACTCTCAGGTCTTGGAGTCTTGTGTTATGTGATCTTGAGATTTTGTATCTTGATGTATATAATTACTCAAGAAGTAATTATCCTGAGATGTAAACAGTTACCTCTCTTTATGAAAGGAGTTTTTAAGGATACAAGTTCTTATCTCGAAAAGTTTTAATTTCCCGTGATTTTTGTCTTCCGCTGATTACCGATTCGCTTCCGCTAAGTTTTAATCGTGTTTATGTCATGGTTTGGAGAACAGAGCCCACAAGTAGTGGTATCAGAGCTCCAGGTTCAGTTGAGTCTACAGAGGCATAGGACTTAGGATGTTGAGTCTACCTTTAGTACTCCTTCCTCATCTAATAGAATCTTCTGCTCCTCAGGAGAAGAAGATACATAAGAATGTCAGAACATCGCGATGAGCATGTGGCAGAAAGTAGTGCTAGTGCACCTCGAGGCGGTGCAAGGGTCCCGAGAATAGAACAACCTGCACCTAAGTCGCCAAGAGAGCCACCCCAGTTCGACCCAGCTGACATGAGTGATCCAGTTGTACAGACAATGTTCGGGCAGTTCATGACTGCCATGACACATATAACTGATAGGATGCCCATTCCTGCACCTAGGGCACCTGTCCAGCCTGAAGCACAAGGTATCAGTAAGACATTCGAACGACTTCGTCGTGTCGGAGCTACCGAGTACTTCGGAACTGCCGACCCTGCAGATGCTGACTTATGGTTGACAGAGTTGGAGAAGGCTTTCAGGATTCTTATGATTCCGGAAGCTGAGAAGGTTAGACATGCTGTCTATCTTCTCAAAGGCAGTGCTGGTCACTGGTGGAACATGGAAGAGCAGAAGAGACCTGGAGTAGAGTTCTCATGGGAAGAGTTTCGTCGGGAATTTATCAATAGATATTTTCCAAAGACCTTCAAAGATGAGAAGATCTCTCAGTTTGAGAAACTAAGGCAGGGTATGATGAATATTAGTGAGTATGAAGCTAAGTTTATGGAGTTGTTGCGGTTCTGTCCACACATGGCTTCTACGGATGAGGAAAGAATCAAAAGATTCGAGAAGGGTCTGAATTCTGATATGTCAACCCCTGTGTCTGCCTTAGAAAACAGAGAGAGATTCTCTACCTTCGTTGAGTCAATCCGAAGGATAGAGAGATCTGTGGTTGAGAAAAGACAAACCCATAAAAGATATCCACAGTTCCAGGGTTCTTCATCTAGGGATTCCAAGAAACCTAGATTCTCTGCACCTAACCCTCCACCACCCAGATCAAGTTTTCAAACTCAATGGACACCAAGCAGAGGTAGAGGGCGGAGTCAACCGTTTCAAAGGACGCACAGTTCTGCATCAGTGTCAGTTACTGGACCACCCAGACCACAGCAACAGGAGAAGAGTTGCTACAACTGTGGTAAGGTGGGACACTTGATGAAGGATTGTCGTTCTAGGCCTGTCAGTATAACACAACAACCCCCGAGACAGAATCAACAGGGATCTCAGAATAGACAACATCAAGGAGCAGCTCGAGGACGTGGACAAGCGTCTCAAGCTGGATCATCAGCACCACCTCAACACCAGGCGACTGCGAGGTTCTATGCTATGAACCCACCTGAGGCAGTGGTCAATCCACGGGTAGTGGCAGGTCAGATGAAACTTTTATATTCTGATATGTCTATATCCTGTGTTGTATCCGTTCTGATTGATCCGGGTGCTACGCACTCTTTCATCACTCATGAAGTGATTCGTAACTGTAATGTGACTGTTAGTCATTAAGCAGATGGTTTGTTGTTAGAGACTCCGTTGAGTGGGTCTGCCGTTTTGCAGGAGGTATGTTCTCCCTGCATCCTTTTCTTTTCTGACCATCGCATTCAAGTGGATCTTATACCACTTGATATGCAGGGATTTGATATAATCCTTGGGATGGATACCTTAGAAAGGTATAGAGTTGTCTTGGATTGTGAGTCCAAGTTAGCTGTGTTTGCTGATGAAAGCAACACATGGATCTTTCAAGGAGAAAGAAAGATTCTGCCCACCTGTCTTGTATCAGCTATGGTTGTTGAGAAGCTGTTGAGGCAAGGATGTTATGCATTCTTAGCCCATGTGGTAGATGTTACCAAGGAAAGTTCCAATCCTGCCGAAGTTCCCATAGTCAGGGAATTCGAAGATGTGTTTCCTGAAAAACTTCCTGGTATACCACCACCACGGGAGATTGATTTTGAAATTAATCTGATTCCAGATACGAAACCCATAGCTCAAACTCCGTATAGAATGGCTCCTGCCGAGATGGCAGAACTCAAGAAACAACTTCAAGAGCTACTTGAGAGAGGTTTTATCTGACCGAGTACTTCACCTTGGGGTGCTCCGGTCTTGTTTGTTAAAAAGAAAGATGGGTCAATGCGGTTTTGCATCGACTATAGACAACTCAATAAAGTGACAATAAAGAATAAGTATCCTCTGCCGAGGATTGATGATCTCTTTGACCAGTTGCGTGGTGCAACAGTCTTTTCAAAGATAGACTTGAGGTCTGGATATCATCAACTCCGTATTAAGGATAGTGACATATCCAAGTCTGCCTTTAGGACAAGATATGGTCACTATGAGTTCACGGTTATGTCGTTTGGACTAACCAATGCACCAGCTGCATTTATGGAACTCATGAATAGAATTTTTCGACCTTTCCTTGATCAGTGTGTTGTTGTCTTCATAGATGACATACTGATTTATAGTAAAGATGCTCAGCAGCATGAGCAGCATCTTCGCCAAGCTTTGACCTTGCTAAGAGAACATAAGTTGTATGCTAAGTTTAGCAAGTGTGAGTTCTGGCTGCCGGAGGTATCTTTTCTTGGACATGTAATATCTGCCTCGGGAATTCGTGTTGACCCTACAAAGGTAGAATCTGTTCTACAATGGGAACAACCAAAAACACCGACGGAGATTCGAAGTTTCTTGGGGTTAGCTGGCTATTATCGAAGGTTCATTAAGAACTTTAGTTCTATAGCTTTACCTTTGACCAAGTTAACCCGGAAAGATGTTCCTTTTTCTTGGAGTGATAAGTGTCAACAATCTTTCCAGTTGCTGAAGGAGAGGTTGACAAGTGCACCTGTATTAGTGCTACCTAAACAAGGAAAAGGATATGTAGTTTTCTGTGATGCTTCCAAAAATGGACTAGGATGTGTGTTGATGCAGGATAAACAAGTGATTTCTTTTGCTTCCCGACAGCTTAAGAAACACGAGGAGAATTATCCGACACACGATCTAGAGTTAGCTGCTGTGGTTCATGCCTTGAAGATCTGGAGGCATTATCTCTACGGAGAGACATTCCAGATTTTCACAGACCACAAAAACCTTAAATATATCTTCTCTCAGCATGAGCTCAACATGAGGCAACGTCGCTGGATGGAGTTAATCAAGGACTACGACTGTACAATTGATTACCATCCAGGTAAGGCCAATGTTGTTGCAGATGCCTTGAGTAGGAAATCAGCAACATCAACCATGAATAGAGCACAACTAAACTCTTTAGTATGCTCTAGAAGAGATATGCTTATCTCTTTAAGGCAAGACAATGTACAGTTGAAGGTGTCATTGCTAGCCGGTTTGTTAGCTGAGATGCATATTAAACCTACCCTAAGAGAGCAGATTAAAGAAGCACAGCTAGATGATGCTGCAGTTCAACATATAAGATCTGAGTATGGAAATGAGAAGCAAGATGGGTTTCATGACTCAAAAGATCAAGTAGCTTGTTATAATGGAAGAATGATAGTGCCGGATGTGGACAACTTAAGGAAGTTAGTCCTGGAAGAAGCCCATTCTTCCATGTATGCTATGCATCCAGGGAGCACCAAGATGTATCGGAATTTGAAGGATCTGTATTGGTGGCCTGGGATGAAGAAGGACGTTGCAGAGTTTGTTCTGAGATGTCCTGTGTGTCAGCAAGTTAAAGCTGAACACCAGAAGCCTGCAGGGACAATGCAACCTTTACCCATATCACAGTGGAAGTGGGACCATGTGACCATGGACTTTGTTGTTGGCCTACCCAGGACAAGCAAAGGACATGATTCCATTTGGGTAATTGTTGATAGGTTGACTAAGACAGCACATTTCTTACCTGTCAAAACAACCTATTCTGCTGAAAGGTTATCAGAGTTGTATGTTCAAGAGATAGTGCGTTTGCACGGAGTTCCTGTCACAATAGTTTCAGACAGAGGTCCTCAGTTTACAAGTCGTTTTTGGGAACAGTTGCACAGTGCCTTAGGCACTAAGCTGAGGTTTAGTACGGCCTTTCATCCACAGACTGATGGACAGTCAGAAAGGACCATACAAACCTTAGAAGACCTGTTGCGAGCATGTGTTCTCCAGTTCACCGGAAGTTGGGATCTACACCTAAGCTTGATAGAGTTTGCCTATAACAATAGCTACCAGCATAGTATTGATATGGCACCTTATGAAGCCTTATATGGTAGACGTTGTAGATCACCCTTGTGTTGGTTTGAGACTGGTGAGCACCAGTTGTTAGGTCCTGACCTGGTGCAGCAAACCACGGAAAAGATTAAAGTTATACAACATAAGATTAAGACTGCTCAGGATAGGCAGAAATCTTATGCTGACAAACGTCGTAGACCCTTAGAGTTCCAGGTTGGAGACAGAGTGTATCTTAAGGTCTCACCTTGGAAAGGGGTCCTTCGTTTTGGAAGGAAGGGGAAGTTAGCTCCTAGATATATGGGGCCTTATCCAATCATTGAACGGATTGGAAAGGTAGCATATAAACTAGAGCTTCCCCCAGAATTACAGAGGTTACATCCTGTGTTTCACATTTCTATGTTGAAGAAATGTCACCCAGACACCGAGTCAGTTCTACAACCTATGGAAGTAGAATTGAATGATGACATATCCTATGAGGGACCAGTGTCAATCCTTGATAAACGAATTAAAAAGTTAAAGAAGAAAGATATAAGTCTTGTGAAAGTCCTCTGGAACCATCGTGGTATTGAAGAAGCCACTTGGGAGTTAGAGGATGAGATGAGAAGGAAGTATCCTGCCCTTTTCTCTTAGTATGTTTTATCGATTTCGGGGACGAAATCCTTGTAAGGGGTGGATAATTTGTAACATCCCTGACCTGGGTTATGAGTTAACCCTAGGTGTTTTGCCTAAATATGTAATTAAATCTTTGTGATTAACTCTGAGCATGTAATTAAGTTTCTCATAAACGTATATTTCAGTATTTGCTCCTTTTTATTTAAAGTTGTAGCATTGTTTTGATATACAGGGACCTATGTGCAATTTACCCACTTTAAAGGGTTAGCTTGCAATTTTGCACATGATGAGATGTTCCTCTGATGTTGAGACATCATGAGAATCTCTTTGGCAAAGTTTGAGGGATTTCCCAAGCTAGAGCACCAAGGTGCAGCTGTGGAAGCAATCCCAGGGCTTGAAAACCCTAATTTGGGGTAAAATGCAATTTACCCAAATAAAGGGATGCAATTTGTAAATAATGTCATCTAAAGTATCTTTTTAGATTCTTGCCATCATTGAGAGAAGAAATGATGAGGAATTCACCTCAATTGAGTTATCAAGTTAAGAAATAGGCTTTGTGATTGAATAATCAGGGTACATGTGCAATATCCCTTTAAGTATGAACTTTATTATTAGATTGTTCTTCCTTGCCTTCTTTTCTATAACTTAAGATAAGTTTTGTCCTTAGAATAAAGAGGAAGGGACGAGCAAGTAATAAAGGAAGGACTTAGTTGGAATTAAGGGAAACTTATGAACTAATGTTGAAAATCCTACCCCATGTATATAAGCTCTCCTTCCCTTAGTTGCAAGGGAACTTAACCTTCGTTCCCTTACTGTTTCATTTCACCAAAGACGACCAAGGACTGCCTTGGAGCTAAGGAGGACGAACAAGGGGTGCAAGGTAGGTTTAAACCCCTCTTCTTGCCTAATTCCATGGTTAGAATTCGAATTCAAGGTCAGCTTCATGGCTAACTCTTGAAACCCTACCTTTCTAGCCGTCTCTTTTCATCCTTCCTTGGAGTTTTCACCTTGGCCAACCTGTGGGAACTCAAGGACGCCATTAGAGCTTGGAGCTTGAAAGCTTGGAGCTCAAGAAGCAAGCTTTAGGCGGGTTTTATAACTCTAAACCCATGCTTTACTATGTGCATCTTTATATGCGATTTGATGATAGCTCTTAGTATTTCCCTACTTTTCCCTGCTATTTTGCAAGCAAACCCGTGGGATATCTGTACTGTTCTTGAGCTAGAAGATGAAGGCGTGATTTCCAAGGAAAACCCACCGCTTTTCTTTTCCTTAAACGGTCCTAACAGTTTGCTCTCTCGGACTCAAGACCGCGAGGTGAGCAAACGGTCTCGAGACCGCGACAGGGCAAACGGTCTCAAGACCGTTTGGCCCCGTTGACCGAGCGTGGACCGTATAAGAAACCTGTTCCTAATTATATAGGCTAATTACCCTCAAAATTTGGGAGACTAACTCCAAAGGAATCGGGAGATATGACCTTTTTAAGTCACAACTTTAAATGAATTAATTACTGATTTTCAAACGGTCTGAAATTGCCTTTTTGGGCAAACGGTCTCAAGACCGTGTAAGGTCGTTGACTAAGCGTTGACCGTATGAGATTACTGTTCAAAATTATGTTAATTAACAACTCACCAAGTTTGATGGTCTAATTCCAAACGGGCTAAGAGTTGAAGGGTGAATACTAGGGTTAACCCTAGATAAAATCAGTACTGAAATTATGGTGACCTAATTAGGGTTTTTAGGGTTGATTGACCTAAACGGTCTCAAGATCGTTTGGGGGTCACCAAACGGTCTCAAGACCGTGAGGGCAATCAACCAAGACCGTTTGGAGGTCTGGGGTCAAGGATAGTTGACCAATTAAAGGTACAATTACACCGAATTACATTGCAATTAAATATTGACATGATCATCAACTCAATAGGTCAGATCTTGATGAATTTGCACTAGAATCCAAAATTGGATGGGCAAACGGTCTCAAGACCGTTTGGAACTCATCCAAACGGTCTCAAGACCGAGAGGACAATCACCCAAGACCGTTTGAAGGTCTAGGGTTGAATATTTTGACCAATTGAGGACCCAATTGCAAATAAGTTATTAATTTAATCAAAATTCTGTTTTGTGACTCAATCATGGTTCAACCCCTATCAAATCACCTTAGATTTTGATGAAATCTTGGGCAAACGGTCTCAAGACCATGTGGGGTCCACCCACATGACCTCAAGACCGTTTGGGCTAAGTTTGGGCCCAATTGGAGCTCAATTGAAAGGTTCAACCTTGTGTTGAGTCACATTGTTGAGTGTTGATGGGTGAACATTGATAGACCTTAATTGAATCGATTTCAACCATAATTGGTTAACCATTATGGGTCAATTGAATGACCAAGTGATCAAGCATAATCTTAGTTGACTAAATCCATAAGTGGTCAACATAGCTTTGACCATTTGAGGGCTTCAACATGGGTTGACATTATCGGTTGCATCTTTGAGCCTTGTTGAAGGACCAAGCGGCTGAGACCATGAGAGCCTCGCGGTCTCAAGACCGTGAGAGGGCTCGCGGTCTCAAGACCGTGAGAGGGCTCGCGGTCTCAAGACCGTGAGGGGGCTCACAGTCTCAAGACCGAGAGGAGGCTCGCGGTCTCAAGACCGCGAAGGGCCTCGCGGTCCTGAGGTCAAACTAGCTAAACGGTCAACACCTCTTCGCGGACTCAACTCAAATTAGTCTTCGCGGTCTCGACTTTAATTTGAACCAATGGGAGGCTTCGCGGTCTTGGACCCCTGAAGAGGCTCGCGGTCTTGAAGCCTAAAGAGGCTCGCGGTCTTGGAGGGTCAAAGTGGGCAAACGGTCAACACTTTCAACCAATCTCAACCCAATTGATGATTAATGATTGAAATCAATCAATGTGATTCAAGGTTGACCTCATTCAATCATTTGAAGATGTAAATGGTTCAAAGTTGCCCAAATCAAACCCTAATGATAATCTAGGATAGTAAGGGGTTATTTGACTAAGGTTTTTGACCATGATGATGATCAATGGGGTGAATTACCAAAATACCCCTGAAGGGTCAATTGAGTTATACCTTGCTCAATTCAAACCCTAATTACATGAGAATAAAGTTTTTAGTCATAATGACTCTATCCAACTTGATCTAGTGTAATGTTACTATCAAACATTAGTATGATGAAAGAGAGAGTACTCTAGAGAGAGAAAGTAACCTAGAGAGAGAAAGTAACCTAGAGAGAGAAAGTAACTCTAATCACATAATGATGATGTTTTTGGCTATGTTAGCCTATGATGCCTCAATCCAACCTGTTTTAGAGTAATGTTGACATCACCTAACATTATGATGAGAGAGAAAGTACTTCTAGAGAGAGAAAGTACTTCTAGAAAGAGAAAGTACCCTTTTTAAGTGGAAACTCGAGTAAAGTATCTCCAATGCACATGAGTGAGTATAATTAGGGTATGATCCACCTGTGTGAGGTCATAGAAACCCTAATTATGATAAATGATGAACCTTTAACCAATCTAAGAGCATCAATGAAGATGTTACTCATACATGATGACGTTATGAGTTTAGTTCACCTTGATGTGAATAGTAAACCCTAATTCAAGGGTAATGGCATGCTTTTGAGTATTAAACTCTATTTGATTTGAATTAGAGATTTAACTCTTATGACAAGAGTAGGAAGTACATTCCTTATTATTGTATTACCTTTATCAGATGTATTAACCATGCAGGTTCCGATATGAAGGTAATCATATCCAGGTATGGATGTTGATGTTATATTCATCAAAGGCATGTTGTTAGCCTTATGAATAAGTAAAGTAATCTGATGCCTTGCCAGTGGCATCCTATGCTGATACTGAGCTATGAGAGCCATAAATACCATCAAGGTCATGCCTTAGAGATGACTTGTGATGAGGATAATGAGAAATGATGATTGATATGAGTTAGGCCTGTTACATTTAGTATTCTTCTTTTATAGCTGTTATGCTACTGTTATTGTTTGAAGAACAATGTATGCTGTTAAAGAATACTGAATGTACCTAACTAATCAAGTATAATGTAGAGCCCTGATCATAGATCCATCATTGTCAGAAATTAAGTGATGGAGAAACAGGTTTTCCTTAGGGAACTCCTGGAGCACATACTTTTGAGTATGTGGGGTACATGGATGTGTAGAACCTTACATCCTAGTGTAGGAAAGTGATGTAGATGTGGAATCCATCCATCCTTCACTATAGTTCCATACCGTATCAGTGGTAGGTAAACATGAAACCTCCTGATGACGAAGAAAGCACAGATATCCGTATCAGTGGTAGGTAAATATGAAACCTCCTGATGACGAAGAGAGTACAGAACGCCACTGTGACTCTAGAATAGCGAAGGACCAGTTTACCCTGGTAAGCTATAGTAGTAGAGACACGAGATGTCCTACAAGTGATCCTCTTACTGACTGAGGAAGGTGAAGGTCATGAGAATCCGGCTCTCTTAATGACCTATGTATGATACTGATGCGGCTTCTCAACGATCACTTGGAGTATGAGTGGTAAGCCTCATCTCCACAGGGCATAATGTTGTTTGTAAAACATAATCAACCATGTAGTATAACTTGTTAGAGATGACTCCAAGTTAGTTGATTGATGTTACATTGCAATAATGTTGATATTCTCCATATCTCCTAATTTGTAGAGATCTTGTTATATCTGCAACTGTTATAGAATGCTTTGAAGGCTTTACTGTTTAAAATAATCTTTGATGTTATAATAAAGCTTCTGGCGAAGAGTTATAACTCTCGCTGGGACAATTATGTATAATTGTCTCACCCCGTAGGCTTCAACTTTTTAGGTGGACGTCGGAGACGAAGGAACCAGCCTACAGGTGACCAGTCTCAGCAGCAGCAGCACCAGGGGCAGCAGTAATCTCAGGTGGAGATTTATCCTGCCATGTGGTGTAGTTAGAGTCAGTCCTATGTGTCCTCTGTACTCTCAGGTCTTGGAGTCTTGTGTTATGTGATCTTGAGATTTTGTATCTTGATGTATATAATTACTCAAGAAGTAATTATCCTGAGATGTAAACAGTTACCTCTCTTTATGAAAGGAGTTTTTAAGGATACAAGTTCTTATCTCGAAAAGTTTTAATTTCCCGTGATTTTTGTCTTCCGCTGATTACCAATTCGCTTCCGCTAAGTTTTAATCGTGTTTATGTCATGGTTTGGAGAACAGAGCCCACAAGTAGTGGTATCAGAGCTCCAGGTTCAGTTGAGTCTACAGAGGCATAGGACTTAGGATGTTGAGTCTACCTTTAGTACTCCTTCCTCATCTAATAGAATCTTCTGCTCCTCAGGAGAAGAAGATACATAAGAATGTCAGAACATCACGATGAGCATGTGGCAGAAAGTAGTGCTAGTGCACCTCGAGGCGGTGCAAGGGTCCCGAGAATAGAACAACCTGCACCTGAGTCGCCAAGAGAGCCACCCCAGTTCGACCCAGCTGACATGAGTGATCCAGTTGTACAGACAATGTTCGGGCAGTTCATGACTGCCATGACACATATAACCGATAGGATGCCCATTCCTGCACCTAGGGCACCTGTCCAGCCTGAAGCACAAGGTATCGGTAAGACATTCGAACGACTTCGTCGTGTCGGAGCTACCGAGTACTTCGGAACTGCCGACCCTGCAGATGCTGACTTATGGTTGACAGAGTTGGAGAAGGCTTTCAGGATTCTTATGATTCCGGAAGCTGAGAAGGTTAGACATGCTGTCTATCTTCTCAAAGGCAGTGCTGGTCACTGGTGGAACATGGAAGAGCAGAAGAGACCTGGAGTAGAGTTCTCATGGGAAGAGTTTCGTCGGGAATTTATCAATAGATATTTTCCAAAGACCTTCCTAGATGAGAAGATCTCTCAGTTTGAGAAACTAAGGCAGGGTATGATGAATATTAGTGAGTATGAAGCTAAGTTTATGGAGTTGTTGCGGTTCTGTCCACACATGGCTTCTACGGATGAGGAAAGAATCAGAAGATTCGAGAAGGGTCTGAATTCTAATATGTCAACCCCTGTGTCTGCCTTAGAAAACAGAGAGAGATTCTCTACCTTCGTTGAGTCAGTCCGAAGGATAGAGAGATCTGTGGTTGAGAAAAGACAAACCCATAAAAGATATCCACAGTTCCAGGGTTCTTCATCTAGGGATTCCAAGAAACCTAGATTCTCTGCACCTAACCCTCCACCACCCAGATCAAGTTTTCAAACTCAATGGACACCAAGCAGAGGTAGAGGGCGGAGTCAACCGTTTCAAAGGACGCACAGTTCTGCATCAGTGTCAGTTACTGGACCACCCAGACCACAGCAACAGGAGAAGAGTTGCTACAACTGTGGTAAGGTGGGACACTTGATGAAGGATTGTCGTTCTAGGCCTGTCAGTATAACACAACAACCCCCGAGACAGAATCAACAGGGATCTCAGAATAGACAACATCAAGGAGCAGCTCGAGGACGTGGACAAGCGTCTCAAGCTGGATCATCAGCACCACCTCAACACCAGGCGACTGCGAGGTTCTATGCTATGAACCCACCTGAGGCAGTGGTCAATCCACGGGTAGTGGCAGGTCAGATGAAACTTTTATATTCTGATATGTCTATATCCTGTGTTGTATCCGTTCTGATTGATCCGGGTGCTACGCACTCTTTCATCACTCATGAAGTGATTCGTAACTGTAATGTGACTGTTAGTCATAGAGCAGATGGTTTGTTGTTAGAGACTCCGTTGAGTGGGTCTGCCGTTTTGCAGGAGGTATGTTCTCCCTGCATCCTTTTCTTTTCTGACCATCGCATTCAAGTGGATCTTATACCACTTGATATGCAGGGATTTGATATAATCCTTGGGATGGATACCTTAGAAAGGTATAGAGTTGTCTTGGATTGTGAGTCCAAGTTAGCTGTGTTTGCCGATGAAAGCAACACATGGATCTTTCAAGGAGAAAGAAAGATTCTGCCCACCTGTCTTGTATCAGCTATGGTTGTTGAGAAGCTGTTGAGGCAAGGATGTTATGCATTCTTAGCCCATGTGGTAGATGTTACCAAGGAAAGTTCCAATCCTGCCAAAGTTCCCATAGTCAGGGAATTCGAAGATGTGTTTCCTGAAAAACTTCCTGGTATACCACCACCACGGGAGATTGATTTTGAAATTAATCTGATTCCAGATACGAAACCCATAGCTCAAACTCCGTATAGAATGGCTCCTGCCGAGATGGCAGAACTCAAGAAACAACTTCAAGAGCTACTTGAGAGAGGTTTTATCCGACCGAGTACTTCACCTTGGGGTGCTCCGGTCTTGTTTGCTAAAAAGAAAGATGGGTCAATGCGGTTGTGCATCGACTATAGACAACTCAATAAAGTGACAATAAAGAATAAGTATCCTCTGCCGAGGATTGATGATCTCTTTGACCAGTTGCGTGGTGCAACAGTCTTTTCAAAGATAGACTTGAGGTCTGGATATCATCAACTCCGTATTAAGGATAGTGACATATCCAAGTCTGCCTTTAGGACAAGATATGGTCACTATGAGTTCACGGTTATGTCGTTTGGACTAACCAATGCACCAGCTGCATTTATGGAACTCATGAATAGAATTTTTCGACCTTTCCTTGATCAGTGTGTTGTTGTCTTCATAGATGACATACTGATTTATAGTAAAGATGCTCAGCAGCATGAGCAGCATCTTCGCCAAGCTTTGACCTTGCTAAGAGAACATAAGTTGTATGCTAAGTTTAGCAAGTGTGAGTTCTGGCTGCCGGAGGTATCTTTTCTTGGACATGTAATATCTGCCTCGGGAATTCGTGTTGACCCTGCAAAGGTAGAATCTGTTCTACAATGGGAACAACCAAAAACACCGACGGAGATTCGAAGTTTCTTGGGGTTAGCTGGCTATTATCGAAGGTTCATTAAGAACTTTAGTTCTATAGCTTTACCTTTGACCAAGTTAACCCGGAAAGATGTTCCTTTTTCTTGGAGTGATAAGTGTCAACAATCTTTCCAGTTGCTGAAGGAGAGGTTGACAAGTGCACCTGTATTAGTGCTACCTGAACAAGGAAAAGGATATGTAGTTTTCTGTGATGCTTCCAAAAATGGACTAGGATGTGTGTTGATGCAGGATAAACAAGTGATTTCTTTTGCTTCCCGACAGCTTAAGAAACACGAGGAGAATTATCCGACACACGATCTAGAGTTAGCTGCTGTGGTTCATGCCTTGAAGATCTGGAGGCATTATCTCTACGGAGAGACATTCCAGATTTTCACAGACCACAAAAACCTTAAATATATCTTCTCTCAGCATGAGCTCAACATGAGGCAACGTCGCTGGATGGAGTTAATCAAGGACTACGACTGTACAATTGATTACCATCCAGGTAAGGCCAATGTTGTTGCAGATGCCTTGAGTAGGAAATCAGCAACATCAACCATGAATAGAGCACAACTAAACTCTTTAGTATGCTCTAGAAGAGATATGCTTATCTCTTTAAGGCAAGACAATGTACAGTTGAAGGTGTCATTGCTAGCCGGTTTGTTAGCTGAGATGCATATTAAACCTACCCTAAGAGAGCAGATTAAAGAAGCACAGCTAGATGATGCTGCAGTTCAACATATAAGATCTGAGTATGGAAATGAGAAGCAAGATGGGTTTCATGACTCAAAAGATCAAGTAGCTTGTTATAATGGAAGAATGATAGTGTCGGATGTGGACAACTTAAGGAAGTTAGTCCTGGAAGAAGCCCATTCTTCCATGTATGCTATGCATCCAGGGAGCACCAAGATGTATCGGAATTTGAAGGATCTGTATTGGTGGCCTGGGATGAAGAAGGACGTTGCAGAGTTTGTTCTGAGATGTCCTGTGTGTCAGCAAGTTAAAGCTGAACACCAGAAGCCTGCAGGGACAATGCAACCTTTACCCATATCACAGTGGAAGTGGGACCATGTGACCATGGACTTTGTTGTTGGCCTACCCAGGACAAGCAAAGGACATGATTCCATTTGGGTAATTGTTGATAGGTTGACTAAGACAGCACATTTCTTACCTGTCAAAACAACCTATTCTGCTGAAAGGTTATCAGAGTTGTATGTTCAAGAGATAGTGCGTTTGCACGGAGTTCCTGTCACAATAGTTTCAGACAGAGGTCCTCAGTTTACAAGTCGTTTTTGGGAACAGTTGCACAGTGCCTTAGGCACTAAGCTGAGGTTTAGTACGGCCTTTCATCCACAGACTGATGGACAGTCGGAAAGGACCATACAAACCTTAGAAGACCTGTTGCGAGCATGTGTTCTCCAGTTCACCGGAAGTTGGGATCTACACCTAAGCTTGATAGAGTTTGCCTATAACAATAGCTACCAGCATAGTATTGATATGGCACCTTATGAAGCCTTATATGGTAGACGTTGTAGATCACCCTTGTGTTGGTTTGAGACTGGTGAGCACCAGTTGTTAGGTCCTGACCTGGTGCAGCAAACCACGGAAAAGATTAAAGTTATACAACATAAGATTAAGACTGCTCAGGATAGGCAGAAATCTTATGCTGACAAACGTCGTAGACCCTTAGAGTTCCAGGTTGGAGACAGAGTGTATCTTAAGGTCTCACCTTGGAAAGGGGTCCTTCGTTTTGGAAGGAAGGGGAAGTTAGCTCCTAGATATATGGGGCCTTATCCAATCATTGAACGGATTGGAAAGGTAGCATATAAACTAGAGCTTCCCCCAGAATTACAGAGGTTACATCCTGTGTTTCACATTTCTATGTTGAAGAAATGTCACCCAGACACCGAGTCAGTTCTACAACCTATGGAAGTAGAATTGAATGATGACATATCCTATGAGGGACCAGTGTCAATCCTTGATAAACGAATTAAAAAGTTAAAGAAGAAAGATATAAGTCTTGTGAAAGTCCTCTGGAACCATCGTGGTATTGAAGAAGCCACTTGGGAGTTAGAGGATGAGATGAGAAGGAAGTATCCTGCCCTTTTCTCTTAGTATGTTTTATCGATTTCGGGGACGAAATCCTTGTAAGGGGTGGATAATTTGTAACATCCCTGACCTGGGTTATGAGTTAACCCTAGGTGTTTTGCCTAAATATGTAATTAAATCTTTGTGATTAACTCTGAGCATGTAATTAAGTTTCTCATAAACGTATATTTCAGTATTTGCTCCTTTTTATTTAAAGTTGTAGCATTGTTTTGATATACAGGGACCTATGTGCAATTTACCCACTTTAAAGGGTTAGCTTGCAATTTTGCACATGATGAGATGTTCCTCTGATGTTGAGACATCATGAGAATCTCTTTGGCAAAGTTTGAGGGATTTCCCAAGCTAGAGCACCAAGGTGCAGCTGTGGAAGCAATCCCAGGGCTTGAAAACCCTAATTTGGGGTAAAATGCAATTTACCCAAATAAAGGGATGCAATTTGTAAATAATGTCATCTAAAGTATCTTTTTAGATTCTTGCCATCATTGAGAGAAGAAATGATGAGGAATTCACC
Source organism: Alisma plantago-aquatica (assembly GCA_963693085.1). Lineage (NCBI taxonomy): Eukaryota > Viridiplantae > Streptophyta > Magnoliopsida > Alismatales > Alismataceae > Alisma > Alisma plantago-aquatica. The sequence goes on from OY856410.1 coordinate 399,009,611, forward strand.
TCAATTGAGTTATCAAGTTAAGAAATAGGCTTTGTGATTGAATAATCAGGGTACATGTGCAATATCCCTTTAAGTATGAACTTTATTATTAGATTGTTCTTCCTTGCCTTCTTTTCTATAACTTAAGATAAGTTTTGTCCTTAGAATAAAGAGGAAGGGACGAGCAAGTAATAAAGGAAGGACTTAGTTGGAATTAAGGGAAACTTATGAACTAATGTTGAAAATCCTACCCCATGTATATAAGCTCTCCTTCCCTTAGTTGCAAGGGAACTTAACCTTCGTTCCCTTACTGTTTCATTTCACCAAAGACGACCAAGGACTGCCTTGGAGCTAAGGAGGACGAACAAGGGGTGCAAGGTAGGTTTAAACCCCTCTTCTTGCCTAATTCCATGGTTAGAATTCGAATTCAAGGTCAGCTTCATGGCTAACTCTTGAAACCCTACCTTTCTAGCCGTCTCTTTTCATCCTTCCTTGGAGTTTTCACCTTGGCCAACCTGTGGGAACTCAAGGACGCCATTAGAGCTTGGAGCTTGAAAGCTTGGAGCTCAAGAAGCAAGCTTTAGGCGGGTTTTATAACTCTAAACCCATGCTTTACTATGTGCATCTTTATATGCGATTTGATGATAGCTCTTAGTATTTCCCTACTTTTCCCTGCTATTTTGCAAGCAAACCCGTGGGATATCTGTACTGTTCTTGAGCTAGAAGATGAAGGCGTGATTTCCAAGGAAAACCCACCGCTTTTCTTTTCCTTAAACGGTCCTAACAGTTTGCTCTCTCGGACTCAAGACCGCGAGGTGAGCAAACGGTCTCGAGACCGCGACAGGGCAAACGGTCTCAAGACCGTTTGGCCCCGTTGACCGAGCGTGGACCGTATAAGAAACCTGTTCCTAATTATATAGGCTAATTACCCTCAAAATTTGGGAGACTAACTCCAAAGGAATCGGGAGATATGACCTTTTTAAGTCACAACTTTAAATGAATTAATTACTGATTTTCAAACGGTCTGAAATTGCCTTTTTGGGCAAACGGTCTCAAGACCGTGTAAGGTCGTTGACTAAGCGTTGACCGTATGAGATTACTGTTCAAAATTATGTTAATTAACAACTCACCAAGTTTGATGGTCTAATTCCAAACGGGCTAAGAGTTGAAGGGTGAATACTAGGGTTAACCCTAGATAAAATCAGTACTGAAATTATGGTGACCTAATTAGGGTTTTTAGGGTTGATTGACCTAAACGGTCTCAAGATCGTTTGGGGGTCACCAAACGGTCTCAAGACCGTGAGGGCAATCAACCAAGACCGTTTGGAGGTCTGGGGTCAAGGATAGTTGACCAATTAAAGGTACAATTACACCGAATTACATTGCAATTAAATATTGACATGATCATCAACTCAATAGGTCAGATCTTGATGAATTTGCACTAGAATCCAAAATTGGATGGGCAAACGGTCTCAAGACCGTTTGGAACTCATCCAAACGGTCTCAAGACCGAGAGGACAATCACCCAAGACCGTTTGAAGGTCTAGGGTTGAATATTTTGACCAATTGAGGACCCAATTGCAAATAAGTTATTAATTTAATCAAAATTCTGTTTTGTGACTCAATCATGGTTCAACCCCTATCAAATCACCTTAGATTTTGATGAAATCTTGGGCAAACGGTCTCAAGACCATGTGGGGTCCACCCACATGACCTCAAGACCGTTTGGGCTAAGTTTGGGCCCAATTGGAGCTCAATTGAAAGGTTCAACCTTGTGTTGAGTCACATTGTTGAGTGTTGATGGGTGAACATTGATAGACCTTAATTGAATCGATTTCAACCATAATTGGTTAACCATTATGGGTCAATTGAATGACCAAGTGATCAAGCATAATCTTAGTTGACTAAATCCATAAGTGGTCAACATAGCTTTGACCATTTGAGGGCTTCAACATGGGTTGACATTATCGGTTGCATCTTTGAGCCTTGTTGAAGGACCAAGCGGCTGAGACCATGAGAGCCTCGCGGTCTCAAGACCGTGAGAGGGCTCGCGGTCTCAAGACCGTGAGAGGGCTCGCGGTCTCAAGACCGTGAGGGGGCTCACAGTCTCAAGACCGAGAGGAGGCTCGCGGTCTCAAGACCGCGAAGGGCCTCGCGGTCCTGAGGTCAAACTAGCTAAACGGTCAACACCTCTTCGCGGACTCAACTCAAATTAGTCTTCGCGGTCTCGACTTTAATTTGAACCAATGGGAGGCTTCGCGGTCTTGGACCCCTGAAGAGGCTCGCGGTCTTGAAGCCTAAAGAGGCTCGCGGTCTTGGAGGGTCAAAGTGGGCAAACGGTCAACACTTTCAACCAATCTCAACCCAATTGATGATTAATGATTGAAATCAATCAATGTGATTCAAGGTTGACCTCATTCAATCATTTGAAGATGTAAATGGTTCAAAGTTGCCCAAATCAAACCCTAATGATAATCTAGGATAGTAAGGGGTTATTTGACTAAGGTTTTTGACCATGATGATGATCAATGGGGTGAATTACCAAAATACCCCTGAAGGGTCAATTGAGTTATACCTTGCTCAATTCAAACCCTAATTACATGAGAATAAAGTTTTTAGTCATAATGACTCTATCCAACTTGATCTAGTGTAATGTTACTATCAAACATTAGTATGATGAAAGAGAGAGTACTCTAGAGAGAGAAAGTAACCTAGAGAGAGAAAGTAACCTAGAGAGAGAAAGTAACTCTAATCACATAATGATGATGTTTTTGGCTATGTTAGCCTATGATGCCTCAATCCAACCTGTTTTAGAGTAATGTTGACATCACCTAACATTATGATGAGAGAGAAAGTACTTCTAGAGAGAGAAAGTACTTCTAGAAAGAGAAAGTACCCTTTTTAAGTGGAAACTCGAGTAAAGTATCTCCAATGCACATGAGTGAGTATAATTAGGGTATGATCCACCTGTGTGAGGTCATAGAAACCCTAATTATGATAAATGATGAACCTTTAACCAATCTAAGAGCATCAATGAAGATGTTACTCATACATGATGACGTTATGAGTTTAGTTCACCTTGATGTGAATAGTAAACCCTAATTCAAGGGTAATGGCATGCTTTTGAGTATTAAACTCTATTTGATTTGAATTAGAGATTTAACTCTTATGACAAGAGTAGGAAGTACATTCCTTATTATTGTATTACCTTTATCAGATGTATTAACCATGCAGGTTCCGATATGAAGGTAATCATATCCAGGTATGGATGTTGATGTTATATTCATCAAAGGCATGTTGTTAGCCTTATGAATAAGTAAAGTAATCTGATGCCTTGCCAGTGGCATCCTATGCTGATACTGAGCTATGAGAGCCATAAATACCATCAAGGTCATGCCTTAGAGATGACTTGTGATGAGGATAATGAGAAATGATGATTGATATGAGTTAGGCCTGTTACATTTAGTATTCTTCTTTTATAGCTGTTATGCTACTGTTATTGTTTGAAGAACAATGTATGCTGTTAAAGAATACTGAATGTACCTAACTAATCAAGTATAATGTAGAGCCCTGATCATAGATCCATCATTGTCAGAAATTAAGTGATGGAGAAACAGGTTTTCCTTAGGGAACTCCTGGAGCACATACTTTTGAGTATGTGGGGTACATGGATGTGTAGAACCTTACATCCTAGTGTAGGAAAGTGATGTAGATGTGGAATCCATCCATCCTTCACTATAGTTCCATACCGTATCAGTGGTAGGTAAACATGAAACCTCCTGATGACGAAGAAAGCACAGATATCCGTATCAGTGGTAGGTAAATATGAAACCTCCTGATGACGAAGAGAGTACAGAACGCCACTGTGACTCTAGAATAGCGAAGGACCAGTTTACCCTGGTAAGCTATAGTAGTAGAGACACGAGATGTCCTACAAGTGATCCTCTTACTGACTGAGGAAGGTGAAGGTCATGAGAATCCGGCTCTCTTAATGACCTATGTATGATACTGATGCGGCTTCTCAACGATCACTTGGAGTATGAGTGGTAAGCCTCATCTCCACAGGGCATAATGTTGTTTGTAAAACATAATCAACCATGTAGTATAACTTGTTAGAGATGACTCCAAGTTAGTTGATTGATGTTACATTGCAATAATGTTGATATTCTCCATATCTCCTAATTTGTAGAGATCTTGTTATATCTGCAACTGTTATAGAATGCTTTGAAGGCTTTACTGTTTAAAATAATCTTTGATGTTATAATAAAGCTTCTGGCGAAGAGTTATAACTCTCGCTGGGACAATTATGTATAATTGTCTCACCCCGTAGGCTTCAACTTTTTAGGTGGACGTCGGAGACGAAGGAACCAGCCTACAGGTGACCAGTCTCAGCAGCAGCAGCACCAGGGGCAGCAGTAATCTCAGGTGGAGATTTATCCTGCCATGTGGTGTAGTTAGAGTCAGTCCTATGTGTCCTCTGTACTCTCAGGTCTTGGAGTCTTGTGTTATGTGATCTTGAGATTTTGTATCTTGATGTATATAATTACTCAAGAAGTAATTATCCTGAGATGTAAACAGTTACCTCTCTTTATGAAAGGAGTTTTTAAGGATACAAGTTCTTATCTCGAAAAGTTTTAATTTCCCGTGATTTTTGTCTTCCGCTGATTACCAATTCGCTTCCGCTAAGTTTTAATCGTGTTTATGTCATGGTTTGGAGAACAGAGCCCACAAGTAGTGGTATCAGAGCTCCAGGTTCAGTTGAGTCTACAGAGGCATAGGACTTAGGATGTTGAGTCTACCTTTAGTACTCCTTCCTCATCTAATAGAATCTTCTGCTCCTCAGGAGAAGAAGATACATAAGAATGTCAGAACATCACGATGAGCATGTGGCAGAAAGTAGTGCTAGTGCACCTCGAGGCGGTGCAAGGGTCCCGAGAATAGAACAACCTGCACCTGAGTCGCCAAGAGAGCCACCCCAGTTCGACCCAGCTGACATGAGTGATCCAGTTGTACAGACAATGTTCGGGCAGTTCATGACTGCCATGACACATATAACCGATAGGATGCCCATTCCTGCACCTAGGGCACCTGTCCAGCCTGAAGCACAAGGTATCGGTAAGACATTCGAACGACTTCGTCGTGTCGGAGCTACCGAGTACTTCGGAACTGCCGACCCTGCAGATGCTGACTTATGGTTGACAGAGTTGGAGAAGGCTTTCAGGATTCTTATGATTCCGGAAGCTGAGAAGGTTAGACATGCTGTCTATCTTCTCAAAGGCAGTGCTGGTCACTGGTGGAACATGGAAGAGCAGAAGAGACCTGGAGTAGAGTTCTCATGGGAAGAGTTTCGTCGGGAATTTATCAATAGATATTTTCCAAAGACCTTCCTAGATGAGAAGATCTCTCAGTTTGAGAAACTAAGGCAGGGTATGATGAATATTAGTGAGTATGAAGCTAAGTTTATGGAGTTGTTGCGGTTCTGTCCACACATGGCTTCTACGGATGAGGAAAGAATCAGAAGATTCGAGAAGGGTCTGAATTCTAATATGTCAACCCCTGTGTCTGCCTTAGAAAACAGAGAGAGATTCTCTACCTTCGTTGAGTCAGTCCGAAGGATAGAGAGATCTGTGGTTGAGAAAAGACAAACCCATAAAAGATATCCACAGTTCCAGGGTTCTTCATCTAGGGATTCCAAGAAACCTAGATTCTCTGCACCTAACCCTCCACCACCCAGATCAAGTTTTCAAACTCAATGGACACCAAGCAGAGGTAGAGGGCGGAGTCAACCGTTTCAAAGGACGCACAGTTCTGCATCAGTGTCAGTTACTGGACCACCCAGACCACAGCAACAGGAGAAGAGTTGCTACAACTGTGGTAAGGTGGGACACTTGATGAAGGATTGTCGTTCTAGGCCTGTCAGTATAACACAACAACCCCCGAGACAGAATCAACAGGGATCTCAGAATAGACAACATCAAGGAGCAGCTCGAGGACGTGGACAAGCGTCTCAAGCTGGATCATCAGCACCACCTCAACACCAGGCGACTGCGAGGTTCTATGCTATGAACCCACCTGAGGCAGTGGTCAATCCACGGGTAGTGGCAGGTCAGATGAAACTTTTATATTCTGATATGTCTATATCCTGTGTTGTATCCGTTCTGATTGATCCGGGTGCTACGCACTCTTTCATCACTCATGAAGTGATTCGTAACTGTAATGTGACTGTTAGTCATAGAGCAGATGGTTTGTTGTTAGAGACTCCGTTGAGTGGGTCTGCCGTTTTGCAGGAGGTATGTTCTCCCTGCATCCTTTTCTTTTCTGACCATCGCATTCAAGTGGATCTTATACCACTTGATATGCAGGGATTTGATATAATCCTTGGGATGGATACCTTAGAAAGGTATAGAGTTGTCTTGGATTGTGAGTCCAAGTTAGCTGTGTTTGCCGATGAAAGCAACACATGGATCTTTCAAGGAGAAAGAAAGATTCTGCCCACCTGTCTTGTATCAGCTATGGTTGTTGAGAAGCTGTTGAGGCAAGGATGTTATGCATTCTTAGCCCATGTGGTAGATGTTACCAAGGAAAGTTCCAATCCTGCCAAAGTTCCCATAGTCAGGGAATTCGAAGATGTGTTTCCTGAAAAACTTCCTGGTATACCACCACCACGGGAGATTGATTTTGAAATTAATCTGATTCCAGATACGAAACCCATAGCTCAAACTCCGTATAGAATGGCTCCTGCCGAGATGGCAGAACTCAAGAAACAACTTCAAGAGCTACTTGAGAGAGGTTTTATCCGACCGAGTACTTCACCTTGGGGTGCTCCGGTCTTGTTTGCTAAAAAGAAAGATGGGTCAATGCGGTTGTGCATCGACTATAGACAACTCAATAAAGTGACAATAAAGAATAAGTATCCTCTGCCGAGGATTGATGATCTCTTTGACCAGTTGCGTGGTGCAACAGTCTTTTCAAAGATAGACTTGAGGTCTGGATATCATCAACTCCGTATTAAGGATAGTGACATATCCAAGTCTGCCTTTAGGACAAGATATGGTCACTATGAGTTCACGGTTATGTCGTTTGGACTAACCAATGCACCAGCTGCATTTATGGAACTCATGAATAGAATTTTTCGACCTTTCCTTGATCAGTGTGTTGTTGTCTTCATAGATGACATACTGATTTATAGTAAAGATGCTCAGCAGCATGAGCAGCATCTTCGCCAAGCTTTGACCTTGCTAAGAGAACATAAGTTGTATGCTAAGTTTAGCAAGTGTGAGTTCTGGCTGCCGGAGGTATCTTTTCTTGGACATGTAATATCTGCCTCGGGAATTCGTGTTGACCCTGCAAAGGTAGAATCTGTTCTACAATGGGAACAACCAAAAACACCGACGGAGATTCGAAGTTTCTTGGGGTTAGCTGGCTATTATCGAAGGTTCATTAAGAACTTTAGTTCTATAGCTTTACCTTTGACCAAGTTAACCCGGAAAGATGTTCCTTTTTCTTGGAGTGATAAGTGTCAACAATCTTTCCAGTTGCTGAAGGAGAGGTTGACAAGTGCACCTGTATTAGTGCTACCTGAACAAGGAAAAGGATATGTAGTTTTCTGTGATGCTTCCAAAAATGGACTAGGATGTGTGTTGATGCAGGATAAACAAGTGATTTCTTTTGCTTCCCGACAGCTTAAGAAACACGAGGAGAATTATCCGACACACGATCTAGAGTTAGCTGCTGTGGTTCATGCCTTGAAGATCTGGAGGCATTATCTCTACGGAGAGACATTCCAGATTTTCACAGACCACAAAAACCTTAAATATATCTTCTCTCAGCATGAGCTCAACATGAGGCAACGTCGCTGGATGGAGTTAATCAAGGACTACGACTGTACAATTGATTACCATCCAGGTAAGGCCAATGTTGTTGCAGATGCCTTGAGTAGGAAATCAGCAACATCAACCATGAATAGAGCACAACTAAACTCTTTAGTATGCTCTAGAAGAGATATGCTTATCTCTTTAAGGCAAGACAATGTACAGTTGAAGGTGTCATTGCTAGCCGGTTTGTTAGCTGAGATGCATATTAAACCTACCCTAAGAGAGCAGATTAAAGAAGCACAGCTAGATGATGCTGCAGTTCAACATATAAGATCTGAGTATGGAAATGAGAAGCAAGATGGGTTTCATGACTCAAAAGATCAAGTAGCTTGTTATAATGGAAGAATGATAGTGTCGGATGTGGACAACTTAAGGAAGTTAGTCCTGGAAGAAGCCCATTCTTCCATGTATGCTATGCATCCAGGGAGCACCAAGATGTATCGGAATTTGAAGGATCTGTATTGGTGGCCTGGGATGAAGAAGGACGTTGCAGAGTTTGTTCTGAGATGTCCTGTGTGTCAGCAAGTTAAAGCTGAACACCAGAAGCCTGCAGGGACAATGCAACCTTTACCCATATCACAGTGGAAGTGGGACCATGTGACCATGGACTTTGTTGTTGGCCTACCCAGGACAAGCAAAGGACATGATTCCATTTGGGTAATTGTTGATAGGTTGACTAAGACAGCACATTTCTTACCTGTCAAAACAACCTATTCTGCTGAAAGGTTATCAGAGTTGTATGTTCAAGAGATAGTGCGTTTGCACGGAGTTCCTGTCACAATAGTTTCAGACAGAGGTCCTCAGTTTACAAGTCGTTTTTGGGAACAGTTGCACAGTGCCTTAGGCACTAAGCTGAGGTTTAGTACGGCCTTTCATCCACAGACTGATGGACAGTCGGAAAGGACCATACAAACCTTAGAAGACCTGTTGCGAGCATGTGTTCTCCAGTTCACCGGAAGTTGGGATCTACACCTAAGCTTGATAGAGTTTGCCTATAACAATAGCTACCAGCATAGTATTGATATGGCACCTTATGAAGCCTTATATGGTAGACGTTGTAGATCACCCTTGTGTTGGTTTGAGACTGGTGAGCACCAGTTGTTAGGTCCTGACCTGGTGCAGCAAACCACGGAAAAGATTAAAGTTATACAACATAAGATTAAGACTGCTCAGGATAGGCAGAAATCTTATGCTGACAAACGTCGTAGACCCTTAGAGTTCCAGGTTGGAGACAGAGTGTATCTTAAGGTCTCACCTTGGAAAGGGGTCCTTCGTTTTGGAAGGAAGGGGAAGTTAGCTCCTAGATATATGGGGCCTTATCCAATCATTGAACGGATTGGAAAGGTAGCATATAAACTAGAGCTTCCCCCAGAATTACAGAGGTTACATCCTGTGTTTCACATTTCTATGTTGAAGAAATGTCACCCAGACACCGAGTCAGTTCTACAACCTATGGAAGTAGAATTGAATGATGACATATCCTATGAGGAGGGACCAGTGTCAATCCTTGATAAACGAATTAAAAAGTTAAAGAAGAAAGATATAAGTCTTGTGAAAGTCCTCTGGAACCATCGTGGTATTGAAGAAGCCACTTGGGAGTTAGAGGATGAGATGAGAAGGAAGTATCCTGCCCTTTTCTCTTAGTATGTTTTATCGATTTCGGGGACGAAATCCTTGTAAGGGGTGGATAATTTGTAACATCCCTGACCTGGGTTATGAGTTAACCCTAGGTGTTTTGCCTAAATATGTAATTAAATCTTTGTGATTAACTCTGAGCATGTAATTAAGTTTCTTAGAAACGTATATTTCAGTATTTGCTCCTTTTTATTTAAAGTTGTAGCATTGTTTTGATATACAGGGACCTATGTGCAATTTACCCACTTTAAAGGGTTAGCTTGCAATTTTGCACATGATGAGATGTTCCTCTGATGTTGAGACATCATGAGAATCTCTTTGGCAAAGTTTGAGGGATTTCCCAAGCTAGAGCACCAAGGTGCAGCTGTGGAAGCAATCCCAGGGCTTGAAAACCCTAATTTGGGGTAAAATACAATTTACCCAAATAAAGGGATGCAATTTGTAAATAATGTCATCTAAAGTATCTTTTTAGATTCTTGCCATCATTGAGAGAAGAAATGATGAGGAATTCACCTCAATTGAGTTATCAAGTTAAGAAATAGGCTTTGTGATTGAATAATCAGGGTACATGTGCAATATCCCTTTAAGTATGAACTTTATTATTAGATTGTTCTTCCTTGCCTTCTTTTCTATAACTTAAGATAAGTTTTGTCCTTAGAATAAAGAGGAAGGGACGAGCAAGTAATAAAGGAAGGACTTAGTTGGAATTAAGGGAAACTTATGAACTAATGTTGAAAATCCTACCCCATGTATATAAGCTCTCCTTCCCTTAGTTGCAAGGGAACTTAACCTTCGTTCCCTTACTGTTTCATTTCACCAAAGACGACCAAGGACTGCCTTGGAGCTAAGGAGGACGAACAAGGGGTGCAAGGTAGGTTTAAACCCCTCTTCTTGCCTAATTCCATGGTTAGAATTCGAATTCAAGGTCAGCTTCATGGCTAACTCTTAAAACCCTACCTTTCTAGCCGTCTCTTTTCATCCTTCCTTGGAGTTTTCACCTTGGCCAACCTGTGGGAACTCAAGGACGCCATTAGAGCTTGGAGCTTGAAAGCTTGGAGCTCAAGAAGCAAGCTTTAGGCGGGTTTTATAACTCTAAACCCATGCTTTACTATGTGCATCTTTATATGCGATTTGATGATAGCTCTTAGTATTTCCCTACTTTTCCCTGCTATTTTGCAAGCAAACCCGTGGGATATCTGTACTGTTCTTGAGCTAGAAGATGAAGGCGTGATTTCCAAGGAAAACCCACCGCTTTTCTTTTCCTTAAACGGTCCTAACAGTTTGCTCTCTCGGACTCAAGACCGCGAGGTGAGCAAACGGTCTCGAGACCGCGACAGGGCAAACGGTCTCAAGACCGTTTGGCCCCGTTGACCGAGCGTGGACCGTATAAGAAACCTGTTCCTAATTATATAGGCTAATTACCCTCAAAATTTGGGAGACTAACTCCAAAGGAATCGGGAGATATGACCTTTTTAAGTCACAACTTTAAATGAATTAATTACTGATTTTCAAACGGTCTGAAATTGCCTTTTTGGGCAAACGGTCTCAAGACCGTGTAAGGTCGTTGACTAAGCGTTGACCGTATGAGATTACTGTTCAAAATTATGTTAATTAACAACTCACCAAGTTTGATGGTCTAATTCCAAACGGGCTAAGAGTTGAAGGGTGAATACTAGGGTTAACCCTAGATAAAATCAGTACTGAAATTATGGTGACCTAATTAGGGTTTTTAGGGTTGATTGACCTAAACGGTCTCAAGATCGTTTGGGGGTCACCAAACGGTCTCAAGACCGTGAGGGCAATCAACCAAGACCGTTTGGAGGTCTGGGGTCAAGGATAGTTGACCAATTAAAGGTACAATTACACCGAATTACATTGCAATTAAATATTGACATGATCATCAACTCAATAGGTCAGATCTTGATGAATTTGCACTAGAATCCAAAATTGGATGGGCAAACGGTCTCAAGACCGTTTGGAACTCATCCAAACGGTCTCAAGACCGAGAGGACAATCACCCAAGACCGTTTGAAGGTCTAGGGTTGAATATTTTGACCAATTGAGGACCCAATTGCAAATAAGTTATTAATTTAATCAAAATTCTGTTTTGTGACTCAATCATGGTTCAACCCCTATCAAATCACCTTAGATTTTGATGAAATCTTGGGCAAACGGTCTCAAGACCATGTGGGGTCCACCCACATGACCTCAAGACCGTTTGGGCTAAGTTTGGGCCCAATTGGAGCTCAATTGAAAGGTTCAACCTTGTGTTGAGTCACATTGTTGAGTGTTGATGGGTGAACATTGATAGACCTTAATTGAATCGATTTCAACCATAATTGGTTAACCATTATGGGTCAATTGAATGACCAAGTGATCAAGCATAATCTTAGTTGACTAAATCCATAAGTGGTCAACATAGCTTTGACCATTTGAGGGCTTCAACATGGGTTGACATTATCGGTTGCATCTTTGAGCCTTGTTGAAGGACCAAGCGGCTGAGACCATGAGAGCCTCGCGGTCTCAAGACCGTGAGAGGGCTCGCGGTCTCAAGACCGTGAGAGGGCTCGCGGTCTCAAGACCGTGAGGGGGCTCACAGTCTCAAGACCGAGAGGAGGCTCGCGGTCTCAAGACCGCGAAGGGCCTCGCGGTCCTGAGGTCAAACTAGCTAAACGGTCAACACCTCTTCGCGGACTCAACTCAAATTAGTCTTCGCGGTCTCGACTTTAATTTGAACCAATGGGAGGCTTCGCGGTCTTGGACCCCTGAAGAGGCTCGCGGTCTTGAAGCCTAAAGAGGCTCGCGGTCTTGGAGGGTCAAAGTGGGCAAACGGTCAACACTTTCAACCAATCTCAACCCAATTGATGATTAATGATTGAAATCAATCAATGTGATTCAAGGTTGACCTCATTCAATCATTTGAAGATGTAAATGGTTCAAAGTTGCCCAAATCAAACCCTAATGATAATCTAGGATAGTAAGGGGTTATTTGACTAAGGTTTTTGACCATGATGATGATCAATGGGGTGAATTACCAAAATACCCCTGAAGGGTCAATTGAGTTATACCTTGCTCAATTCAAACCCTAATTACATGAGAATAAAGTTTTTAGTCATAATGACTCTATCCAACTTGATCTAGTGTAATGTTACTATCAAACATTAGTATGATGAAAGAGAGAGTACTCTAGAGAGAGAAAGTAACCTAGAGAGAGAAAGTAACCTAGAGAGAGAAAGTAACTCTAATCACATAATGATGATGTTTTTGGCTATGTTAGCCTATGATGCCTCAATCCAACCTGTTTTAGAGTAATGTTGACATCACCTAACATTATGATGAGAGAGAAAGTACTTCTAGAGAGAGAAAGTACTTCTAGAAAGAGAAAGTACCCTTTTTAAGTGGAAACTCGAGTAAAGTATCTCCAATGCACATGAGTGAGTATAATTAGGGTATGATCCACCTGTGTGAGGTCATAGAAACCCTAATTATGATAAATGATGAACCTTTAACCAATCTAAGAGCATCAATGAAGATGTTACTCATACATGATGACGTTATGAGTTTAGTTCACCTTGATGTGAATAGTAAACCCTAATTCAAGGGTAATGGCATGCTTTTGAGTATTAAACTCTATTTGATTTGAATTAGAGATTTAACTCTTATGACAAGAGTAGGAAGTACATTCCTTATTATTGTATTACCTTTATCAGATGTATTAACCATGCAGGTTCCGATATGAAGGTAATCATATCCAGGTATGGATGTTGATGTTATATTCATCAAAGGCATGTTGTTAGCCTTATGAATAAGTAAAGTAATCTGATGCCTTGCCAGTGGCATCCTATGCTGATACTGAGCTATGAGAGCCATAAATACCATCAAGGTCATGCCTTAGAGATGACTTGTGATGAGGATAATGAGAAATGATGATTGATATGAGTTAGGCCTGTTACATTTAGTATTCTTCTTTTATAGCTGTTATGCTACTGTTATTGTTTGAAGAACAATGTATGCTGTTAAAGAATACTGAATGTACCTAACTAATCAAGTATAATGTAGAGCCCTGATCATAGATCCATCATTGTCAGAAATTAAGTGATGGAGAAACAGGTTTTCCTTAGGGAACTCCTGGAGCACATACTTTTGAGTATGTGGGGTACATGGATGTGTAGAACCTTACATCCTAGTGTAGGAAAGTGATGTAGATGTGGAATCCATCCATCCTTCACTATAGTTCCATACCGTATCAGTGGTAGGTAAACATGAAACCTCCTGATGACGAAGAAAGCACAGATATCCGTATCAGTGGTAGGTAAATATGAAACCTCCTGATGACGAAGAGAGTACAGAACGCCACTGTGACTCTAGAATAGCGAAGGACCAGTTTACCCTGGTAAGCTATAGTAGTAGAGACACGAGATGTCCTACAAGTGATCCTCTTACTGACTGAGGAAGGTGAAGGTCATGAGAATCCGGCTCTCTTAATGACCTATGTATGATACTGATGCGGCTTCTCAACGATCACTTGGAGTATGAGTGGTAAGCCTCATCTCCACAGGGCATAATGTTGTTTGTAAAACATAATCAACCATGTAGTATAACTTGTTAGAGATGACTCCAAGTTAGTTGATTGATGTTACATTGCAATAATGTTGATATTCTCCATATCTCCTAATTTGTAGAGATCTTGTTATATCTGCAACTGTTATAGAATGCTTTGAAGGCTTTACTGTTTAAAATAATCTTTGATGTTATAATAAAGCTTCTGGCGAAGAGTTATAACTCTCGCTGGGACAATTATGTATAATTGTCTCACCCCGTAGGCTTCAACTTTTTAGGTGGACGTCGGAGACGAAGGAACCAGCCTACAGGTGACCAGTCTCAGCAGCAGCAGCACCAGGGGCAGCAGTAATCTCAGGTGGAGATTTATCCTGCCATGTGGTGTAGTTAGAGTCAGTCCTATGTGTCCTCTGTACTCTCAGGTCTTGGAGTCTTGTGTTATGTGATCTTGAGATTTTGTATCTTGATGTATATAATTACTCAAGAAGTAATTATCCTGAGATGTAAACAGTTACCTCTCTTTATGAAAGGAGTTTTTAAGGATACAAGTTCTTATCTCGAAAAGTTTTAATTTCCCGTGATTTTTGTCTTCCGCTGATTACCAATTCGCTTCCGCTAAGTTTTAATCGTGTTTATGTCATGGTTTGGAGAACAGAGCCCACAAGTAGTGGTATCAGAGCTCCAGGTTCAGTTGAGTCTACAGAGGCATAGGACTTAGGATGTTGAGTCTACCTTTAGTACTCCTTCCTCATCTAATAGAATCTTCTGCTCCTCAGGAGAAGAAGATACATAAGAATGTCAGAACATCACGATGAGCATGTGGCAGAAAGTAGTGCTAGTGCACCTCGAGGCGGTGCAAGGGTCCCGAGAATAGAACAACCTGCACCTGAGTCGCCAAGAGAGCCACCCCAGTTCGACCCAGCTGACATGAGTGATCCAGTTGTACAGACAATGTTCGGGCAGTTCATGACTGCCATGACACATATAACCGATAGGATGCCCATTCCTGCACCTAGGGCACCTGTCCAGCCTGAAGCACAAGGTATCGGTAAGACATTCGAACGACTTCGTCGTGTCGGAGCTACCGAGTACTTCGGAACTGCCGACCCTGCAGATGCTGACTTATGGTTGACAGAGTTGGAGAAGGCTTTCAGGATTCTTATGATTCCGGAAGCTGAGAAGGTTAGACATGCTGTCTATCTTCTCAAAGGCAGTGCTGGTCACTGGTGGAACATGGAAGAGCAGAAGAGACCTGGAGTAGAGTTCTCATGGGAAGAGTTTCGTCGGGAATTTATCAATAGATATTTTCCAAAGACCTTCCTAGATGAGAAGATCTCTCAGTTTGAGAAACTAAGGCAGGGTATGATGAATATTAGTGAGTATGAAGCTAAGTTTATGGAGTTGTTGCGGTTCTGTCCACACATGGCTTCTACGGATGAGGAAAGAATCAGAAGATTCGAGAAGGGTCTGAATTCTAATATGTCAACCCCTGTGTCTGCCTTAGAAAACAGAGAGAGATTCTCTACCTTCGTTGAGTCAGTCCGAAGGATAGAGAGATCTGTGGTTGAGAAAAGACAAACCCATAAAAGATATCCACAGTTCCAGGGTTCTTCATCTAGGGATTCCAAGAAACCTAGATTCTCTGCACCTAACCCTCCACCACCCAGATCAAGTTTTCAAACTCAATGGACACCAAGCAGAGGTAGAGGGCGGAGTCAACCGTTTCAAAGGACGCACAGTTCTGCATCAGTGTCAGTTACTGGACCACCCAGACCACAGCAACAGGAGAAGAGTTGCTACAACTGTGGTAAGGTGGGACACTTGATGAAGGATTGTCGTTCTAGGCCTGTCAGTATAACACAACAACCCCCGAGACAGAATCAACAGGGATCTCAGAATAGACAACATCAAGGAGCAGCTCGAGGACGTGGACAAGCGTCTCAAGCTGGATCATCAGCACCACCTCAACACCAGGCGACTGCGAGGTTCTATGCTATGAACCCACCTGAGGCAGTGGTCAATCCACGGGTAGTGGCAGGTCAGATGAAACTTTTATATTCTGATATGTCTATATCCTGTGTTGTATCCGTTCTGATTGATCCGGGTGCTACGCACTCTTTCATCACTCATGAAGTGATTCGTAACTGTAATGTGACTGTTAGTCATAGAGCAGATGGTTTGTTGTTAGAGACTCCGTTGAGTGGGTCTGCCGTTTTGCAGGAGGTATGTTCTCCCTGCATCCTTTTCTTTTCTGACCATCGCATTCAAGTGGATCTTATACCACTTGATATGCAGGGATTTGATATAATCCTTGGGATGGATACCTTAGAAAGGTATAGAGTTGTCTTGGATTGTGAGTCCAAGTTAGCTGTGTTTGCCGATGAAAGCAACACATGGATCTTTCAAGGAGAAAGAAAGATTCTGCCCACCTGTCTTGTATCAGCTATGGTTGTTGAGAAGCTGTTGAGGCAAGGATGTTATGCATTCTTAGCCCATGTGGTAGATGTTACCAAGGAAAGTTCCAATCCTGCCAAAGTTCCCATAGTCAGGGAATTCGAAGATGTGTTTCCTGAAAAACTTCCTGGTATACCACCACCACGGGAGATTGATTTTGAAATTAATCTGATTCCAGATACGAAACCCATAGCTCAAACTCCGTATAGAATGGCTCCTGCCGAGATGGCAGAACTCAAGAAACAACTTCAAGAGCTACTTGAGAGAGGTTTTATCCGACCGAGTACTTCACCTTGGGGTGCTCCGGTCTTGTTTGCTAAAAAGAAAGATGGGTCAATGCGGTTGTGCATCGACTATAGACAACTCAATAAAGTGACAATAAAGAATAAGTATCCTCTGCCGAGGATTGATGATCTCTTTGACCAGTTGCGTGGTGCAACAGTCTTTTCAAAGATAGACTTGAGGTCTGGATATCATCAACTCCGTATTAAGGATAGTGACATATCCAAGTCTGCCTTTAGGACAAGATATGGTCACTATGAGTTCACGGTTATGTCGTTTGGACTAACCAATGCACCAGCTGCATTTATGGAACTCATGAATAGAATTTTTCGACCTTTCCTTGATCAGTGTGTTGTTGTCTTCATAGATGACATACTGATTTATAGTAAAGATGCTCAGCAGCATGAGCAGCATCTTCGCCAAGCTTTGACCTTGCTAAGAGAACATAAGTTGTATGCTAAGTTTAGCAAGTGTGAGTTCTGGCTGCCGGAGGTATCTTTTCTTGGACATGTAATATCTGCCTCGGGAATTCGTGTTGACCCTGCAAAGGTAGAATCTGTTCTACAATGGGAACAACCAAAAACACCGACGGAGATTCGAAGTTTCTTGGGGTTAGCTGGCTATTATCGAAGGTTCATTAAGAACTTTAGTTCTATAGCTTTACCTTTGACCAAGTTAACCCGGAAAGATGTTCCTTTTTCTTGGAGTGATAAGTGTCAACAATCTTTCCAGTTGCTGAAGGAGAGGTTGACAAGTGCACCTGTATTAGTGCTACCTGAACAAGGAAAAGGATATGTAGTTTTCTGTGATGCTTCCAAAAATGGACTAGGATGTGTGTTGATGCAGGATAAACAAGTGATTTCTTTTGCTTCCCGACAGCTTAAGAAACACGAGGAGAATTATCCGACACACGATCTAGAGTTAGCTGCTGTGGTTCATGCCTTGAAGATCTGGAGGCATTATCTCTACGGAGAGACATTCCAGATTTTCACAGACCACAAAAACCTTAAATATATCTTCTCTCAGCATGAGCTCAACATGAGGCAACGTCGCTGGATGGAGTTAATCAAGGACTACGACTGTACAATTGATTACCATCCAGGTAAGGCCAATGTTGTTGCAGATGCCTTGAGTAGGAAATCAGCAACATCAACCATGAATAGAGCACAACTAAACTCTTTAGTATGCTCTAGAAGAGATATGCTTATCTCTTTAAGGCAAGACAATGTACAGTTGAAGGTGTCATTGCTAGCCGGTTTGTTAGCTGAGATGCATATTAAACCTACCCTAAGAGAGCAGATTAAAGAAGCACAGCTAGATGATGCTGCAGTTCAACATATAAGATCTGAGTATGGAAATGAGAAGCAAGATGGGTTTCATGACTCAAAAGATCAAGTAGCTTGTTATAATGGAAGAATGATAGTGTCGGATGTGGACAACTTAAGGAAGTTAGTCCTGGAAGAAGCCCATTCTTCCATGTATGCTATGCATCCAGGGAGCACCAAGATGTATCGGAATTTGAAGGATCTGTATTGGTGGCCTGGGATGAAGAAGGACGTTGCAGAGTTTGTTCTGAGATGTCCTGTGTGTCAGCAAGTTAAAGCTGAACACCAGAAGCCTGCAGGGACAATGCAACCTTTACCCATATCACAGTGGAAGTGGGACCATGTGACCATGGACTTTGTTGTTGGCCTACCCAGGACAAGCAAAGGACATGATTCCATTTGGGTAATTGTTGATAGGTTGACTAAGACAGCACATTTCTTACCTGTCAAAACAACCTATTCTGCTGAAAGGTTATCAGAGTTGTATGTTCAAGAGATAGTGCGTTTGCACGGAGTTCCTGTCACAATAGTTTCAGACAGAGGTCCTCAGTTTACAAGTCGTTTTTGGGAACAGTTGCACAGTGCCTTAGGCACTAAGCTGAGGTTTAGTACGGCCTTTCATCCACAGACTGATGGACAGTCGGAAAGGACCATACAAACCTTAGAAGACCTGTTGCGAGCATGTGTTCTCCAGTTCACCGGAAGTTGGGATCTACACCTAAGCTTGATAGAGTTTGCCTATAACAATAGCTACCAGCATAGTATTGATATGGCACCTTATGAAGCCTTATATGGTAGACGTTGTAGATCACCCTTGTGTTGGTTTGAGACTGGTGAGCACCAGTTGTTAGGTCCTGACCTGGTGCAGCAAACCACGGAAAAGATTAAAGTTATACAACATAAGATTAAGACTGCTCAGGATAGGCAGAAATCTTATGCTGACAAACGTCGTAGACCCTTAGAGTTCCAGGTTGGAGACAGAGTGTATCTTAAGGTCTCACCTTGGAAAGGGGTCCTTCGTTTTGGAAGGAAGGGGAAGTTAGCTCCTAGATATATGGGGCCTTATCCAATCATTGAACGGATTGGAAAGGTAGCATATAAACTAGAGCTTCCCCCAGAATTACAGAGGTTACATCCTGTGTTTCACATTTCTATGTTGAAGAAATGTCACCCAGACACCGAGTCAGTTCTACAACCTATGGAAGTAGAATTGAATGATGACATATCCTATGAGGGACCAGTGTCAATCCTTGATAAACGAATTAAAAAGTTAAAGAAGAAAGATATAAGTCTTGTGAAAGTCCTCTGGAACCATCGTGGTATTGAAGAAGCCACTTGGGAGTTAGAGGATGAGATGAGAAGGAAGTATCCTGCCCTTTTCTCTTAGTATGTTTTATCGATTTCGGGGACGAAATCCTTGTAAGGGGTGGATAATTTGTAACATCCCTGACCTGGGTTATGAGTTAACCCTAGGTGTTTTGCCTAAATATGTAATTAAATCTTTGTGATTAACTCTGAGCATGTAATTAAGTTTCTCATAAACGTATATTTCAGTATTTGCTCCTTTTTATTTAAAGTTGTAGCATTGTTTTGATATACAGGGACCTATGTGCAATTTACCCACTTTAAAGGGTTAGCTTGCAATTTTGCACATGATGAGATGTTCCTCTGATGTTGAGACATCATGAGAATCTCTTTGGCAAAGTTTGAGGGATTTCCCAAGCTAGAGCACCAAGGTGCAGCTGTGGAAGCAATCCCAGGGCTTGAAAACCCTAATTTGGGGTAAAATGCAATTTACCCAAATAAAGGGATGCAATTTGTAAATAATGTCATCTAAAGTATCTTTTTAGATTCTTGCCATCATTGAGAGAAGAAATGATGAGGAATTCACCTCAATTGAGTTATCAAGTTAAGAAATAGGCTTTGTGATTGAATAATCAGGGTACATGTGCAATATCCCTTTAAGTATGAACTTTATTATTAGATTGTTCTTCCTTGCCTTCTTTTCTATAACTTAAGATAAGTTTTGTCCTTAGAATAAAGAGGAAGGGACGAGCAAGTAATAAAGGAAGGACTTAGTTGGAATTAAGGGAAACTTATGAACTAATGTTGAAAATCCTACCCCATGTATATAAGCTCTCCTTCCCTTAGTTGCAAGGGAACTTAACCTTCGTTCCCTTACTGTTTCATTTCACCAAAGACGACCAAGGACTGCCTTGGAGCTAAGGAGGACGAACAAGGGGTGCAAGGTAGGTTTAAACCCCTCTTCTTGCCTAATTCCATGGTTAGAATTCGAATTCAAGGTCAGCTTCATGGCTAACTCTTGAAACCCTACCTTTCTAGCCGTCTCTTTTCATCCTTCCTTGGAGTTTTCACCTTGGCCAACCTGTGGGAACTCAAGGACGCCATTAGAGCTTGGAGCTTGAAAGCTTGGAGCTCAAGAAGCAAGCTTTAGGCGGGTTTTATAACTCTAAACCCATGCTTTACTATGTGCATCTTTATATGCGATTTGATGATAGCTCTTAGTATTTCCCTACTTTTCCCTGCTATTTTGCAAGCAAACCCGTGGGATATCTGTACTGTTCTTGAGCTAGAAGATGAAGGCGTGATTTCCAAGGAAAACCCACCGCTTTTCTTTTCCTTAAACGGTCCTAACAGTTTGCTCTCTCGGACTCAAGACCGCGAGGTGAGCAAACGGTCTCGAGACCGCGACAGGGCAAACGGTCTCAAGACCGTTTGGCCCCGTTGACCGAGCGTGGACCGTATAAGAAACCTGTTCCTAATTATATAGGCTAATTACCCTCAAAATTTGGGAGACTAACTCCAAAGGAATCGGGAGATATGACCTTTTTAAGTCACAACTTTAAATGAATTAATTACTGATTTTCAAACGGTCTGAAATTGCCTTTTTGGGCAAACGGTCTCAAGACCGTGTAAGGTCGTTGACTAAGCGTTGACCGTATGAGATTACTGTTCAAAATTATGTTAATTAACAACTCACCAAGTTTGATGGTCTAATTCCAAACGGGCTAAGAGTTGAAGGGTGAATACTAGGGTTAACCCTAGATAAAATCAGTACTGAAATTATGGTGACCTAATTAGGGTTTTTAGGGTTGATTGACCTAAACGGTCTCAAGATCGTTTGGGGGTCACCAAACGGTCTCAAGACCGTGAGGGCAATCAACCAAGACCGTTTGGAGGTCTGGGGTCAAGGATAGTTGACCAATTAAAGGTACAATTACACCGAATTACATTGCAATTAAATATTGACATGATCATCAACTCAATAGGTCAGATCTTGATGAATTTGCACTAGAATCCAAAATTGGATGGGCAAACGGTCTCAAGACCGTTTGGAACTCATCCAAACGGTCTCAAGACCGAGAGGACAATCACCCAAGACCGTTTGAAGGTCTAGGGTTGAATATTTTGACCAATTGAGGACCCAATTGCAAATAAGTTATTAATTTAATCAAAATTCTGTTTTGTGACTCAATCATGGTTCAACCCCTATCAAATCACCTTAGATTTTGATGAAATCTTGGGCAAACGGTCTCAAGACCATGTGGGGTCCACCCACATGACCTCAAGACCGTTTGGGCTAAGTTTGGGCCCAATTGGAGCTCAATTGAAAGGTTCAACCTTGTGTTGAGTCACATTGTTGAGTGTTGATGGGTGAACATTGATAGACCTTAATTGAATCGATTTCAACCATAATTGGTTAACCATTATGGGTCAATTGAATGACCAAGTGATCAAGCATAATCTTAGTTGACTAAATCCATAAGTGGTCAACATAGCTTTGACCATTTGAGGGCTTCAACATGGGTTGACATTATCGGTTGCATCTTTGAGCCTTGTTGAAGGACCAAGCGGCTGAGACCATGAGAGCCTCGCGGTCTCAAGACCGTGAGAGGGCTCGCGGTCTCAAGACCGTGAGAGGGCTCGCGGTCTCAAGACCGTGAGGGGGCTCACAGTCTCAAGACCGAGAGGAGGCTCGCGGTCTCAAGACCGCGAAGGGCCTCGCGGTCCTGAGGTCAAACTAGCTAAACGGTCAACACCTCTTCGCGGACTCAACTCAAATTAGTCTTCGCGGTCTCGACTTTAATTTGAACCAATGGGAGGCTTCGCGGTCTTGGACCCCTGAAGAGGCTCGCGGTCTTGAAGCCTAAAGAGGCTCGCGGTCTTGGAGGGTCAAAGTGGGCAAACGGTCAACACTTTCAACCAATCTCAACCCAATTGATGATTAATGATTGAAATCAATCAATGTGATTCAAGGTTGACCTCATTCAATCATTTGAAGATGTAAATGGTTCAAAGTTGCCCAAATCAAACCCTAATGATAATCTAGGATAGTAAGGGGTTATTTGACTAAGGTTTTTGACCATGATGATGATCAATGGGGTGAATTACCAAAATACCCCTGAAGGGTCAATTGAGTTATACCTTGCTCAATTCAAACCCTAATTACATGAGAATAAAGTTTTTAGTCATAATGACTCTATCCAACTTGATCTAGTGTAATGTTACTATCAACCATTAGTATGATGAAAGAGAGAGTACTCTAGAGAGAGAAAGTAACCTAGAGAGAGAAAGTAACCTAGAGAGAGAAAGTAACTCTAATCACATAATGATGATGTTTTTGGCTATGTTAGCCTATGATGCCTCAATCCAACCTGTTTTAGAGTAACGTTGACATCACCTAACATTATGATGAGAGAGAAAGTACTTCTAGAGAGAGAAAGTACTTCTAGAAAGAGAAAGTACCCTTTTTAAGTGGAAACTCGAGTAAAGTATCTCCAATGCACATGAGTGAGTATAATTAGGGTATGATCCACCTGTGTGAGGTCATAGAAACCCTAATTATGATAAATGATGAACCTTTAACCAATCTAAGAGCATCAATGAAGATGTTACTCATACATGATGACGTTATGAGTTTAGTTCACCTTGATGTGAATAGTAAACCCTAATTCAAGGGTAATGGCATGCTTTTGAGTATTAAACTCTATTTGATTTGAATTAGAGATTTAACTCTTATGACAAGAGTAGGAACTACATTCCTTATTATTGTATTACCTTTATCAGATGTATTAACCATGCAGGTTCCGATATGAAGGTAATCATATCCAGGTATGGATGTTGATGTTATATTCATCAAAGGCATGTTGTTAGCCTTATGAATAAGTAAAGTAATCTGATGCCTTGCCAGTGGCATCCTATGCTGATACTGAGCTATGAGAGCCATAAATACCATCAAGGTCATGCCTTAGAGATGACTTGTGATGAGGATAATGAGAAATGATGATTGATATGAGTTAGGCCTGTTACATTTAGTATTCTTCTTTTATAGTTGTTATGCTACTGTTATTGTTTGAAGAACAATGTATGCTGTTAAAGAATACTGAATGTACCTAACTAATCAAGTATAATGTAGAGCCCTGATCATAGATCCATCATTGTCAGAAATTAAGTGATGGAGAAACAGGTTTTCCTTAGGGAACTCCTGGAGCACATACTTTTGAGTATGTGGGGTACATGGATGTGTAGAACCTTACATCCTAGTGTAGGAAAGTGATGTAGATGTGGAATCCATCCATCCTTCACTATAGTTCCATACCGTATCAGTGGTAGGTAAACATGAAACCTCCTGATGACGAAGAAAGCACAGATATCCGTATCAGTGGTAGGTAAATATGAAACCTCCTGATGACGAAGAGAGTACAGAACGCCACTGTGACTCTAGAATAGCGAAGGACCAGTTTACCCTGGTAAGCTATAGTAGTAGAGACATGAGATGTCCTACAAGTGATCCTCTTACTGACTGAGGAAGGTGAAGGTCATGAGAATCCGGCTCTCTTAATGACCTATGTATGATACTGATGCGGCTTCTCAGCGATCAGTTGGAGTATGAGTGGTAAGCCTCATCTCCACAGGGCATAATGTTGTTTGTAAAACATAATCAACCATGTAGTATAACTTGTTAGAGATGACTCCAAGTTAGTTGATTGATGTTACATTGCAATAATGTTGATATTCTCCATATCTCCTAATTTGTAGAGATCTTGTTATATCTGCAACTGTTATAGAATGCTTTGAAGGCTTTACTGTTTAAAATAATCTTTGATGTTATAATAAAGCTTCTGGCGAAGAGTTATAACTCTCGCTGGGACAATTATGTATAATTGTCTCACCCCGTAGGCTTCAACTTTTTAGGTGGACGTCGGAGACGAAGGAACCAGCCTACAGGTGACCAGTCTCAGCAGCAGCAGCACCAGGGGCAGCAGTAATCTCAGGTGGAGATTTATCCTGCCATGTGGTGTAGTTAGAGTCAGTCCTATGTGTCCTCTGTACTCTCAGGTCTTGGAGTCTTGTGTTATGTGATCTTGAGATTTTGTATCTTGATGTATATAATTACTCAAGAAGTAATTATCCTGAGATGTAAACAGTTACCTCTCTTTATGAAAGGAGTTTTTAAGGATACAAGTTCTTATCTCGAAAAGTTTTAATTTCCCGTGATTTTTGTCTTCCGCTGATTACCGATTCGCTTCTGCTAAGTTTTAATCGTGTTTATGTCATGGTTTGGAGAACAGAGCCCACAAAGGTGATGTAAGGTTAATGGTGGAAACCCAAAGGTCGTTTCTAATGCACTTAGTTTAGGGTATAGGTTACTACGACGGTGGAACCGACCTAAACATAGGTAGTGAATTGTGCCACGATAGTGGGCAATTCTGATTACAGGCCACTACCCGGATAGAGAGATGAATATGAGTAACTATATAGAAATTCATGCAATGATAACCCGTAGTGAAACTGCAATCCTAAAGATCTCCACTTGAATTGATTAAACTAAACCTTTAATCGATTTTTTTGTTTTGTTTTGTTTCATTTTCTTTTAATTTTACAACAACTTTCAACTTGTTAACTGGTCTAGCTGATAGCGAGTAGTTAGTAGTAGTCTTCGATAAATTCAGTGTCCCTGAGTTTGACTCGGGCCTCACAAAGGCCTTTACTACATTGACGTGTACACTTGCGTTTGACGCACGTAAAAAGTGTGTCATCAACCCTGGTCAACACCACCAAATAGTCTGAAACCGTTTGGCCTCATGCAGTTTGGTGAAACCGTTTCCCCTCAAACGGTTTGAAACCGTTTGCTCCCAAACGGTTTGGGAAACTGTTTGAGCACTTGAGTTGAAACCGTTTGGTCTAGATATTTGGAGAGGTGTGTGCTTATCATCTTCAAGCTCTAAACTCACGAAACCTGTTGTGGTTTGCATGGTGATTGCATCCATCAACCAAATCAATTATCGTGAATGTGGAAATGATCATTATTTGATAAGGAATTGAATGCAATAACAAAATCAAGGGTTCAAGTTATAAAACCCGCCTCCAATTGAGCTCCAAAGCTCCACGATCACAGAAACAATGGTGGATGAAGCTTTTACAACTTCCCCTAGGCTCGTCCTCAAGCTTTTGGTTGAAAAGATTAGCTAGGGTTGCAGAGGAGATCGAAATAAGAAGAAATCCATAATTTATTTTCGATTTCCACCATGGAATCAAGGTGAAAAGGGTCAAGAACCTTAACAATAGGTTGGGGGTCGTCCTCCTGGTCCTCCCACGCTCCCTTGGTCATTTTCCAAGCAAGGAGAAGAAGTGGAAATGGAAAAACCTTTCATTTGACTTGGAAAGGGTCTTTTATAAGAAATTCAATGAGAGAGAAAATGTTTTATAAAAATCTATTAATTTCGAAATTGTTGCCAACTCTTCCCCCCTTGGTTTCTTGCATACAAAGGCATATATATCTCCACCGAGCTCCCTTCCATTATCCAAGAATTAAGGGAAAAGAAATTAAGCACCTTAACCCTTATAACAGTAATATCCATTTTTGAGTGGAATTTCTTTTTCTTATAATAATGGTGAGTGGAGTTTCACCTCCTTAGGATATGCTCGTGCCTTTGCAAGGCTCAAGGATGTCCACACACATCTGAATCCAACCATATTATTTTTGGTTGAAGGCCCCTTCAATTATTTTATTTATTTTTGCATTAAATTGAATTAGGGTTTCAATTGGGCTTAAATCTTGATTAATTTAATATCAAGATTCTCTCTCCTCCAACTTAATTAAAATGAGGCACCTCTCTCATTTTATTTGCTCTAAATGATGTCAAGAAACATTAGGGACCTTATTGAAGTGGTAATTTGCATATTGAACCCTAGGTTTTGGGTAAATTGCACTTTACACCAAAACTAGGTTTTAATGCATAAACATTGTTTTATCAGCTCTTTCTTGGTACTCGGGCTTTCATAAGCCATTCCTCTGCATCATCTTCATTCCTATGATGCTTCAACATATGAGGAAAATGTTATTATGTAAAAATTGCAAGTTAACCCTTCAACTTGGGTAATTTGCACATTAGCCCAAAATAAGCAAACATTGCTTCAACATTATTCAAACAGGACCAAAATTGAAACATAAGTTCCTCTTGAGCCTTAATTAACTTTTACAAGATAAAATGAAGGATCTAATTAACTTGCTTAAGCAAAACTCCCAGGGTTAAGGCATAACCCAAGTCAGGGATGTTACAAATTGGGTTCAAAACTCTAATTGAAGGGTGATTCAATGATTCAATTGAAGAATAAATCAGTAGTTCAATTGATAGAAGGTTCAATGATTGAAACCCTGAATTGATTAAGTGTTGAAATACCTTTTTGGTCCATAGGTTTTGAGAGGGTTTGGACCAAACGGTCTTAAGACCGTTTGGGTCCAAACGGTCTCAAGACCCTTTGGGTCTAAACGGTCTCAAGACCCTTTGGGTCCAAACGGTCTCAAACCATTTGGAGACCCAAGTCCAATCGGTTTCAACACACATCTTGCTCAAACGGTTTCAAACCGTTTAGAGAGTAAAGGGTCAAGAATGTTTAGTGATTCAATGTGATTATATCAATTAAAAATTTATTGTGATGAAGGATCAATTGACCCTATAATTGTTACTGATTTATCTCAAAGATAATCACTAGGGTTGTACCTTTAAGGTACCAAGTGATTGGTAACCTTAGGTGAGTTAATCCTTGAAGCTTAAATAAGCAATACTTCAATACACTATGTCAGCCCTAATTGAATGTACTTAATTGAAGGGTTGGTTGAACTAATCTAACCAAGCTTGACATAGTCTATATCCTAGAGAGGATGAGAGAGAGAGAGGAATCCATACATGTAGGATAATCATGCAATGGATAAGCCTCAACACCTTCAATATGAACAAACTATGAATTTAGGGTATGATCTTTGATGAAGAGATCATGAAACCCTAATCAAGAAGATTGATGAACCTTAACCCTAATTTAGGGTAAAGATGTAACCCTAATCAAGGGTAAAAACAATGAGAAATTCTAACTATGGGTAATGGAATGTGAAATCCTAATTGGGATGAATAGGAAACCCTATTTGAGGGTGATTCCATGAGAAACCCTAGTTGAGGGTGATTCCATGAGAAACCCTAGTTGAGGATGATTCCATGAGAAACCCTAGTTGAGGGTGATTCCATGATAAACCCTAGTTGAGGGTGATTCCATGAGAAACCCTAGTTGAGGTGATTCCATGAGAAACCCTAGTTGAGGGTGATTCCATGAGAAACCCTAGTTGAGGGTGATTCCATGAGAAACCCTAGTGAGGGTGATTCCATGAGAAACCCTAGTTGAGGGTGATTCCATGAGAAACCCTAGTTGAGGGTGATTCCATGAGGAACCCTAATTGAGGGTGATGCCATGTGAAACCCTAGTTGAGGGTGATTCCATGAGAAACCCTAATTGAGGGTGATGCCATGTGAAACCCTATGCAATGGTATGATGAGGAGCCCTAATACATGGTAAAGGTATATGAAACTCTAATTTTGAGTTATAATACATGAAGCCCTAATCTTGGGCAATATGATGATAAACCATAATCCTAATTACTGGGTAATGGTATGAGAGAATCCCTAATGATAAAATAAGGGATAATACCTTATAAAGGTGAGATATATCAAGTAGTTGATATTAGGCAACCTTGTAGTAAGAAATGCCTTAACCTGAAATGAGTCCATATCACTAAAGATAGTTGGACCATTCTTGTGTGTGACCTATGCACTTCATGGTAAGAGTGATAGGTTAGTGGATGAAAGTACTAATATGGGAAATACCTTAATCCAAGATAAGTTGATAACTCAAGAAAGTTGGAAATAATGAGGAAAGTGATACATCAAAATATGATAGATATCACTTTTAGCATTTCAGGGTTGACATACCTTGATGCACCTCAAATCCAATATACTTGGATAAGAAACACATGAAGTGTGTGTTATGCAAATTGTTACAATGAAGATGTAATGAATTCAATGCACTTTGATAAGTGTTGACTAACATACTATGAGAAAGGGGTTAAGCCAAGATAATGAGTATGATGTATTCATACTATGGTAAGGATGAGAGATGAACTCATACCTTGAATTGATAATCATTAATGATAAATGATGAGAGTAATAAGCATGAGCGGATACTTATGATATCAATGAATGCTCCTAGAGGAGTGAAACAATAAATTAGGGTTGGATTGATAATATAAACATAAAACCTTAATTAATGTGAAATGGGAAACCCTAACCCTAATTTTGGGTAAAGGGATGAAAAGCCCTATTTGATGGTAAACCCTAACCCTGGTAAGGGAATTTTGGTGTTACTATTGTATTGCATGGTGTGATGTGAAATTATCATGACTGTTATCATGTGTATTAACCATGCAGATATCATGAGATGATGAGCATAGCCATATTTGAGCTATGATATTTATATAATAGAAATGTTGATTGGCCTTGTATGCCATTATGTTTTTGTTTCTTAGTAAGAAGTAACAAGATGTGTATGAGCTTTATGAGCCATTATATTAATTGTTGCCCAATGAGAGGTGACAAGATGTGCAGTGGCCTGGTGAGCCATGTGAGATGCTTGTGTAACTAGTATCATGTATACCTTGGTCAAATGACCTGAAGGTAATAGTTACCTAAGAAGTGGTAACATGTTCAGTCATGAACTGAGGGTTTGAATGGCAAGATTTAGTAAATCATGATGATGATATTGTTGAGAAGTGAGATCTTCCAAGTAATGAGATAAGAGATAGAGATCCCAATGTTTTACAAAGTTTTGAAAAATATTGATGGAAGTATTACATGTTTCTTCATAGCATTTGTCATAATAATTCTTGTTTGAGAACTTGAATGATGATAAACGAATATGACAATGTACTTAATTAATTAAGTGAAATCATATCATGTAGAGCCCTGGCCATAGATCCATCAGTGTCAGAATTTGTTGATGGTGAAACGGGTTGCTCCGCGGCAAAACCCGGAGTTTGCATATTTTTGAATATGCAGGGGTAATGGGCGATTATATCCTTATGTCCCAATGTAGCGTTGATGGAAGGTAAACATTAAACCTCTCAATCCTTCATTATATGTACCGAGATGGATGTATCACGAATCTCCCAAAGATTGGGATGGATGTATCATGAATCTCCCAATAGTATTAATGCCGAATCGATGGAGATAAACATGAAATCTCTCGATTACGAAGAGAGTGCAGCTGACCCTACCTCTATAGCAAAGTTGCTACTATACCCTGGCAAAGCTATTTTAGTAGTGATACAAGATGTCCTGCATGGAATCTCGTACTGGCCGAGAGAGGGGAGGTCATGGTAGCCGGCTCTACCTTTGACCTTGTATGGCACCGATTTTGACTTCGCAATGGTCGGTTGGAGTATGAGAGGTATACCTCATCTCCTCAGGGCATGTGTGATTGTAAAATGTAATCAGCCGTATAGCATGTTTGCTCAAGGATTGAATACGGAAATTTACTGGCTAATGTTACATTTCTTTTATGCATCTCTAGTTGATAGATGTTAGTTATATCTCCTTACATTCATTGCAAGCAGATGGATGAATTACAACCCTACCATGATAAGATGCAATGTTCTCCTTAGGAAAGGAGATTACTTCACTCTATTCATACAATGATTTATCTGTTATTTATTATATAAGATTTCTCTACTTAGTTTTATCCTAATAAATTACAATAATAATGTTTTGGCGGAGAGTTATATCTCTCGCTGGGGAAATTTACAATTGTCTCACCCCCGTGGGATCCAATGTTTTAGGTGGACGTGGACAAGGAAATAGAATCCACACAGCAGAGAAAGGACAACAACAATAGGGATAATAGTGAGATCTCAGGTGGAGATACTGTCTGTCAAGTCATATAGATAGTAGTCCTATGTGTCGTCTCTGTATTTTCAGGTCCTCGGAGTTAGTAGTTAGTGCTTTTAATGAATCGATCTGAGATTTTGGCTTGATGCCTCGAGGTTCTTATACTGCTTGTGTACAGTTCTAATAGGGCAGTTAATGTTTGTAATCCTCGAGAAGAGATGGTACAAGTTATGTACTTAGGAACCAAGATGTAAATGTTATACATTGGTTCTTGATGAAAGAGTTTTCCTATGTATGGATCTCTTTGCAAAAGGTTTTAATTTTTAGTGATTTTTTTTCAGTAATTCCGCTGTTAATAATCGTTTCCGCTTAAGTAAATCATGTTTTTGTAAGTTGGATGCCACAATTTAGTGGTATCAGAGCTCTAGGTTCGCTGAGTCTACAGAGACATAGGACTAAGGTAGTAGAGTCTGTTCTAAGTGTTTTCCAATCTATCTGATAGTGACTTCTGCTCATAGGAGAAAGAAGTAAAGCTTGAAGATGGCTGAGTCACATGAAGAACATGCTACAGAAAGCAGCAATGTTGCACCAGGAAGAGGTGCATGGGATCAGGCAAGAGAGGAACGACTGCCTAAGAACCCTCAAGATGATCCAACTATGATGAGAAATCCTTCTTTAAGTATCACAGTTGGGCAAATTAGGGCAACTATGATGTATTTAGTGGATCAAGCATTGGAAATACAACCTAGATTACCAGCCCCCCATGATGAAATTCTAGACTTAGACCGAATCTGTGCTCAACATCAGCCTGTTGAATCAATAAATAGTAATCGAAGGAATAGGATACAACCTGAAATCTGGGTCTGTTACAAGTGTAGGAAACCTGGACATATCAGAAGGTACTGTCCAGAGAAGAAAGATAGTGTGAGGATTGAGAAAAGACCTATCCAAACTCAGGAACAGAGGCCTAGTAGTTCCAAAAAGGGAAAGTTTTTGGTACCATTAGTACAACCAGAGCCTAGTACACCAAGGCAATGGCTACTTGGAAAGGGTAAAGAACCTTCTAGACCACATCTAAAGCCCAGAATTTGCTATCAATGTAGACATGTAGGACATCTGTCAAGAGATTGCTCAACCAGAAATGTTATGGTGAATCAACCTCTGAGGCAGAACCAGCCTGAGGCAGTGAACTATCCACGAATCATGATAGGTTAGACAAAATAAAGTCAATCTAATATGTCATTTTATGATTTCCTGGGTTAAATTGAGAAAGTAATTGATTGAGCTTTCCTTGATTAGTCCTGAGAGGACTTATATTTTGTACAGTAACATTATAGATGTTTCATATTGTTCTTACCTCTATGAAAGAGGATGAGGTATAGAAGAGATACATGGATGAAATCCAGGAATGTTAAATCTTATGCTTGTGATAATATGAAAAGTAAGGAATGTGATAGTATATAAAGTGCATACTACTTAATCTCAATATTTATATACCCTGGCCAGGTATACAACTATTGATGATAAAGTAAGTATGGAAACTCTTAGATTGTTATCTTTTTTATTACTCTGATCAAGTAGTCATTCTGAGACAATCTAATGAGTATCATGAAATTAGAAATATGGAATGGAAAAATGTGTCATATCCTAAGAATAAGAAAGAGAAATCTAAGATAATCCTAGATCAGTATGTGTGTATGAGGAAGTAAAAAGTGTACTCCTCATAAGATAAGAATAAGAACAAGGGAGGTGATCCATGTTCGATAAAGTTTGTGTGTATTATAAAGATCTTTTCCCATAATGAGGAAATGGGAAATGTGATGAGATCACAAGATGGTCATGAACATGTTAGATAATAACAAAGAAAGGAATAATGTTATGTAAACATCCTTATAAATTCCTATGCTGAGGGCAAGGAACCTAGGGTGAGACAAAGAGTAAATGAATCATGAATAGTTAAAAATTCATGAAATAATAAGAGGAATATGATTCCTTGTTTTCTTTCCTTTCAGGGACATGGAAATCAAGTGGGTCTTAGGACACTTGATGTGCATAAGATAAAAATGTTCATGTGATGGATACTTAGAAAAGTATCAATTTATCTTGGACTTTGGTTCCAATATAAAGATATATGTAACAAGTAATGTCCCAAGATGAAAGGAAGATAAATATGTGATGTGTTTTCAACACATGTGACATATACCAAGGAAAGAGATCTTGGTATCTAAAGAAATATCAGATGATTTATGTTGGCTACTTGGAATGGTCAACCATGAAATCAGTTTAATAGTATAAACATCACATGTTAGGGGTTTATGCTTTGCATAAACACACAATTGAAGATATCTTTAAGATAAGTTCTTAATTGATAAAGTAATCTCTCCTTATGATAAGAAAATGTACAACTAAAGAGATAGTTAGTATAAGTAATAAGAAATCTTAGTGTTGTGTCAGTAGTTTAGATGGCACAACTGAAGTATGAAAATACTTATAGTCCCAAGTGGGTGACAGAACATAATTGTAATCTTGAAAGTAAAATGTTGTATAAAATGAGGAGCATGGGAGACTCCTCAGAAACAAGAATCTGTCACATGGAACTATAAGATGAGAAAGGAAACAAATTGATAAGATTTGATAACTGAGTTAAAAAAAGTATGTATGATATTTCTTTAAATAAGAAAAGTATTACCTGACACAGAATTGACTCCACAGTCATTAATGAAAGGACAATGGAGTATGTATCATGTGTGTTTGATTCTATAAGAATCTTGTGTGGAAGAACCTTGTGTTGATCAAATCTCTATTGTATCTCCATAACAATGAGGTGTTATGTAGAGAGTTGATGGTATGATGAATGAATAATTAATATATGTCTCCCTTTATCTGAGATTTCAGGGACGAAATCCTTGTTAGGGGTTTATAATTTGTAACATCCCTGACCTGGGTTATGCCTTAACCCTGGGAGTTTTGCTTAAGGAAGTTAATTAGATCCTTAATTTTATCTTGTGAAAAGTAATTAAGGCTCAAGAGGAACTTATGTTTCAATTTTAGTCCCTTTCGAATAATGTTGAAACAATGTTTTGCTTATTTTGGACTAAAGTGCAAATTACCCAAGTTGAGGGGTTAACTTGAAAATGTTACATGATTAAATGTTTCTCATATGTTGAAGCATCATGAGAATGAATATGATGTAGAGGTATGGCTTGGGAAAAGCCTGAGTACCAAGAAAGAGCTGATAAAGCAATGTTTGTGCATTAAAACCTAGTTTTGGTATAATATGCAATTTACCCAAAACTTAGGGTTCAATATGCAAATTACCACTTCAGAATAGTCTCTAATGTTTCTTGGCATCATGTAGAGCAAAGAAAATGAGACGGACGTCTCATTTGTATCATTTTGGAGGAGAGAGAATCTTGATATTAAAATAATCAAGATTTAAGCATAATTGAAA
This sequence comes from Alisma plantago-aquatica, assembly GCA_963693085.1. Classification (NCBI taxonomy): domain Eukaryota; kingdom Viridiplantae; phylum Streptophyta; class Magnoliopsida; order Alismatales; family Alismataceae; genus Alisma; species Alisma plantago-aquatica. The sequence continues at coordinate 399,043,404 of OY856410.1, forward strand.
CCCTAATTCAATTTAATGCAAAAATAAATAAAATAATTGAAGGGCCTTCAACCAAAAACGAGATGGTTGAATTTTCTCAAGTGTGAAAGTCCTTGTGCCTTGCAAATTCAACGAAAATATCCAAAGGAATGGATAACTCACTCACATTATTAAAAGAAAAAGTAATATCCACTAACTCATGGATATTACTATTATATGATTAAGCTGCTTAATTTGCTTTTCCTTAATTCATGGATAATGAAGAGAAATTTGGAGGCATGGAAGATATATTTGCATGCAAGTAATTGAGTGGGGAGAAGTGGCACCAATTTTGGAATTAAAAGATTTTTACAAGACATTTTCTCTCTCATTGAATTTCTTATAAAAACACCTTTTTCAACTCAATTGAGAGGATTTTTCGAATCCACTTCTTCTCTTTGCTTGAAAAACGACCAAGGGAGCTTTGGAGGACTAGGAGGACGACCCCCAACCTGTTGGTAAGCTTCTTGACTTCCTTTCACCTTAATTCCATGGTGGAAATCGAAAATCAATGCATGATTTCTTCTTATCTCGATCCCATCTTCAATTCTAACCATTCCTTTTCACTCAAAGCTTGAGGACGAGCCTTGAGATAGTGAAAGGAGTTTCATTTACCATTGTTGACGTGAGATTGGAGCTTCGAATCTCAATTGGAGGTGGGTTATATAACATGAACCCTTATTCATTATTATTGAATTCAATCCCTTAATTCAATATGTTCAATTGTTCTTCTTGCAATTTCTTTTATTAATTGATGAAACGACCATGGAAATGGCAGTATAATTTGAGGGGTTGAAGCTTAATGATGATGGCATCATATTAAGCACCCATCTTAATAATATCTAGTTGCAAACGGTTTTAAGTCCTTGGTCCAAACTGTTTGGTTTCACCAAACCGTTTGGAGTTTTAAATCCCAAACCGTTTAGATGGGTTGACCATTTGAATGGGTTGACCATTTGAGGTCAGGACCCTAGTACATTTTGGATGTTGATCTAATGGATCCAAATGATTGATTCAATATATGGACAATCCTCCAATTAGAAACCCTAATCGGGTTAAGTGCTGAAATTTCAATTGGTTGATTTATAATGTTGGTTTGATTAACCCAAATGGTCTCAAGACCGTTTGTAGATCACCCAAACGGTCTCAAGACCGTTTGGAGGTCAACCAAGACCGTTTGGAGGTCTAGGGTTGAGTATGGTGAAGTAATTAAAGGTCCAGAGATAGCAAATTGAAATGCAATCAATAGTTAAATTGTTGATCAATCTAATGATCTAAACCCTACATGAATTTCACAAATTTCAGTGATGGGATGGGTCAAATGGTCTCAAGTCCATTTGGAGGTCATCCAAACGACCTCAAGACCGTTTGAGGTCAGGTCATATCATAATTTGATGATGATTCACTAATTTCAATTGAATCAGTTGTACAATGTTAACCATTGATAGTTCCTCGATTTCAATACCCTAATTGATGGTGTCTTGATTATAAACGCTAGATAAATTGGGTTCAAAACTCTAATTGAAGGTCTAATTGAAGGGTGATTCAATGATTCAATTGAAGAATAAATCAGTAGTTCAATTGATAGATGGTTCAATGATTGAAACCCTGAGTTGATTAAGTGTTGAAAGACCTTTTTGGTCCATTCAGTTTTGAGAGGGTTTGGACCAAACGGTCTCAAGACCCTTTGGGTCCAAATGGTATCAAACCGTTTGGAGACCCAAGTCCAATCGGTTTCAACACCCATCTTGCCCAAATGGTTTCAAACCGTTTAGAGAGTAAATGGTCAAGAATGTTTAGTGATTCAATGTGATTATATCAATTAAAAATTTATTGTGATGAAGGATCAATTGACCCTATAATTGTTACTGATTTATCTCAAAGATAATCACTAGGGTTTTACCTTTAAGTTACCAAGTGATTGGTAACCTTAGGTGAGTTAATCCTTGAAGGTTAAAATAAGCAATACTTCAATACACTATGTCAGCCCTAATTGAATGTACTTAATTGAAGGGTTGGTTGAACTAATCTAACCAAGATTGACATAGTCTATATCCTAGAGGGGATGAGAGAGAGAGAGGAATCCATACATGTAGGATAATCATGCAATGGATAAGCCTCAACACCTTCAATATGAATAAACTATGAATTTAGGGTATGATCTTTGATGAAAAGATCATGATACCCTAATCAAGAAGATTGATGAACCTTAACCCTAATCTAGGGTAAAGATATAACCCTAATCAAGGGTAAAAACCATGAGAAATTCTAACTATGGGTAATGGAATGTGAAATCCTAATTGGGATGAAAAGGAAACCCTAATTGAGGGTGATTCCATGAGAAACCCTAGTTGAGGATGATTCGATGAGAAACCCTAGTTGAGGGCGATTACATGAGAAACCCTAGTTGAGGGTGATTCCATGAGAAACCCTAGTTGAGGGTGATTCCATGAGAAACCCTAGTTGAGGGTGATTCCATGAGAAATCCTAGTTGAGGGTGATTCCATGAGAAACCCTAGTGATGGTGATTCCATGAGAAACCCTAGTTGAGGGTGATTCCATGAGAAACCCTAGTTGAGGGTGATTCCATGAGGAACCCTAATTGAGGGTGATGCCATGTGAAACCATAGTTGAGGGTGATTCCATGAGAACCCCTAATTGAGGGTGATGGCATGTGAAACCCTATGCAATGGTATGATGAGGAGCCCTAATACAGGGTAAAGGTATATGAAACTCTAATTTTGAGTTATAATACATGAAGCCCTAATCTTGGGCAATATGATGATAAACCATAATCCTAATTACTGGGTAATGGTATGAGAGAATCCCTAATGATAAAATAAGGGATAATACCTTATAAAGGTGAGATATATCAAGTAGTTGATATTAGGCAAGCTTGTAGTAAGAAATGCCTTAACCTGAAATGAGTCCATATCACTAAAGATAGTTGGACCATTCTTGTGTGTGACCTATGCACTTCATGGTAAGAATGATAGGTTAGTGGATGAAAGTATTAATATGGGAAATACCTTAATCCAAGATAAGTTGATAAGTCAAGAAAGTTAGAAGTAATGAGGAAAGTGATACATCAAGATGTGATAGATATCACTTTTAGCATTTCAGGGTTGACATACCTTGATGCACCTCAAATCCAATATACTTGGATAAGAAACACAAGAAGTGTGTGTTATGTAAATTGTTACAATGAAGATGTAATGAATTCAATGCACTTTGATAAGTGTTGACTAACATACTATGAGAAAGGGGTTAAGCCAAGATAATAAGTATGATGTATTCATACGAAGGTAAGGATGAGAGATGAACTCATACCTTGAATTGATAATCATTAATGATAAATGATGAGAGTAATAAGCATGAGCGAATACTTATGATATCAATGAATGCTCCTAGAAGAGTGAAACAATAAATTAGGGTTGGATTGATAATATAAACATAAAACCTTAATTAATGTGAAATGGAAAACCCTAACCCTAATTTTGGGTAAAGGGATGAAAAGCCCTATTTGATGGTAAACCCTAACCCTGGTAAGGGAATTTTGGTGTTACTATTGTATTGCATGGTGTGATGTGAAATTGTCATGACTGTTATCATGTGTATTAACCATGCAGATATCATGAGATGATGAACATAGCCAGATTTGAGTTATGATATTTATACAACAGAAATGTTGATTGGCCTTGTATGCCATTATGTTTTTGTTTCTTAGTAAGAAGTAACAAGATGTGTATGAGCTTTATGAGCCACTATATTAATTGTTGCCCAATGAGAGGTGACAAGATGTGTAGTGGCCTGGTGAGCCATGTGAGATGCTTGTGTAACAAGTATCATGTATACCTTGGTCAAATGACCTGAAGGTAATAGTTACCTAAGAAGTGGTAACATTTTCAGTCATGAACTGAGGGTTTGAATGGCAAGATTCAGTAAATCATGATGATGATTTTGTTGAGAAGTGAGATCTTCCAAGTAATGAGATAAGGGATATAGATCCCAATGTTTTACAAAGTTTTGAAAAGTATTGATGGAAGTATTACCTGTTTCTTCGTAGCATTTATCATAATAATTCCTATTTGAGAACTTGACTGATGCTAAAATAATATGACAATGTACTTAATTAATTAAGTGAAATCATATCATGTAGAGCCCTGGCCATAGATCCATCGGTGTCAGAATTTCTTGATGGTGAAATGGGTTGCTCTGCGGCAAAAACCCAGAGTTTGCATATTTTTGAATATGCGGGGGTAATGGGCGATTATATCCTTACATCCGAATGTAGGGTTGATGGAAGGTAAACATTAAACCTCTCAATCCTTCATTATATGTACCGGGATGGATGTATCACAAATCTCCCAAAGATTGGGATGGATGTATCACGAATCTCCCAATAGTATTAATGTCGAATCGATGGAGATAAACACGAAATCTCTCGATTGCGAAGAGAGTGCAGTTGACCTTGCCTCTATAGCAAAGTTGCTACTATACCCTGGAAAAGCTATTTTAGTAGTGACACAAGATGTCCTGCATGGAATCTCGTACTGACTGAGAGAGGGGAGGTCATGGTATCCGGCTCTACCTTTGACCTTGTATGGCACCGATTTTGATTTTGCAATGGTCGGTTGGAGTATGAGCAGTATACCTCATCTCCGCAGGGCATAAGTGTGATTGTAAAATGTAATCATCCGTATAGCATGTTTGCTTAGGGATTGAATATAGAAATTTACTAGCTGATGTTACATTTCTTTTATGCATCTCTAGTTGATAGATGTTAGTTATATCTCCTTACATTCATTGCAAGTAGATGGATGAATTACAACCCTACCATGAGAAGATGCAATGTTCTCATTAGGAAAGGAGATTACTTCACTCTGTTCATACAATGGATTATCTGTTATCTAATATATAAGATTTCTCTGCTCAATTTTATCCTAATAAACTGCAATAATAATGTTTTAGCGGAGAGTTATATCTCTCGTTGGGGCAATTTACAATTGTCTCACCCCTGTGGGATCCAATGTTTTTAGGTGGACGTGGACAAGGAAATAGAATCCACACAGCAGAGAAAGGACAACAACAACAGGGATAACAGTGAGATCTCAGGTGGAGATACTGTCTATCATGTCATATAGATAGTAGTCCTATGTGTCGTCTCTGTATTTTCAGGTCCTCGGAGTTAGTAGTTAGTGCTTTTAATGAATCGATCTGAGATTTTGGCTTGATGCCTTGAGGTTCTTATACTGCTTGTGTACAGTTCTAACAGGGAAATTAATGTTTGTAATCCTCGAGAAGAGATGGTACACGTTATGTACTTAGGAACCAAGATGTAAATGTTATACATTGGTTCTTGATGAAAGAGTTTTCCTATGTATGGATCTCTTTGCAAAAGGTTTTAATTTTTAGTGATTTTTTTAGTAATTCCACTATCAATAATCACTTCCACTTAAGTAAATCATGTTTTTGTAAGTTGGATGCCACATAATTGGTTTCTTCTTGTGTTCAGCACATCAAATAAATTGATGGTCTTTGAATACCATATTTTCTAAGGTATGCGTAAGTATAATTTTTATCATGCCAAATAAGCCATATCAAAATATGTACCTCATATCAAAATTGTCCCAGCGAGAGATATAACTCTCCGCCAGAAACATTATTATTGTAGATTGATAGAATAAAACTGAGCAGGAGTTCTTTTATATTAACAACAATATTAATCATTGTATGAACAGAATATGATAATCTCCTTTCTTAAGGAAAACATTGCATCTACCCATGATAGAATTATACATCATCTATCTACTTTGCAAGGTATGCAAAGAATCATAAATATATCATCTATCAAATAAAGATGCATAAAGAAATGTAACAACATCCAATGATTTTCGTATTCAATCCTTAAACAAACATGCTATACGACTGATTACATTTTACAATCACACTTATGCCCTGGGGAGATGAGGTATACCACTCATACTCCATCTGACCATTGTGAAGTCGAAATCAGTGCCATACAAGGTCAATGAAAGAGTCAGATTCCCATGATCTCATCCTCCTCAGTCAGTATGAGGACAAAATGTAGGACATCTTGTGTCTCTGCTAAATAGCTTTCCAGGGTATCCTGGAAACTTCACTATAGAGTTAAAGTGGTAGCCGTACTCTCTTCGCAATCGAGAGATTTCATGTTTATCTCACATCGATCCTATATTAACATTATCGAGAGATTAGTGTTACATCCATCACGACTTTCAGGAGATTAGTGATACATCCATCTCGACATATATAATGAAGGATTGAGAGATTTAATGTTTATCTTGCATCAATTCCTCCATTAGGGCGTCAGGATATTTTCGCCCGTCACCCCCGCATATTCAAAATATGCACTCCGGGTTATGCCGCAGAGCAACCCATTTCACCATCCAGCAAATTCTGACACTGATGGTTATATGGCCAGGGCACTACATGATAAGATTCCACTTGATTAATTATGTGCATTATTGTATTCTTTTAGCATCAGTCAAGTTCTCAAACATTATTATGACAAATGCTACAAAGAAAAGTATATTTCATCTATCAAGTACTTTTCAAAACTTTATAGAACATTGGAATCTTAATCCCTTGTCACATCATGGGCATTCTCATCCCTTAACATCTCATCATCATGATTATGGAATATGGGTATTCAAACCCTCAGTTCATCAAAGAACACTTGTTACCACTTATCAGGTAACTAATACCTTCAGGTCATCTGACCAAGGTAAACATGATACTTGCTACACAAGCATCTCACATGGCTCTCAAAGCCCATTTAGTCTCTTGTTACCTCTTACTAGGCAACAATACATATAATGGCTCACAAGGCCCATAAAGCATTTAAATAATTAACACATAATAGCTCATACCTAGCTATGCTCATCATCTCATGATCACATGTATGATCATTACATAATAACAGTTATATCAATTACATATCAACACTATGAAATGTAAGAGTAGCATTCACTATTCCCTTATTTAGGGTTAGGATTTCTCTTACATATCATCACCCTTCATTAGGGTTAAGGTTTTCCATTATTAACCATTTAGGTTCTCAAGATCATATTATTAATGATCAAGCCCTAATCCATTGCTCCACACAGCTAGGAGCCAATATTGATAACATAAGTATTCAATCATACTCATTCATTCTCATCATTTATCATTAAATGAAATATCAACACAAGATATGAGTTCCTCTCTCAACTTTACCAGAGTATGGTTACATCATACTTTATTAACTTGGCTTAACCTTTTCTTAAGGTATGTTGGCCTACACTTATCAAAGTGCATTATATCTCAATGTCACAGTTGACATGACACACTTCATGTATTACTCATCTAAGTATATTGGATTTAGAATACATCAAGGTGTATCAATCTTGAGGTGCTAGAAGTGATATCTATCATGTCTTGATGTATCACTTCCCTCATAACCTTTATCTTAAGTTCATCAACTTATCTTGTATTAGGGTATCTCCCATCCTAATATTTTATGCACCAGTTCATCACATTTATCATGTAATGTATTGGTCATTAGTCACTTATTTGAAACATGCAACCATTATCAATGATATGGACTCATATCGAATTAAGGAATTATTGATATAAAGATATCCATTATCAACCTCTTTAGGTGTTTCACTTATCAATATATTAGTCATTGTTCCATTATTAGGAATAGGGTTTTCCATCTTTATAAATGAGGGTTCACATAACATCTCCCCATATATGGGTTTCACATAGCATTACCTGAAATTAGGGTTTCTCAACTCAACCCAAAGTTAGGGTTATGGTTTATCATCATATTCCCAAGATTAGGGTTTCATGCTCTATAACCCAAAATGAGGACTTCACATACCTTTACCCTATATCAGGGTTAAGATTTCATATTAGGGTTTCATATAGCATTATATAGCATCACCCTGGGATTAGAGTTCACATCACATCTCTATATTAATGTTTCACTTGACATCACCCTTAATTAGGGTTTCACATGACTTCACCCTTAATTAGGGTTTCACATGACATCACCCTTAATTAGGGTTTCATATGACATCACCCTTAATTAGGGTTTCACTTGACTTCACCCTTAATTAGGGTTTCACATGACATCACCCTTAATTAGGGTTTCACTTGACTTCACCCTTAATTAGGGTTTCACATGGCATCACCCTTAATTAGGGTTTCACATGGCATCACCCTTAATTAGGGTTTCACATGGCATCACCCATAATTAGATATTTTATTCATGTTGAGAGTGTTGAGGTTTAACCACTACATGATTATTATACATGTATGGATTCCTCTCTCTCTCATCTTCTCTAGGATATTAATTACCTCAAACTTGATTAGATTAGGTTAACCCTTCATTCAAGTGCATACATTTAGGGTTGGCATAGTGTATTGAGGCATTTCTTCCATAAGCATCAAAGGTTAGCCACTCAAAAAGTAGTAATCACTTTAGTACCTTGAAGGTACAACCATTGTAATTACCTATGATAAACATCATCAACAATCATGGGGTTGATTGTACTTTACATGGTTTGAGTCAATTATACCTTCAAACGGTCTTGGGGTATTAGACCCTCAAACGGTCTTGAAGTACTTTGACCTTCAAACGGTCTTGAAGTACATTGACCAATTGTAAATTGAATCAACCATTCGGTCTTGAAACCGAATCAACCCATTCGGTCTTAAAATCGAATCAACCCATTTGGTCTTGAAACTGAATCAACTCATTCGGTCTTGAAACTGGATCCATCCATTCGGTCTTGAAACCGAATCATTCCATTCTGTCTTGAAACCGAATCCCTTTATTCGGTCTTGAAATCGAATCATCAACCATTGATTTGAAACCGAATCAATTTATTGAGTCTAGGGTTTGCAATCAATGGACCCTCTAACATTGAAACCATTGAAATTCGATCAAATTGAGACCATTGGATCAGCATCCAACTTATGACATCACCTGACCTCAAACGGTCTTGAGGTTGTTTGACCTCAAACGGTCTTGAGACCGTTTGAGCCATTCAACTTAGAAATTGACTCAATCGATTTAGGGTTTCAACCATTCAATACAATTAGGGTTAATGGATCACCCATCATTGAATCCATTAAATTAAAACCAATTTGAGCCATTGGATCTCCATCATTCACATCATCAATTAACCCCAAATGGTTTTGAAGTTCAATTTACCCATTCGATCTTGAGATCATTTACCCATTCAGTCTTGGGTTCAATCACCCATTCGGTTTTGAAGTAAATTACCCATTCGGTCTTATGTTTAATTACCCATTCGGTCTTATGTTTAATTACCCATTTGTTCTTGGGTTCAATTGTCCATTCGGTCTTGGGTTCAATTGTCCATTCGGTCTTGGGTTCAATTGTCCATTCGGTCTTGAAACCGAATCAACCCAATCGGTCTTGAAACCGAATAAGGTCAATCGGTTTTGAAAACCGCTTGCCCATTCCTTTGTTGAGGTGTGTGCTTAAGATGACATCATCATATTCAAGCTTGAAACCTTCGAAATCCATTGTGATTCTTGTGGTGAATTCAACAACCAATCAAAAGGAAATCTGAAAGTAAAGGAGGAATCAACATATGATAAATGAATGAAATCAATAACAATGTTTAAGGGTTCAAGTTATATAACCTGCCTTCAAAATTGAATCCAAGCTTCAAGCTTCACGTCTTCAATGGTGAATGAAGCTTTCTCAACTATCCAAGGCTCGTCCTCAAGTCTTTGAGTGAAATGAATGGCAAAGGTTGAAGATTGAATGAAGAAAAGAAGAAATTAAGCATTGAATTTTGATTTCTACCATGAAATCAAGGTTGAAAATGACTATGGAGCATACCTACAGGTTGGGGAACATCCTCCTATTTCTCCTAAGCTCCTTTGTGCATGTCTAGAGCAAGGAAAGAAAAAGGGATCGAAAAAGCCTTTCATGTGGGTTGAAAATGGGATGTATATAAGGGAATTTCAATGAGAGAGAAAGTGATAAATAATTCCTTTAACACCCAAAATTAGTGCCACATACTCCCCTCCATCCCTTGCATACGAATCCATCTCCCCCACCTTGTAATTCCTCTTCATTATCCATGAATTAAAAGAAAACAAATTAAGCACCTTAACCATTATAATAATAATATCCAAAATTGAGTGGATATTACTTTTTCTTTAACTAATGTGAGTGGGCTCTCCACTCACTTTAGATATTTCGTGGCCTTTGCAAGGCACAAGTACGTACACACTTATGCAAATTAAACCATCACATTTTTTGTTGAAGGACACTCCCATTAATATAATTATTTTTTGCATTAAATTGAATCATGGTTTCAATTATGCTTAAATCTTGATTATTTTAATATCAAGATTCTCTCTCCTCCAAAGAGATTCAAATGAGACGCCCCTCTGATTTTGTTATCTCTACGTGATACCAAGAAACATTAGGGACTCTCTAGGAGTGGTATTTTGCATATTGAACCCTATGTTTTGGGTAAATTACACATTACACCAAAACTTGGTTTTAATGCACAAACATTGCTTAATAAGCTCTTTCTTAGTGCTCAGGCTTTCACAAGCCATACCTCTGCATCATTCTCATTCTTATGATGCTTAAACACTTGAGGAACATTTTATTATGTAAAATTTGCAAGTTAACCCCTCAACTTAGGTAATTTTCACTTTAGTCCAAAATAAGTAAAACATTATTTCAACATTATTCAAAAAGGACTAAAATTGAAACATAAGTTCCTCTTGAGGCTTAATTACTTTTCAAAATATAAGGACAAGAATATAAATGACTTACTTAAGCAAAACCTCTAGGTTTAAGCCTTAACCTAGGTCAGGGATGTTACAAATTATAAACCCCTAACAAGGATTTCGTCCCCGAAATCCCTGGTAAAGGAAGACAGATATTATTTATTCATCATATCATCAAGTCTCCACATAACATATTAATGTCATGGAGATTCCATAGAACTTTGATCAACACAAAGTTCTTCCACACAAGGTTATCATAGAACTTGTCATAATGTCAGGGATACATTATATGTGCCTCATTCTATTCAAGTGTCAAACCTCACTAATTTATCACCTTTCTCAATTCATAACTTTATGTGACATGATCCTTGGTTCTGGGGAGTCTCCCATACTCCTTATTCAATTTAGTATTTCACTTCCAAGGAAAGACCAGAGTTACATTTTGTCACCCACTTGTGACTACAAGTATTATCATATATCTGTTGTGCCATCCAATCTACTGACACAACACTAAAATTTCTTATTACTTGTACCAACTATCTCATTATTTGTACATACTTTTGTCATAAGGGGAGGTTACTTACCAATTTTGAACTTATCTTAGAGGTATCTTTAGAATTATTTTTAACTTGATAAGCTTTTTCCACCATGATTTCACAATTGTTCCTTCAATTAGTACATCCTTGTCGATGTTATGTTTATGAAGAGCATAAACCCCTAACATGTGATGTCCATACTATTTCCATACCACCTGATATTTCTTAGATACCAGAATTTCTTACTTTGGTATCCATCACATGTATAAAAAACACATCACATCCTCATCATTTCCATTTCTCTGTTGTTTTTACCAAAGTCACATATATAAGAAAATCTTTCTTTCACCTTTGGAACATTATTTGTTACATATATCTTTATCTTGGAACCAAAGTCCAAGATGAACTGATACTTTTCTAAGTATGCATCATTGGATTATTTCTAATCCATGCACATCAAGTGTTATAGTACTCACTTGATTTCTATGTTCCAAAAAGAAGAGAATACAAAGAAACACATTTCTCTTATCACCCCATTATCATCCAGGGTTGTTTATAAAGAGAAAAGATTATCATCTCCTCTAATTATTGTATGAAATTTCAACTGTTCATGAGTCATTTACTCTTGTTTCATCCTAGGTTCCTTGCCATTAGCAAAGGAATTATAAGGATGATTACATGTCATTACTCATTCCTTTGTTATTGTCTAATATATATATGAACATTTTGTGATTTTATCACATTTCCCATTTCCACATCATGGGAAAAGATCTTTACTATTCACACGGGCTTTATCAGACAAGGATCATCTCCCTTGTCTCATTTTCTTTATCATGAGGATTATACTTTTGCTTCCTCATACACACAGATGGATCTGAGATCATTTCAGATTCCATTTTATTGTACTAAGGATGTGATAAACATATCCATGCCATATTTCTAGTTTCTTTATGCTCACTAGATTATTTTAGAATGACTACTTGATCAGAGTAATTAGAAAGATAACAATCTAAGAGTCCCATACTTACCCTATCTCCAATATTTATATACCTGGACAGGATATACAAGTACTGAGATTAGGTAGCATGCACTTTATTTACTATCACATTTCTCACTTTTCATATCATCATAAGCACATGATTTAACATTCTTGGATTTTCTTCAGGCATTACTTATGTATCTCACACTTTATCACCTAGATAAGAGAAATTATAAAGCATTTAAAGGAATACTGAGTAAAATATGAGTCCTCATCTTCCTTGTATCCTCATATGACTAGTCAAAGGAAGCTAAAAAACAACTACTTTCTTATATTTAACACATGAAATCATGAAATAATGTATCAGAATAAAACTGTTTCATCTGACATGTCTCATATTGTAGTTTGTTTACTACATCAAGCTGATTCTTTTCATAGAATCTTACCTTTTCCTGATGTTGACTTTGAGCTTTGTTATTTAATGTAGTTGATCCTGCCTGGGATGTCTGTCCACGTCCTCGAGTGCCACTAGAAAACTATTTCCCCTGATGATCTTGATGTCTCTGCCTCGGTGGTTGGGTTACCATTGTTTTTCCAACTAGACAATCTCTTACTAGATGTCCTACCTGTCTACACTGGTAACAGGTTCTAAGCTCTTGATATGGTTTAAAAGATCATTTACCCTTTCTGGGTAGCCATTTCCCCAGTGTACCAGACCTTGGTTGTATCGGGGGTACCAAAGACTTCCCCTTTTTGGAACTACTAGGCCTCTGATCCCAAGTTTGGATAGGCCTTTTCTTAATTCTTTTCTCATTATCCTTTTCTGGACAATCTTTTCTGATATATCCAGGTTGCCTATACTTATGGCAAATCTTGGTTTTAGGTGGCAACCTATTCCTTTCATCATTATTCATTGCTCTAACATGCTGATGTTGAGCAAGAATCCTATTGGAATCTAAAACTTCATCATTAGGGGCTGGTAATCTAGGTTGTATTGCTATATATGGTCCACTATATGCATCATTGCTGTCCTAGCTTGCCCAACAGTGATATTAAAAGAAGAATTCTTTATCATATTTGGATCATCTTGGGGGTTCTCAAGCAGTCATTCTTCTCTCACCTAGTCCCTTACACCTTCTGTTGGTGCAACATTGCTGCTCTCAGCAGCATGTTCTTCGTGTGATCTAGACATCTTTAAGTTCTTCTTCTTCTATATGAGTAGAAGACACTATCAGATAACTAGAATACACTAGAATAGACTCAACAACCTTAATCACATGTCTCTATAGACTCAATGAACCTAGAGCTCTGATACCACTAAATTGTGATGCATTATTCGAACAAAACATTATTAACTAAGCGGAAGCGATCATTAACAACAGATTACTAAAAATCACTAAAAATTAAAACCTTTTTCAAAGAGATCCAATTCCATAAAACTCTTATAACAAGAACAAAGTATTACATATACATTCTGGTTCACAAGTACATACCATGTACCATCTCTTCTTGAGGATTACATACAACAGTTGCTTTTCCAGAACTATACATAAGCAACATAAAACCTCGAGGCATCAAGCCAAAATCTCAAATCGATGCATTAAAATCACTATCTACTGACTTCGAGGACCTGAGAGTACAGAGACGACACATAGGACTCTCTCTATACAAAATATGACATCTAGAGCCTCCACCTGGAGTATTACATCTGTCCCTGTTGCTGCTACTGCTCTCCCCCTGCTATAGGGTTTCTGCCTCTTCTTCTGCGTCTACCTAAAAAGTTGGATCCCACGGGGGTGAGACAATTGAAAATTGTCCCAGCGAGAGATATAACTCTTCGCCAGAAACATTATTATTGTAGATTGATAGAATAAAACTGAGCATGAGTTCTTTTATATTAACAACAATATTAATCATTATATGAATAGAATATGATAATCTCCTTTCTTAAGGAGAACATTGCATCTACCCATGATAGAATTATACATCATCTATCTACTTTGCAAGGTATGCAAAGAATCATAAATATATCATCTATCAACTAAAGATGCATAAAGAAATGTAACAACAACCAATGATTTTTGTATTCAATCCTTAAACAAATATGATATACGGCTGATTACATTTTAAAATTACACTTATGCCCTGAGGAGATGAGGTATACCGCTCATACTCCAAACGACCATTGTGAAGTCAAAATTGGTGCCATACAAGGTCAATGGAAGAGTCAGATTACCATGACCTCATCCTCCTCAGCCAGTATGAGGACAAAATGCAGGACATCTTGTGTCTCTATTAAATAGCTTTCTAGGATATCCTGGGAACTTCACTATAGAGTTACAGTGGCAGCCGTACTCTCTTCACAATCGAGAGATTTCATGTTTATCTCACATCGATCAGGTATTAACATTATCGGGAGATTAGTGTTACATCCATCCCGGCCTTCAAGAGATTAGTGATACATCCATCCCGACATATATAATGAAGGATTGAGAGATTTAATGTTTATCTCGCATCAATACCTCCATTAGGGCGTAAGGATATTTTCACCCATCACCCCCGCATATTCAAAATATGCACTCCGGGTTATGCTGCGGAGCAAACCGTTTCACCATCCAACAAATTCTGACACTGATAGTTATATGGCCAGGGCACTACATGATAAGGTTCCACTTGATTAATTATGTCCATTATTGTATTGTTTTAGCATAAGTCAAGTTCTCAAACATTATTATGACAAATGCTACAAAGAAAAGTATAATTCATCTATCAAGTACTTTTCAAAACTTTATAGAACATTGGGATCTTAATCCCTTATCACATCATGGGCATTCTCATCCCTTAACATCTCACCATCATGATTATGGAATATGGGTATTCAAACCCTCAGTTCATCAAAGAACACTTGTTACCACTTATCAGGTAACTAACACCTTCAGGTCATCTGACAAAGGTAAACATGATACTTGCTACACAAGCATCTCACATGGCTCTCAAAGCCCATTTAGTCTCTTGTTACCTCTTACTAGGCAACAATACATATAATGGTTCACAAGGCCCATAAAGAATTTAAATAATTAACACATCATAGCTCATACCTGGCTATGCTCATCATCTCATGATCACATGTATGAACATTACATAATAATAGTTATATCAATTACATATCAGCAATATGCAATGTAAGAGTAACATTCACTATTCCCTTATTTAGGGTTAGGATTTCTCTTACATATCATCACCCTTCATTAGGGTTAGGGTTTTCCATTATTAACCATTTAGGTTGTCAAGATCATATTATTAATGATCAAGCCCTAATTCATTGCTCCACACAGCTAGGAGCCAATATTGATAACATAAGTATTCAATCATACTCATTCATTCTCATCATTTATCATTAAATGAAATATCAACACAAGATATGAGTTCCTCTCTCAACTTTACCAGAGTATGGTTACATCATACTTTATTAACTTGGCTTAACCTTTTCTTAAGGTATGTTGGCCTACACTTATCAAAGTACATTGTATCTCAATGTCACAGTTGACATGACACACTTCATGTGTTACTCATCTAAGTATATTGGATTTAGAATACATCAAGGTGTATCAATCTTGAGGTGCTATAAGTGATATCTATCATGTCTTGATGTATCACTTCCCTCATCACCTTTATCTTAAGTTCATCAACTTATCTTGTATTAGGGTATCTCCCATCCTAATATTTTATGCACCAGTTCACCACATTTATCATGTAATATATTGGTCATAAGTCACTTATTTGAAACATGCAACCATTATCAATGATATGGACTCATCTCGAATTAAGGAATTATTGATATAAAGATATCCATTATCAACCTCTTTAAGTGTTTCACTTATCAATATATTAGTCACTGTTCCATTATTAGGAATAGGGTTTTCCATCTTTATAAATGAGGGTTCACATAACATCTCCCCATATATGGGTTTCACATAACATTACCTGAAATTAGGGTTTCTCAACTCAACCCAAAGTTAGGGTTATGGTTTATCATTAGATTAGGGTTTCATGCTCTATAACCCAAAATTAGGGCTTCACATACCTTTACCCTATATTAGGGTTAATATTTCATATTAGGGTTTCATATAGAATTATATAGCATCACCCTGGGATTAGAGTTCACATCACATCTCTGTATTACTGTTTCACTTGACATCAACCTTGATTAGGGTTTCACATGACTTCACCCTTAATTAGGGTTTCACATGAATCACCCTTAATTAGGGTTTCACATGACATCACCCTTAATTAGGGTTTCACTTGACTTCACCCTTAATTAGGGTTTCACATGACATCACCCTTGATTAGGGTTTCACTTGACTTTACCCTTAATTAGGGTTTCACATGGCATCACCCTTAATTAGGGTTTCACATGGCATCACCCTTAATTAGGGTTTCACATGGCATCACCCTTAATTAGGGTTTCACATGGCATCACCCTTAATTAGGGTTTCACATGGCATCACCGTTAATTAGGGTTTCACATGGCATCACCCTTAATTAGATATTTTATTCATGTTGAGAGTGTTGAGGTTTAACCACTACATATTATTATACATGTATGGATTCCTCTCTCTCATCTTATCTAGGATATTAATTACCTCAAACTTGATTAGATTAGGTTAACCATTCATTCAAGTGCATACATTTAGGGTTGGCATAGTGTATTGAGGCATTGCTTCCATAAGCATCAAAGGTTAGCCACTCAAAAAGTAGTAATCACTTTAGTACCTTGAAGGTACAGCCATTGTAATTACCTATGATAAACATCATCAACAATCATGGGGTTGATTGTACTTTACATGGTTTGAGTCCATTAGACCTTCAAACGATCTTGGGGTATTAGACCCTCAAACGGTCTTCAAGTACTTTGACCTTCAAACGGTCTTGAAGTACATTGACCAATTGTAATTCGAATCAACCATTCGGTCTTGAAATCAAACCAACCCATTCGGTCTTGAAACCGAATCAACTCATTCGGTCTTGAAACTGAATCCATCCATTCGGTCTTGAAACCGAATCATTCCATTCAATCTTGAAACCGAATCATTCCATTCAATCTTGAAACCGAATCCCTTCATTCAGTCTTGAAACCGAATCCCTTCATTCAGTCTTGAAACTGAATCATCAACCATTGATTTGAAACCGAATCAATTTATTGAGTCTAGGGTTTGCAATTAATGGACCCTACAACATTGAAACCATTGAAATTAGATCAAATTGAGACCATTGGATCATCATCCAACTTATGACATCACCTGACTTCAAACAGTCTTGAGACCATTTGGTCTCAAACGGTCTTGAGACCGTTTGAGCGATTCAACTTAGAAATTGACTCAATCGATTTAGGGTTTCAACTATTCAACACAATTAGGGTTAATGGATCACCCATCCTTGAATCCATTAAATTAAAACCAATTTGAGCCATTGGATCTCCATCATTCACATAAGCAATTAACCCCAAATGGTTTTGAAGTTCAATTTACCCATTCGATCTTGAGATCCTTTACCCATTCGGTCTTGGGTTCAATCACCCATTCGGTTTTGAAGTAAATTACCCATTCAGTATTGTGTTTAATTACCCATTTGGTCTTATGTTTAATTACCCATTCGGTCTTGGGTTCAATTGTCCATTCGGTCTTGGGTTCAATTGTCCATTCGGTCTTGAAACTGAATCAACCCAATCGGTCTTGAAACTGAATAAGCTCAATCGGTTTTGAAAACCGTTTGCCCATTCCTTTGTTGAGGTGTGTGCTTAAGATGAAATCATCACATTCAATCTTGAAACCTTATAAATCCATTGTGATGCTTGTGGTGAATTCAACAACCAATCAAAAGGAAATCCGAAAGTAAAGGAGGAATCAACATATGATAAAGGAATGAAATCAATCACAATGTTTAAGGGTTCAAGTTATATAACCCGCCTTCAAAATTGAATCCAATATTCAATCTTCAAGTCTTCAATGGTGAATGAAGCTTTCTCAACTATCCAAGGCTCATCCTCAAGTCTTTGAGTGAAATGAATGGCTAAGGTTGAAGATTGAATGAAGAAAAGAAGAAATTAAGCATTGAATTTTGATTTCCACCATGAAATCAAGGTTGAAGATGACTATGGAGCTTACCTAAAGGTTGGGGCACGTCCTCCTATTTCTCCTAAGCTCCTTTGTGCATGGCCAGAGTAAGGAAAGAAATAGGGATCGAAAAAGCCTTTCATGTGGGTTGAAAATGGGATGTATATAAGGGAATTTCAATGAGAGAGAGAGAGTGATAAATAATTCCTTCAACTCCCAAAATTGGTGCCACATACTCCCCTCCATCCCTTGCATACTAATCCATCTCCCCCACCTTGTAATTCCTCTTCATTATCCATGAATTAAAAGAAAACAAATTAAGCACCTTAACCATTATAATAATAATATCCAAAATTGAGTGGATATTACTTTTTCTTTAACTAATGTGAGTGGGCTCTCCACTCACTTTAGATATTTTGTGGCCTTTGTAAGGCACAAGAACGTCCAAAATTATGCAAATTCAACCATCACATTTTTGGTTGAAGGACACTCCCTTTAATATAATTATTTTGCATTAAATTGAATCATGGTTTCAATTATGCTTAAATCTTGATTATTTTAATATCAAGATTCTCTCTCCTCCAAAGAGATTCAAATGAGATGCCCCTCTGATTTTCTTGTCTCTAATTGATACCAAGAAACATTATGGACTATCTAGAAGTGGTATTTTGCATATTGAACCCTAGGTTTTGGGTAAATTGCACATTACACCAAAACTAGGTTTTAATGCACAAACATTGCTTAATAAGCTCTTTCTTGGTGCTCAGGCTTTCACAAGCCATACCTCTGCATCATTCTCATTCTTATGATTCTTCAACACTTGAGAAACATTTTATTATGTAAAATTTGCAAGTTAACCCCTCAACTTGGGTAATTTGCACTTTAGTCCAAAACAAGTAAAACGTTGTTTCAACATTATTAAAAAATGACTAAAATTGAAACATAAGTTCCTCTTGATCCTTAATTACTTTTCAAAAGATAAGGACAAGAATATAAATGACTTACTTAAGCAAAACCTCTAGGGTTAAGCCTTAACCCAGGTCAGGGATGTCACAGTTATATCACATGATAATGTTGTCACTTTAGTGTTAGAACTAAATGCATATATACACACACTTTGTTACTCATATTTTGATGTTTAGATATCAACTATGCATCTAGATGCAAGATTGTATTTAACATTTTTTTTCCAAAATCACAAAAGGAAGTAACTTTGCATATAGTTTCAATTATAATGTAACTTAAAGTAATTTTTGAATTACCAAGTCACTATATTCATAAAACACTTTATAAATATAGTTTTATTCTCCTCTAATAATTTATTTGAATAACCAAACTAATTGAAAAGGTATAATATATATCATGGTAGACTACTCTATGTAAACAATAATCCATATTAATATCTGCTAGACATAAATACATCTATACCTTGGGTTTAAATAATAACCAAGGTAGTATACATGCCATCCTTACTAGTACATTGATTAACTACTAATATACAATACTTCATTACCAACTAATCAAGAATAAGCTAGACCTAGACTAACTTTGTTAGTATAAATGAAATGACATGACTAACCCATATTATTATTATAACAATGTGCTATATATACAAGATTCTAGTTTACATTTAACTTCACAAAATATTTATTACAAGAGATTCTAAAATCAAACATTTTGAAGGTAAAATTGTAGGATTTTCTTCTCCTCATGTACTAGTATATATGTATACTATTGCATAAGGTCCACTCAACCTACTAGGTGACCTTAACTAAGAAGCATTCATGTTATCTATACTAGTATTAGTAGAGTATCATGAATAAGTGTGAGTCTTACTTGGTATGCATGCACTAGTGCATGCATGCATGCATGTGTATGTACGTATTCCCTTTAGATCAAGTAGTCCTAACAAAGTACAAGAATCAACTATAACTTATTATCGATGAGTATAATTATTTAAGTATTAGTCTAATAATGTCTTATACAAAAAAAATACTATAAATGCAATGCTTAAACTGCAAACATGTTATTCCATAATTAGACTTCTATATAATAAAAATGTGCCAATTAGATTATAACTACTTACAAAATTTTCTTATTGTTTATGTTACTCTAGATGTTATTCGTATTCACTCTATCTTTCAATAATGAAACCAAGTCATAGTTGATGTCATTTATGATTTACAATAATAAGTATATAGATATGAGTACGTGATATACAATTTGTTGATTTAGTAAATCCAATAACACATCTAGTTTGTACTTACTTATACATTGTATATGGATTCTAGACCCACCACAATGGTTGTTTTTGACAATCTGTTGATCGTATTATCATCCATTTACCAATGTTTCTCAGAATAAAATTGTAGAAGGAACAGATTTGACTTACAGTTTGTCGCTTTGTTGTTCGTGTTCATGGATATGCTCCAGTTGATAGGTGGCAAGGCGAGATCTAAATACTTTATAGGTTTTGACTGAATCACTCTGGGATGATAACTTAGTACCAAGGGTGACAACTTCTTCTCCATTTTGGCTGCAGAATTCGTGGGCAATCTGTATTGGACGTTGAGTTCTTGAAGATGGAGCTTTAGCACGATCTGTGGTGGGTTGCGAGCAAGTAGGTGATGCTCTTTCTATAAGTGTTTTCTGGAGACTAGAGAATTTCACTGGTAGGGGATGAGTTTGCCATTGAGATCTTGTGTGGTAGGTCTATGTTTATTGTATTCAAGGCCTTGTGTGCGCTCAGTCCATGTGCCACTTTGTCAAAAGCCTGGTTTATAGGCGATGGGGGTAGAAGGATGGAAAAGGATAGAGTAATGAGGAGGTATGGGATGTTTGACTTTGTATGCTAATGTAAAGATAAAGGCTACAAACACATGTTTTCCAAAACAATATATGGATGTCATGACGCTAGACATGGTACCTTGCTTAGCACCTTAATGATTATGTTGGTTTCATTTGCATTTTATCATATTATATAGCTCTTCAATTGCAAATTTAGAAAATCTTAAAAAAAAATTCTAAGTGCCTAATTTTATCTGAACTAAATTCTAAGATAATAAATTGTCAAAATTAAATAGTTGACGAATTTGCATTGCTCTACATATATAGAAATCAACTTATGTATTTTTTATTCTAAAACTAATAATTTCAAATATAATATTTTTGCAGTTGCAAGAAAACACCATGATAATGTATTTTTATTTCTTATATTAATAATTATGTTAACGTGGTGAGGTTTCATAAATGAAGTTAAAATAATGCATAACTATATAGTTTTTTCAAATGAGGAAAAACAAGTTATACAAGAACATTAATTTGAAGGTGGATGTAAATAATATCAAGTAGCAAGATAAATTTTATGAACTATCTAGCTCGGGGTAAATTGAATGATCTATTTATAGATCGACTCCCAGTAATGCAATTTGAACAAATGGTACTTTTGAGATCCAATTTCTAGTATGTTTCAACTTGCCTTCTCTTTAAAAAGATTTTATCCCCAAAATCTACTCCCTCCTAACAAGTTGTTCCATATTTAGGATTTGAACTGTTTCACTTCCACCATATCACATATTTTACCATCAAGATGTAGTTTGTAAAAACAAAACTCCTACCGGTAATCTAAGTGGACACTTATTCATGATACTCTACTAATAATAGTAGATGTAACATGAATGCTTCTTAGTTAAGGTCACCTAGTAGGTTGAGTGGACCTTAATGCAGTAGTATGCATATATACTAGTACAGGAGGAGCAGAAAATCCTGCAATTTTACCTTCAAAATGTTTGATTTTTAGAATCTTTCGTAATAAAGATTTTGTGAAGTTAAATGTAAACTAGAATCTCCTATATACACATTGTTATACTAACAATATGGGTTATTCGTGTCATTTCATTTGTACTAACAAAGTTAGTCTAGGTGTAGCTTATTCTTGATTAGTTGGTAATGAAGTATTGTATATTAGTAGTTAATCAATGTATTAGTAAGGATGGTTTGTATACTATCTTGGTTATTATTTAAACCCAAGGTATAGATGTATTGATGTCTAGTAGAGATTAATATGGATTATTGTTTACATAGATTAGTCTAATGTGTATATATGATACCTTTTTAATTAGTTTGGTTATTTAAATAAATTATTAGAGGAAAATAAAACTATATTTATTAAGTGTTTTATGAATATAGTGACTTGGTATTTCAAATATTACATTAAGTTATATTATAATTGAAACTATATGTAAAGTTACTTCCTTTTGTGATTCTGAACAAAAAATGTTAAATACAATCTTGCATCTAGATGCATAGTTGATATCTAAACATCAAAATATGAGTGACAAAGTGTGCGTGTATGCATTTAGTTCTAACATTAAAGTGATAACATTATCATGTGATATAACATAGTATAATCCATGTTATGAGGTTACTCAAGGGTAATATAGTATATAACTTAGGTAAAACCTCTAGAAATTAGTAGAAGAGGAAAATAGATGAAGACCACCTAATGGAAAACTCTAATTACCTAAACATCTATACAGTCTAAACAACACCCAATTCAGGGCCAATAGTAACCCATGTTACTCTTCTTTTTGTAGATCCTTTGTGGTTGATCTTGGAGATTAGTACTTGCCTAAAATAACTTTGTCACCTTTGAATTGAAGATATGGAATTACTATTTCTATTTGAAAACTTTATTTCTCTCCTAAATGCATGCATGATTAGATATTTTGGTTGGCCTAATATTTCTTTTTAAAATTTAGCCTTCCTATTTGAATGGCCGCCAATATTTATTCCTGGAAGATAGTAGCACATTGTTTAAACGTCGAAAAGGGAAGGCTAGTGCCCACTGGTTTAAGTGGAATTACGCTTCCATGACTTTTTGCAGAGAAAGGACATGAGGTCCCTCAGTATACTGGGAAACACAATTGGTGTGTTGTCTCTCTCCATGGAGAGAGCATATGGCTTCCCCAACAAAATAGACATTGACATGTGCTATCTATTTAATGATTTTAACTCCTAGTCTTGAACATTAAACTCCCAATATTGAATATTTGAATTGAATCTTTCTTAGATTGATAGTCCTTTCTTACAAGTCGATACTTGCTTATATATTGAATTCCTCGCATATTCTTCTTGAAAATTCCTAGTAGTTAGGTGCATATTTTAATGACTTTTCAAATAACTAATTTTGTACTAGTCCTTGTGACTGACCCATCTTTTCTTTTGGTCAATGTGTGGTGTCATTTCCTTTGGGAAATCATAGACATGTCATGTGCTCTAAAATGACATTAAGAGACAACATCAAACACACAGGAGATGCCCTTTGTTGGAGATAAGATTATAATAAGTGTTGAAATTAATTTACTAGTTCTGGTGTATAAAATTTTAAGCTTCCACACACTCTGATGTAATGTATTATGTAAAGATTGTTGTATTTGTCTTTGAATAAAATTATGTCAAAATTTGGTATGGTAAAGATCAGATTTTTACATGATGGCATCAGAGCAATATACGGTCGACACTCACACATGTATCATGAAAATATATGTCTTGTTAGCTAATGCAACTAGAACAATAAAGACTAGTGAGACATTTGACTCAAACCCTAGTAATCATATACACTTTTGGTATCAACCAAGAACACAAGTAGAAATTACTAGAAATATAGTTGTTTACATGGGTACCCTAGTCGATCAATTCATGGAACTGTTGGACAAAACCCAAGAACTATCAATCTTCTTTATTATGTATATGACAATGGCTTCTGTATATTTGTATATGAACTCTAGTGGCTATTAAACTTATCCACTAGATTTTTAGACTCCTAGTGGCTATTGGATTTCTCCACTGGATTTCTAGACTCCTAGTGGCTATTGGATTTCTCCACTGGATTTCTAGACTCCTAATGGCTACAGGATTTCTCCATTGGATTTCTAAACTCCTAGTGGCCATTGGATTTCTCCACTTGATATGTAGACTCCTTGTGGCTATTGGACTTCATTACATGAACTTGGAGTATGTTCACAACTATATTTATGCAATGAAGTTTTTATAAGTGGAATTCTACTCTACATGTGGAATTATTTGTAGGTATATTTGTTAGATATATATTTGGTTATATGCATATGTGCCTCTAATCGACAATGGGGACCAATGTACACCACGATTACTATTATAGTTATACAAGATGATTAGGTATCCTATCCCTCCTTTATGTTTGATACACACACAATTGATGACAATGTAGAAGGATATAATGGAGAAATTACACAAACCATACATTACTTAATACATGTATACATTTTCATACTTATATCACATTTAATAAATTTCATTTTGAATCTTAGTGGGGTGTGAACATGTTGAATGTAGGTGGCAATAATCATGCAAAAAAGGTCCAAGTATATCATATGTGTACCAACAAGTCAAGGATAAATCATCACCATGCAAGTGGAGATGAACAAGGGGAATCACTCGTGATCCACTAAGGTGATGAGGTAGTTCCTCTATTTACTTACTGACATGTACAAAGCTACATGAAAATATACTAGAACTTTATATAAAAAATTCAAAATCATTTGAAAAAACAAATAAATTAAATATACTCTAATAGTTGCTTGATCTTCTACACCAAGACATTCTTAGTATGTTTATTAAACAACTTGAAATTAGCATTACAATCCATAGATAAAAGAGAATGGTAATATATTAAGATAAATGCTTAGAAGGAAAAAAACTTAAACATTGAACAAAATCATCAACTATATTTCAATATGTAGTAGGTAAGATCTTATAATTGATCGAACTCTGACCCAAACGTTATAGTGAACTATTTAACTAATAAGACCAATATGATCACCACTTATAGAAAAGAAGAGTTGGCTATATAAAAATAGTGTACTTGAAAAAAAACCAAATATAGTTAGTGTATAAAAGAAACTCTAGTTCATAATCATGCTTGTTTGAGTATAGAGCTCATACGTTACCTTTCTAGATAGAAAAAAAATCTACTATAGATTTGATGCTTGTACTCTCTAGAATGTTTAGTTGAAAATTTTATGCTAAAAAAAGAGTCTCATAAATAAATAAACCAAATTTTATGAACTATCTAGCTCGGAGTAAAATGAATGACCTATTTATAGATTGACTCCCAGTAATGCAATTTGAACAAATGGTACTTTTGAGATTTAATTTCTAGTATGTTACACTTCTTGATTGTGAATAAGACCATTGTGTGTTCCTAGTTGTATGAATCTATCAAGGATGGAGGTGAGCATGATGAAGAGATATGGTGATAAGGGATCACCTTGTCTAAGGCCATTTGTACTTTTGAAGTATCCAAATTAAGCTATGTTAATGACCACAAAGAATGCACTTGTACTAATGCATGAATGTATCCAGTGAATCCATGTGGTTGGAAAACAATATCCATAGACACATTGGATCAAAAGATACCATTTGATGTTGTTACATGTCTTCTCACAATCAAGTTTTAGTGTGAGAGTGTTCTTAGATTGACATGTATGGATAGTTTTTGGGGTAGTGATGTAGGCATCCTATATGTTCCTATTAGGTAGAAAAGCACATTTTGATGGGGAGATAATGTTTTCAAGCAATGGTTTTATTCTCAAGCTAAGGAGTTTGGCAGTGGTTTTATAGGATGCATTGATTAGACTGATTGGGTCTGAATTACGTCATCAATGTAGGCCGATCAATCTTCTTGATGAGTGCAATATCAGTTTGATTAAATGATTGTTATATGACATGTTATGTCTACTCTAATGTGCATCGTGTTGAAAGTATTGTGAAAGCCAGTTTCAATATGCTTCCATGCAGTACAGTAAAAGCTATACTTAAACCATCAAGACCAGGGGATTTGTCTAAACCTAGATTTGTCATAGCATAAAAAATTCTAGGATCCGTGAGTGAATTTGTAGATGGTATTTTCTTATGACGTAAAAAAAAATCCAATTGAACCCTCAATACCCTGAAATTGTGGTGAACATTGTTGAAAAGTTGTTTGAAATAATTAATATTATGTGCAATGGTCATATATTGTCCCTAAGTATGAGAATCAACATCATCCAGGTTGTGTATGGTGGATAATCTTTTTTATAGTTACATCATGTATAGAAGAATTTAGTATTTTTATCATGTTCCTTGAGCCATTTATGCGTAGATCTCTATTTTCACATGATTTCCTCCATATCAGATAGAGCCTTGACATCGTTCGTGATGTCTAAATATGTGTTGTTTCCTGGTGGATTGTGTGTGATAGATATAAGTTGTTCTTCTTTGGACTTGACTAATGCTTATAGGTTCCTGAAGATGTTCTTATTCCATTGCTTAAGAGTGTTTCTAATAGCCTTAATTTTTTGTGTATATATACTGCAGTTGGTGCGTATAGTGTGCCTAGACACCTAGGCCAGATCGTATGACCTCTAGGAAGCGTGTATGTTTTGTACGAAAGCATTCAAAATAGAATGGTATGTGCCCCCATGTATCTGTGGATGTATGAACCGTCACCGAGATATAATCTGATAGACTAGAGGCATTAATCAGTGCACATACAAGTGGATATTGGTAGTCAAAATGTAGTGGTTAAAATATGTTTCAATTAATATTCAAGATATAATGTCAAATAAGAATATTTAACATCCCTAAAAAGAGAGAGTGATGAAAGGAATAATAATTATTTTTCATATAGCAATGTCACTGTTTAGATATTTTTCCAGTGTCAGCCAGAGCGACCACATCCTCCGCCTCCTTTAATTTTAATTGTGCCACACTATCAACCATATCAATCACAAAAAGAAGATGTGAGTGCAAAGATGGGTAGGAGAAGATTCCTACTGTAACATCAACTATGCTAGATTACACAAGATGCTTATGAGTTTAACACTGTAAAGGTAAAAAGTACATGTAACTCCTCCCATGACCTTTCATATAAAGACATGTGCCAATATATCATTTGAAAGAAAAGAATACATTTGACCCTTCATATTCCTTTCATGTAGTTGTATTAGAATATACAAGAACAATTTAATGGTTTGAAAAATTAAAGAAATTTTTTTTACTCCAAACCCTTCTATATTCTTGCGCAACTACCTAGTTAATAAAAAAGACTAATATTTAACAAAAGTTGATTACAAAAATTTCTTTATTTGTTTTCTTTTTTTATTTTCATAGAAAAATCTTATTTTTTGTTAAACTATTATTTATTTCTCTTAAAAATAGTTTTTTATTCTTTTCTTGATAAAAATAAATGTGCATACAATATCTATAACACTCTTTTCTATTTTACATAATTTAAGATACAAGGACTACTTTGTAGTTCATAATAATAAAGAAAAAATTGTATAATAAACTCTCTATAGTATTTTTTATATAGTACATAAATGTACATGCATTGATACACTCAGCCACTAAAATAGGAAAATATATTTGTGACGCCATCGCCACACAAAGCAAGATTAATCAAAATAAAGCGTGGAATTACTATTAACAACAACATTACCACAAAATAGGATAAATTAAAATAATTTACAATTCAATATTTCAAGCATCAATGTTTCATAAACGAGCCTTCAACACCGGCTATCTGTATTTCATATATAAACAAAAGTTGATACATTCCATGTTCAAGGCTAACAAGCCATAACTGTTACATATTACAACCTATTTTATATACAAGCCATTTTTATACAATCATGGCACAAAGACAAAATCTATGTGTTGACAAACAAAATAACAACATCTCCCCAAAGACCCAAGAGTTACAAGGACAACACATAGGACTCTATAATAGAACTCTAGAAACAAATTCAACCTCTAACATTTACTGCTCTGCTTGCTTCTCAACACCGGTACCATGACCTTGACCTCCTCGTCCACTACCACTTAAAAAGTTGTGGAACCCACAGGGTGAGATCAAACATCCCAGTAAGAGATATAACTATTCACCAAAATTTGTTATAAGCATAGTGAGATAATATAGTAGTTTAAGTAAGAAGTAAATACTAGTTAAGTAGTTTCAACACTTGCAACTAAATAGTAGAACAATTTATACTTTTAAAAGGAATATGAAGAATATGTTAAACTGTAATAAACTAAACAGTACAAGAAATAAGGCATGGGGTCATTTAGTGTGATTTGTATTGACCCTAAGCAAATATAATACACGACTGTATTATTACTTTATTATTAGGCCCTAAGAATTTGAGATGTACCACTCAAATCCAACTGACCAATGCTGAGTCGAAATTAGTACCATACAAGATCAATGGAAGAGTTGAACTCCATGATCATCACCAGCATTACTTGGTCAGTTCAACTCTGCAATGCAGTGACATAACAGTCAAACTACTAAATAACAACTTATAGTCAAAGTTATAGTCATGTAGAGACAGTAACTCATAGTCGATGCTATGGTCCTATAAAATAACTAATCTGCCTTGGTACATGGCACAACACTAGAGAACAAACCCACACTTGGTCATTCTATAACAAGCTATTATACCACTAGGACAACAATTTAAGGATATAGGGAGTTACCTCCACTGATACCCCTCATGTTCAATAATATGCACTCTGAGTTTCCCGTAGGAGATACTTATTTCACCATCTAGCAAGATATTGACGCTGAAGACTGATCTATGGTATAGGGAAACTAGATGATTAGGGTTTCACTTGATTAGATTTTCCAGTTGGGATATCTTATAATCAAGTTACAATGTATTAACCCTAAACAAACTCTACAAAATTAAGGATAAGATACAACTCCAGAAGATATAAAATATATAAAGTGAGAACTTGTCCCATCATCACATTACTATGGGATATCAATCTCTCAATCATGTTACTAGAAAATTTCATCTCAAACTGTACTCAAGGCACTTTCTTGGTCATTAGACCAATTCATATAACTCTTGTACAATCATTATCACAACATGCCTCAATATTTCTCATAATCACCACCTTGTATTACATAGAAGACATCATAACATTTTCATAGTTATGACATTCATATCACATGCAAGTTAGTGTTACACAAGAAGGAGAGAGAAACACAATCACATAATAAATACCTTGAGTAGTATGAGTGCATACATCATGTTATCACAAGATTAGGGTTGTGGTTCATCACAATCCTCTACTTCTAAACCCTAATTTCTACCACCTCCCTCATGTTTGAAGAATACTAGGGTTACATACTATTGCTGATGATTAGCCATTCATAGATACAACACCTTAGGTATACCATCACACTAGATAATAGTCATGTACATACTCACATATAGGTGTCTCGACCACTTCACAACACATGGTCTCAACCACCTTCAATACTTGGGTCTCAATCACCTTCAACACATGGTTACGACCATCACAACCCATGTCACGATTGAGACACTTATGTGTATTGAACCTAAACATAACAACCACACAACCACCCTAACATGGTGTTGAAACCGCAACACCATGAAGCATGCAATGAGACATCATGACCAAAACTCCACCAATAAGTGTCGCAACCGTCACAACACAGGTGTGTCGCGATCGTAACACAATAAAGTGTTGACCCACTGTCACAAGGTGTTACGATCTTATCCCATTATTTTCATGACTGTAACCAACTAGGTTTGACCTGTTATGTTCATGGTACAGCCTGAACTAGTGTCTCAACCTACAATTCCAACCATCTCGACCACAACACTGTATGAAAACACTTCAAGCAGCAACGTTGCATTAGCCATCAAAGTATAACAACCATCCTTAGGGTTAGGGGTGTGTCGCAGTCGAAACCACACCTTGCATGGTGTCGACCATGATGCAAGTCCAAAGGACATCTAGATCACATGCCCAACATCTGGTCAAATCTAAACCAGGCCAAAATAGAAGATCCAAGGTAGGAATACCAGGCGTCAACTAAGGTAACACTCCAAGTGAGAATGTTCCTCTAAATCTAGAACATGTAACATAAAATGTCACCTTTAGGATTGTGATTAAGGAGATAAATTATAGACTTCTTATACATATAAATAGAACCATAACCTTCTATTTTTCAAGGAGATAAACCAAATAGAATAGTTATATACATAAGAACAAGTACAATGATTTAGAGTTATAGCAAGGGTAATCCTTTCTAGAATATTACATGGATTACACCCTAAACACAATCATTTCTACTTACATAAAGAACAAATTTTTGAGATCTAGAACAACAGTATATGATCAGATTTAAGATGCATATAATGGATGAAGAGAAAAGTTGTAGAACCTTCCTGTTTTGGTGAGAACCAAACTCCCAAGTTCAAGACCTTCCAAAGAGATGGAGAACTCCAATCAAGGTGCACTTCTATGACCAAAGGATCACCTCAGAAAAGAAGAAAACCTTGGTCACAAGGAATCTCAAGAAAGAGGAAAAATAGTTCTGGACGAACCAAGAAAGAAAGGGAAAAAGAAAGAATCATCCTTTCACTCGGGTTCACCATGACAAATATGGTCTATGACCCCTTATGAGGAGGAGTTCCTCTCAAACAGCCATCAAGGTTGATCCATAGACCAAGAATGAGGAAGAAGAAGATGATGGAGGTTTTAGAAGGGAGGAATCATAGTTAGGGTTTTAGGTTGACTTACCAAGAAGAAATCTCCCAGAAATCACCACCAAAGATTGATCTAGCACCATATCTTCAACATGCACAAAGGATCACACTCCCAAGCTTCAATATCTGACCTTTCTTGCTCCTGAAGCTCCAAAGATGATCCAAAGGAAGAAAAATGTGTGTAGGGCCAAAAAAGATTACTTTCTTGTGAAGTGGATGGGTTATATACCCAAAGGAGGAGGGAAGTAAGAGATTTTTGAGGTGTCTACAAGATAGACCACCAAGGGAGAAATGCCCTTCAAAGAGATAGTCTTTCCTCCACTCACATGCAAAAATAGAAATGTTTATATATATCCAGCAAAGATGTCATGACCATCTAGGTCGATTGCCTCTTTGTCTCGGTCGAGACACACTTCCCTCAACTTGTCTCAGTCGAGACACTTCAAGGTCGAAACCCTAGGTCATATATGTACATGGTCGAGTCACTAGAAGACAAGGTGTTTCGACCCACCCTTCTCAAGGTTGTCTCGGTCGTGACCCCATATCCAAGACATGTGTTTCGGTCGTGACCGTCACCTAAAGTGGTGTAGGGGTTATAACATCAAACCCTAGCATAGTCACCATATCAAGCAAACCCTAAAATCACCATGAAATGTCATATCACCGTACATGATTCCAACAAGGTGCCCCATTGCATCATATTCTCTCTCATGATGTTAAAGCATAAGAAAAACTCTACATGTGATAATTTGAAAGGTAACCCTCACTTTTGGGTAAATTGCAATATGGTCCAAAACATGTACAATATAGCAAAGATAGCTCAAACATTATTCAAATTGGACCCAATTGAAAATACATGCATGTCACATGATATTAAAACATATTAAAAGATTAAATTAAGATTTAAGTATCTTACTACACAAAGAAATTATAGTTGAGTACAAAGCTATGTTAGGATTCTTACAATATCAACCTAATAAGAGTTACAGATACACACATGGATATACACATGTGGATAAGACATATATATTTACGATTGATATGCAAACACATACATATTATTTACATTTAAATGAAAATGCACATATATGAAGAGAGGTATTGACATACAAAACTATGTACATAAAAAACAAATATACATGCCAATGCCAAGCATATGTATAAATATAGATACTCATAATATAAATGCAGAGGCGAATCTCTATAAGAGCTCCCCCACCCCCTTTTTTTCTTCTTCTGATACTATAATATCATGTTTAAGTTAAAAATGTTATTTTTTCTATGTCATGCGCCCCCAAGGATTAATATTGTAAAGATTATACATATTGTTATAAAGAGTTGTCATTCGTATAGAAATTATATACTATTATACAAGTATTTTTCTCTTAGTATGTTAAAATAGAAAAATAGTAAGTATGAAATGATGTAATGAATGGACTAAAATGATCAATTGCCATTTTGTTTGTATTTATTATTTAGATGGTGTCATTTTTTTTATAAAAAAGATTATCTTTAACCATATAACACTACAAATACAAAATAACAAAAAAATATAATGATCAAATGTACCAAGACAAAATGTACATGAAAATTTACCCTAAATAAATCAATTAATATGAACTTGTTTAAAAAGTAATTTATATTTATATAATAAATAATATTTTTATGGTCACACTACTAGTATAGAGTTATTCTATCTCATTCCTTTAGGAGATATCGACATGTACTATATTTAGCATTAGATAATTAAAGACGAATAAAGAAAAGAAGAGATGAGGATGATTGTTAAATATAGCAAAGTCGATATGTGTACTTTGATGGGGGAATTTGTGTTAGATAAAAAATAAAAAATATTTAGACTCTCTATTTCTTTCTTTCCTTTCCTATCACTTTGTCTAACCAATCATAAAATTTCTCTTAGGACCATCATTTTCTCCTATCCTACCAACTTTGTCACTTTCAAACAATTTTATGTCAGTAACATTGACTGGTTAGTAATTTCTATTGATAAATTCAATTATATAGCACTGGTCGCTCCATTTTTCAAAATATTCCAAGAAAAAGAACTGTGTACTAATAGAGCTTCTCGTACTACATCTTTTACCTATGGGATTAAGAGATGCATTTTTCATAGTTATCAATCTCAATGTGTGTTATCATGATCTTCTGAATATAAATGCCATATCTTATATTTATTTATATTGAAAATTAATTCACCTAGTTTTAAATATTTTGATTTGTACACTCCTTTATGTCCACAAGATATTTATCAAGACAAAAATTCACAATAAAATAGATAACAATTTTGTTTATTACTATGAGTGTAATTGTAAAAGGGATATTGGTTAAATTTTTGAAAAGAACTTGACTACCGATTGCTTCAAAGTTATAGTGTAATAAATGATCCATTTTGGATGTATATAACTATGTGCTAATTTGAAAAGTATATGTTAGCTTTAAATGATTAAGTTAGTTTTATTTTTGGATTTTATTGTTACTTTTTCTTTTTGTATGGCTAATGAATATAAACATAAAGATGAATTACATTTCTGAAGGAGTAAGATGCAAATCAAGTTGTGTTAACCTTTCTGATGGTAATTTGATATTAGTGGTAAGATCAAAATTGTTTCTCTAGTCTAAATGGACTTCTATATATTGGATAATTTTATCCACCTCAAAGAATGTTTCCGAGATCCTCTACTATACACATGTACATGTTCATAGCCATAAATATTTACAATGCTAGTTGTTGACATTTGCATTTGTAATTGCTTACATTTGCATGACCTAGAACATACCTCAAATTTTTTTTTTGGTATCCATAGATTGCATAAATTAAGTTATATTTAATATAATTTTGGAGAAAGTGATACTTAGTGATGGTCAAAACATGCATTGGAGAAGAGAAGTTTGGTGGTACAAATAACTTGCAGTAACATAAGCGGTACATTTGTCATAGTTTGTGGTGGAATATAGGCATAAGGTGGTAACGTAGGATGCATCAAGAAGGTCATTTAGGAACACCACACAAGATTTCCAGTGGAAATGGTGTGTGGTTACAAAATGCAACACAATAGAGGCACACAATAGAATGAACTACACATCATAACAACCATGTGTTGCTTACAACACTTTTTCTTATGCAAATGTCACTATTACATACCATAGTCACATGTTTCTTCCACCATTGTGACCTGCATCGAACACAAAGTGGTTTCTTCTTCAACGTCATGTGTCACTATCACTGCAAGTTGTGACTGGAACTGCATTACTTCTTCGACTGTGTGCTACTTCTATCGCCACACGCCGGTTTCCCACCATGTATTGTGTCCACTGATGAGTGTTATTTTTGTCATCACTGCCTTAAATGGGACTTGAATTATGAATACTAAAGGTTTCAAAAAGTTGATTTGATCTATCCGTTCTTATGGGACAAGCATATGTATTAAGTAGAACTTTCCAACCCAAAATCAACCTCATACTAGTTTTAGATTGGACGAGTATTTGTAATAACCAAATCCTAGCTATATCTTGGACAATTTTCTTTCCTCCAGACCTTGGTATTTGAGATGTATCAATTTGGGAGTAATTATCGTGGATGCATGAGAAGACACATTCATCAAGTGGAGGACACCCATAGATGGCAAATGAGTTGGGATGGTTGTTGCCACTACTAGGTAAGCGAAGAGGTATGCACAGAATGTGCGCCAACAACTCATCACGATGTAGGTGTTAAATAGATTACATTAGAGTGAGATGTAATTATAATAAACCTACACATATCACATATTATATTTCATATAGAAAACTATACAAATTACCTCTGTGGTATTTTGATTTTGAGTCAGTTGGTCCAAAGAGATCCTTATTGTACCTAAATGATGTTGGAAATCCAAGATTTATTCTATGTAATAATATTTCTAGTGTTTTGTGCTAGAGATAGATAATGTTTGAAGTAAAACTCTTACGTTGGTTAGTTAGCCATGAATAAATACTAATAAAACATAGTTAAGATTATATATAAAATATGAGAATAAAATAAGAAATCCAAACTTCAGTTAATACATGATGCTTAAGACCAATCTTAGTCAATGAATGACAGAAGTTAGTAAATAATATCCCTTAATAATTCAAATTTAAGAGTGGGTAATAGAAATGCCCTAAAACCCAAAAAAATATGTAGATATATCGGTTTTTGTTGAATCACATAACAATGCAACTAAAGAAATTTCAAACAAGTTCACCTATGGTTAGAAATTATGAATAAGTCGTCCGACTACTAGCAAGTTGGGCCAACTATATGTTGGCTGATTATGAACAAGTTGATCAGTCAAAGAAGCTATTTTGGTCAACACGGGAGGTCATATTGAATAGTAACAATGAACCCACAACTAGTTACTTTAGTTCGTGATCTCATTCATCATAGATGAAATCTATAACCCATGCCTTGTATTTTAAAAGCAACAATAATTTAGCGTCATGCCTTGTTTTGACAAGGTTTCACATTTGAATGCAATATGATGGATATAAAAAAGAGTGATATAGATACTAGTGTGTCTGTACAAAAAGACCAATCCAAAATGATGAAGTCAGTTGGATTTTTTATTCTATGAGAATTTATGATAAAATTATATGATTTTCTTCATTGTGTGGTTTCTTGTTGCTACATTCTGCAAATTTCTCACACATTTTCTTGGTTTCTTTTTTTTAGTGCTTGTACTTATCCAATAGTTGACAAACATGCTTAGGTGAAACAAAAGTTTTCTTTTGGGTTGATGGAACTATACTACACTTTTGACCTGAGACTTAAACTTCAATCTTCAACAAGATTTGGAATCGTATATGTCAGTATCCAAGTGGAATTCTAGGAGTAATCATAAATATTGTATGTTTCTCAAAAAGGCCCATTATAATGAGCATTTTCTTTTTTTTCTTCTACCATCCTTGTTGAGACTCCTACTTTGGAGGGGAGTAATCATTTCTTACCCACCCTTTCATGTTGATAAAGGGGGACGTTGGGTGGTTTTCTTCAAATCATCTCATCAAGTTATGCTTTTAGTTGATGGACTCTACCATATGGTTTCAATGTGCATATTTTTTGACCATGCTCCAACATTTGACAAATCCAACAAAGGTAATGTTTGTCTATGGTAGGTGATTGAAGAATCTACACTAGGTTTGTAGTTTCTTCATTTTTAAAGGAAAAAATGTTTAGTTTATATGTTTTTTACACTTCATTCATAAAACATGGATCTACTTTCAAATATCAACTATGTTTTTAGTTAACTCTCACAAACTGATGGGTATGAACCTAGGGTC
The DNA here is from genome assembly GCA_963693085.1 of Alisma plantago-aquatica. Classification (NCBI taxonomy): domain Eukaryota; kingdom Viridiplantae; phylum Streptophyta; class Magnoliopsida; order Alismatales; family Alismataceae; genus Alisma; species Alisma plantago-aquatica. The sequence continues at coordinate 399,079,783 of OY856410.1, forward strand.
ATTAATGAGGAGGGTAATATCAGGGAAGGTAATGGCTTATCCTAACCCTTACCCACAAAGAGTGGTGGGTAAGGATAATACCACACTCCACCAATGCCTTTACACTCCCATTACTTTATCCTCTAATCAATAAGGTAAACAAGCATATGGCTGTCTGAAATTTGTACATAGACTACTAAATTATGGTTTGATATTGACGTCTCTAAAAACTCCAAAATGGTAAAATCAAACTAAAAGTTAAAAAATAACAAAAATAAAATTAGATGGTATGTATATGACAGTATTATTGTTTCATACATGTGTGCTCTATATATTAACATATTATTGTGTGAACAACAAAATAGTCCAATATGATCAAGAAACAAGTACTATTAATAGTGCCAAATGATGCACACATTATATTAATACATCCCTATATTTAATACAACACAATGATGCAGCAAGTATCCAATGAAAAATTCACTAGAATAATACCCTAGGTTATACCAAAACAACATGAAATAATATCACCTGAAAGCTGATGGATCTTATCTCAGTATAGTTGAGGACCGAATCCCTAGGTACAACTTTTTTTAATAACTTCGCTAGTTGTTTCTAGCTGGACTAAGACTAATATTTAAAACTAAGAGTTGATTGGACCGAGTTAAACTAATTGCAGAGAAAAGTACAAGTGTAGGATAAAAACTAGTTCTAGATTAATGATGGAAGTAACTGGGGTATTAAGTTTCACTAGCACTACATGCACAATTACATACATAACATATCCAAACTTGATAAAGTCATTCTGTTACACCCCGATCTCACAATTACCATTAATCATGAGATTAGGGTATAAATTGAGGATTTAACATAATACAAAGATCACCCTTAACTTTTTCTTATTTTTTCAAACTCTTTGTTTTTCTCGCATCCAATCACATTAACAACTTTGCAAGAGAATCAAACTTTGATTACTTTAATATGATCTCAACATAAATGATACACATCCATACATTCATTCTCATGTACATACGACATGATAATCAGATACATTCTCTCTTATTAAGAAAAAAAAAGATACAAAACATCACTTATAACACTCTCACATCTATACTAGGACCTAGAGTGACAAGGACCGACTGAACTTAACTATACTCAGACTTAACTCTTGTGGCAGATCTACTTTGATGCTTTAAACTTCTTCAAGTCCATGTGATTTCCCTAAAATTTTTGAGTAGAGGGGTGAGCCTACTCGCTCAGTGAATGAGTACTTCAAAGAAATAGTCTAAAGCACTGAAATAATTACAGATATACTTTTGAGCAACTAATATCAATTATAACAACAGTAAGATTTAAAGAGATTGATCATTGACAATCATAAATATGACATGATACTGTAGATATCAACAAGAGTAAATCAATGTATGAGCATGCTTGACTAATTTTAAAGAGAACTAATAATTCAGAAACATACAAAGAATAATTGTTGGGAAACTGTACTCGAATCTTTCTTAGCCTTTCTTACTTATAAGAAACTCTTTAAACCTATATGAACATATTTAATCTTACGCCCTGATCATATGCAGTGTACTCTACATATGAAGACTCGTAGCAAACTATGATCTCACCGTACAAGACTTAGCTTAAAACTTGGGAAGCTAAGCCTAGAACTGAATTCGGGTCTGCTTGACTCGAACTGTCACATCTGACTAAGGGGGCTAAACAACCGGCCTTTAACTGGACCTCTCCTTCTAGGCTGAGTACACAGGCGGAGGGTCTGAGACGCTCTGTGGGCCTCATCTTGGTACACTCTGTGGGTACCTCTGGGTTACCACCAGGATCTCTAGTTAATGTTGGGTAACCTATCTTCTCTTAGGAGACTTCCTCAAGGGCTTCGTCTCCCTGCACACTCTGTGGGTGCGATCCAATCCCCATATATTGGTTGCTGCCAGGGTTGATCATTTCCTCCCTGTAGTGCAGACATCTGTAGGGAATCTACGGTGTTCAGGGCTCCTAAGTCTATTATTTTATTATTCTTAGAAAGCTCTTACTATATTATATCTTTTCCCTTACTTATACTTGACTCTGGTATCTCTATGGTACCGTGTCTATTTATTTGAAGTTTATAACACAACATGTATATCATTCTAAATTTGGCAGAGCAATATACTCAACTGTAATATATTGAGAAATCAACATTTTATATCTGTAGGCAGACTAAAATTCTTAAATAACAAAATACATGTTCACTTGATACTTTATACACTAGAATCATGCAATTGAACTTCTTAATACACTGATAAGAGTTAATTACTTGACATACAAGTAATCGTCATTTGCACCTGTAAATTATTTGTACTTTCTTGGAAAACGCGCACCTCAACCCAAATCTTGAGTTGTAAATCTCCACATCTCATACTAAGAACATTGATATCAAAATACTTGATTCATTGAAAACCCTATCCTTAGGGTTTCATTTACCTCATTCACTTATCACATGGCTCTCATAAGGATTTCATGTGACATAAACATTCACTGAATAATGGCTACTATCAACAAATCATATAAAATCAATATATGTATGAAACCTTGGAACTGAGTTGAATTTGGGTTTCCATGCCATTCACTGAGATAACATGCATCAATAATAAAATTGAATAAATAAATTCTATCATGTCAAGAAAATCCGTTCAAATGGATTTCACAATATCTATTCACAAATAGCCAACTTTCCTAGCATATAGGGTTTCACCCTCTTTACTGAAATATCAAACAAACACTATTCACCTTAAATGAAATCCAAGATAGTATTTGACATATATGTAATATTAATTCAGATAAACAATCATTCTTAACCAAGGGGATCCAGATAAACAAATTTCTCTACTTAATTATACAACAATTTCAGTCATAGACAAATTCCCTATATTTCAGTTTACTCTTATAACCTCTATGAATACTTAGGGAATTCTCATTAGGATGTATTGTATACATGTATAATATTATTTTATCATCTGAAATTCATCCAAACAGAGGAAGAATCCATTTCATATCATTTTGCAACACCTTAGATCAAACACACAATTTAGGGTTTGTAGTCGCATACTAAGCAATTAAAGATTATGGATGATTTAACCAATTTTTGTGCAATATACTGTTTAAAGGAAGTTACCACTCACCCTAAGGTGTGAAAACACATTAAAAATGCAGCTCATCCCTAAAAATCTTGATCTCATATCAAATCCCTAGCAATTCACCCGATTCTTCTTCCTTTCAACTCAGAAACCCTAAAAATGAGGGATTATGAAGAAAGAGTGAGAAAAGGGGAAGTTCTGACACCATTTCGGGTCAAATCAGAGGAGGGACAGAATCTTGACATGTGAGAGAAGATTCACCATGAAACTATATCCAAAGAAGCTAAACTTACACGATTTCATCATTCCTTGGGCCGCAAAACCCTAGGTCAGCATCTCCATCACTTTCTCCTATGTACCCTAACTCTCCCTCTCTCTCTAGGATTTCATTTCTCTAGATTGAATCACAAATTATGAGAGCTCCTTGTGTTTTAGGTTGACCATATAGAGCAATTGAGCTGCTTGGGTCAATTTCACTTTGACCCCTCACTATACTTTCTCTTATTTCAGCTGAATTTTCTGTCATAAAAATATTACTGTAATTCGTCTAGTGATAAGGTCTAAACACATCCAAAAATTATGAAAATTTTACATTTTGTTTATGATTGAGTTTCACATCTCAAGTTAAAATTTCAAATTATTTTAAGTTACCAATAAATAACTAAAAATAAAACACTACACTGCTAAAAAGCACTCTATCAACATTTTGGTTGAAGTATAGTTCGACCGAGAACCACATTCAAAGAACACTCAAATATTCTGAAATTTTTCTACAATATGCATGGTTTAGTTATCCATATCATAGCCAAAATTAAATTAAATACAAAATTTGTAGAAAATATGAAAAATCATTTACCACACTACTATCCTGATCAAATTCCATATTCATGTACTATCAAAATCCTAATTTTTGGTGATTAGGGTTTACATTTCTCAAACCCTAATTCTTTAAACTAAAATCATAGTTAGAGTTTCTTCTTAGTTTCAAAACATCACAATTGATCTACTATCATTAATCAAGTCTAAATGATGTTCAATCTAATCAGGCATGTAATCATTCAGGTAAACCCTAGTTTACTAATTAAGCACAAATGTGGTCATTACAATTCTCAACCCCTTAAAAAGTTTTACCCCCGAAACATAAATATGCAAACAAAGTATATTCAAAGTTTATTTTAAGCTTCTAAAATCTTACATGTCATTACATTCTTGTATTTTATACTTGAATGTAGTTTTCAAAGTTAAGTCCTTTATTTCTTTTCTAATCACAACATGTTAAAACAATTTTCCAATGATAACAAACAAATTATCTATGCCACAATCAATCATAGCAGAGAGAGAAACAACCATTTCAATATTTTCATACTCTTGAGGTGTTACCTCAACATTGATAATCCGATCCAACTATCTCAATTCATACGGCTCAATATGTACTATTGTTATGTATTACCTCTAAGTCACAAAAGAGAGTTCACCATGTTCTTTTGAATTTTACTATTGTTCTACTCAAATAGCAAAATAGTCTTGAGTTGGAAGACTAGATTCAACAACAATTGTACAATACTACTCACGACATCCCCATTGCATCATGGATGCATAAGGTGAAGCATTACCATCACATTCCATATTATTCTCAAGTATGAACCCACACATAATTCAAGGTGTAACCATTGGGTTATAGCATACTAGGGTTTCGACAATAGTAACAAAGTACTCCATGATTGTATTAGTCATTCAAGGACTATTCATACCCAATTACCATCACTTAGTTATATTGAAGCTAGGTATAACAAGCTATACCTCATTAGGGTTACATATCAATACAATATGGTTATCATCCCTTCTATTCATATGAGTGAATAGGTAAGACTACCTTATTTAGGGTAACCCTTCATTTGTTCCATCATTATTCAACCCATATCACCATACCACAATTGTACAATACTAAGATGGATTACCGGTATGAATGACTACAACTATCAAACACCTTTAATTAACATATTGCTTGCACATGTACACTAAAATCATACGTAGAACCAATTTACATCCCTTAATATACCTTCAACAAATTATACTTCTAAAAACAAATTCATATATTACTAAAAGCCATTTTTATTCTCTTGTCTCTCTCCTCATTCACTACTACTACTTTTTGCTACTTATCCTTCTCATTTTAATCATGTAGATTAAACATTCCTAAAATTGAAACATACAAGGTACAAATAGATTATTCATCATTCTTGCTATCACTGCAAGAGTTTATCTCATATCACACTTCACTCATATTGTATTTCTCCTTTTGTTCAAAACACACTTGTTACATTTCAAATTTATATCTCACTCTTTACTCCGAATCATTTCCATATTGTTTATCTACCTTTCAGATTAGCTATCTTTAAACCCTGGATTACTATCAATGCTAGTTTACTTCTCATAGTGCAAATCTCATGATCTCATTTTATAGAGATGCTAGTATTCAAGGTCAAATCACTAGTGACATCCCTTGAACTACTACAACTCTAAACATTCTAGGGTTTGGTCCTTATCAGTAGCATGACGTTATTGTGATGTGACTTTGCTTCCTTAATTTGAAATTCAAACTTTGGATCTCACGAGTTTTACTAAAGTCTTCTTTATCTTATCGATTGAATTTCCTTTCTCTTACTTGGTCATTCAGATAGATTACATTCTCAATTACCCTGCTAGGGTTTCATCATCATATTGTGTGTCATTATTACATTCACTAGATGTCTCTACCACAGTGGTTACACATCATATATATGATTCATTTTCGTATCACTTCATTCCCACATTGCTCTCATTAAGAAAGATATGAAAGAGAAGATGATTTTGAGACTTAGAATTCTTATCTTCAAACATTCATTAATACATTTCTCATGTGTAGGTTTAATTAATTACCAACAAGGATACTTGACTAATTAGCACTTTCTTGAATCTCACAACCTCTTTCTTTTATAATCTATATTACTCCATTATGTTTCAAACCCTTCTTTACTTTCCATAATCCCCTTACCATATACTACTATTCCACATGTCATCTTTAACTTCTAGTTTTCTCTTATGATCATGTTGCTTCTTTTATGTGTATGATCATGTATACCATGTTGCAAATATTTCCTTTTATCCTTCTACTAATGTGAAGTTGAAATTCTAAATCAATAATCTCTCTACTAGTTCTAACTCATGTTTAATACATTACATATCCTTCATTTTAAATCAAACGACTCATGCATGGGTGAAACATTGTTTTTCTTTCAATCAAGTTTTTCCTTCCTGAATATAGTCTACCTTTGTATGACTTATTCATTTATTTAGATACACTTTTGTTCTTCTTTTAGAAACTAGTTTGTTGTTCTATAGAGACTTAGAATCCAAAGGTAGTAAGAATGAATGTATTAAACTTATTAATAAAGGTATACATTCCATGCTCTCAATTATATCATAACCCTCATTCCTTAATCAAGCTCATTATTTCCAACATATCTCTTTGTTTCAACTAAGTTTCTTATCCTAGTTTTATGATTTGCATGCTCATCTAGTTCTCTTCACTTTAACTCTTCTGAAGACTCTTCACTTCTATGTACTTATTTTATACTTAGCTCTTTTCTTATATTTTCCCTTTGCTTTGGAGTACATAAAAACACTGTACTCGGTTATATAATCCATTCCTCATGATTGATTCTTACTATCTTGGCCCCTTACATACTTTTATCATATCTTTTCCATATTTCATATTTAGAGTTCATATAATACTAATAATTAAACTTAATCTGAACCTTATGTCGTGTTCCTTTATTCCCAATTAAGGGTTTCTCATATGAGGCCCCAAAGTTGGATCTCAGATATCAGTTCCAACTGATTCTTAGTTATCCCACTCTTTCCCTTATACTTCAAAATCTTAGAGTATATACATTCATACTAGAATTTGGATCGAATCTATCTAGAATTTACTCTTGTTATGTTACAAATAAGAGTCATTAGATCCCAGTAATGCATCCTGCCAGCCGGACCAGTCCGAACCTGCAGTCCTGAATCCAAGAGCTACTCAGAATTACTCTACTCCTATTCATCTCAAATGTGTGGAAGAAAACTTATCCACTTAGGAAAGCTCATGTTGACTCAAGGTCAATTAGGTCAATGTTGACTCACGTCTAAATTGACTAAACCCGTGTTTTGATGATGACTAACCATTCCACATATTGGTGTCTAATGTCTCTACTTGAGTGATTTCAGATTAGGTATAGACACACTCCAAATGCCCTAACTTGCGCATATCAAATTGGAGAAAAGACAAGTCAAAGTCATACAAGTGCACGTTTTTGTAATATGATGTATAACCATTAGAATCATGTTGTAAATCACTTGTAATGATTGTATGACTTGTAATTAAGCTTAGAAAAATATCAGGAACACTTGGATCGAAATTTAGAGCACTTTAAATGCATCTTTGAAAATCAATTACAGGCACTTGGTCGGTCCAGTTTCCCACCCTGAAACTCGACCGATCAACCTTGGTCGATTTTCTGAAGATTGCATCGGTCGAGTTGTGCACTCACAGAACTCGACCGATTGGGTAGTAGGCCATTTCCAGTTGAAATGGTCGGTCGAGTTTCCTCAGGACAAACTCGACCGATCATTTGAACATCGGTTTGCCTGCTACTTGATCGGTCGAGTTACACCCATTGAAACTTGACTGATTGCACTGTACGGAAAAGTGCAGAAAAGTGTTTCTAGCCGTTGTGGAGTTGCAACAAGTGAAAATAGATCCGTTACAAGCCACAAAACGGCTAGTTTTCGTTCACAAGTGTTCCCAAAGGCTAAGAGGCATCCCCAACTATAAATAGGACCCCTTGGGCTTCATTCTAAGGTTGAGCATTCACTATGAAGGTTCCTATTCTATAGTTGAGTGATCCTACAGCCTCCTCTCTCTCTCTAATCTTAATCACTTGCTACATCCATTAGAGTGAGTAGGAAATCTGTAAGAGAGCTAGTCCTATATGTATATCTTGTGAGGCTCTCACTTCCACCACCTCCCTTTCTATCTTTCCAATCATGAAGATGAATGTTCTCTCTCTTATCCAAGAGAGGTGAAGATGAACAAGGGAAGGAGTCCCTTGGTGAAGATCAAAGGCAGAAGACTTGGAGCTAGAGTGGGTAAGCCCTTGGAGAAGGAAAAAGACTCAAGCTCAAGTAGGTAAGTCCTTGGTGGAAGCTTCTCCGAGTGAAGGTGAAGTCAAAGGCGGAAGAGATCCAAGAAGAGTGGGTAATTCCTGCAAGGCCGAAGACTTGTGCAAGAGTGGGTAAGTCCTTGGAGAAGGCCGAAGACTCTTGCAAAGTGGGTAAGTCCTTGGTAAGGTTGAAGACTCTTTGTATTGGATAGGTAAGTCCTTTGTTGGTCATGTATTGTAAGTCTTATAAGTGAATATAAGAGTGCAATTGTTGGAAGTCCTAGATGTTGACCTCTCTAGGCAAGTGGACTGACACACTTCTAGTTTGAAGTGTGGAACCACTCTAAATAGCTTGTTTAATTGGTGCATGTTCAATCTCTCTTATCCTTGCTATGCATGATTTAGTTGCACTCAAATTACCTATTTAGCAACCTTATCTTTTGATATATCTTGAAGGTTTGATGAGTTTTGTTTAAGTGCTTTCAGCTCTATTCACCCCCCCCTCTAGAGAATCTAATCACCCATCTAGGATCCAAAAGCTCATTCAAAGATCATTTTTAGTCTACTTGTTACAAATAATGTAATCAATAAATGCTACAACTGCATAGTGTACAACAAATCTTAAAGACCCACATATATTTCAAAATACTGAATATCTGAATTCAAACATATAAGAGCCTTTCTATTCATCTCCAATAAAACAACAATATGAAATGAAAGTTCTATCTCATTTTATATTTATGCTCTTAATTCATGTTACTTATCTTGTTTCTAACCCTAATATTTCTAGGGTTCCTCTCTAGACCATCCTTCCACTATATACCTGGCCAGGGTATACATGAAAGAATAGATAGAGTAGCTTGATACTGGTTGATCTAAGTACTCAGATACCAGGCCAGGATATCCAAATACTTAAATCCCAAGAGATAACATCATAACATCTCCTATCTGCCACACTTATGACTCTAACTTACTAACTTAATGGTCCCTGACAACTCATCCTAAGCTCTGATACCAAGTTGTTACACCCCAATCTCACAATTACCATTAATCATGAGATTAGGGTATAAATTGAGGATTTAACGTAATACAAAGATCACCCTTAACTTTTTCTTCTTTTTCAAACTCTTTATTTTTCTCGCATCCAATCACATAAACAACTTTTCAAGAGAATCAAACTTTGATTACTTTAATATGATCTCAACATAAACGATATACATCCATACATTCATTCTCAAGTACATACGACATGATAATCAGATACATTCTCTCTTATTAAGAAAACAAAGATACAAAACATCACTCATAACACTCTCACATCTATTCTAGGACCTAGAGTGACAGGGACCGACTGAACTTAACTATACTCAGACTTAACTCTTGTGGCAGATCTACTCTAATGCTTTGACCTTCTTCAAGTCCATGTGATTTCCCTAAAAATTTTGAGTAGAGGGGTGAGTCTACTCGCTCAATGAATGAGTATTTCAAAGAAATAGTCTAAAACACTGAAATAATTACAGATATACTTTTGAGCAACTAATATCAATTATAACAACAGTAAGCTTTAAAGAGATTGATCATTGACATTCATAAATATGTCAGGATACTCTAGATATCAACAAGAGCAAATCAATGTATGAGCATGCTTGATTAATTTCAAAGAGAACTAATAATTCAGAAACATACAAAGAATAATTGTTGGGAAACTGTACTTGAATCTTTCTTAGCCTTTCTTACTTATAAGAAACTCTTTAAACCTATATGAACATATTTTAGCTTATGCCCTGATCATATGCAGTGTACTCTACATATGAAGACTCATAGCGAACTATGATCTCACCGTACAAGACTTAGCTTAAAACCCAGGAAGCTAAGCCTAGAACTGAATCCGGGTCTGCTTGACTCAAACCGTCACATCTGACTAAGGTAGCTAAATAGCTGGCCTTTAACTGGACCTCTCCTTCTAGGCTGAGTACACAGGCGGAGGGTCTGAGATGCTTTGTGGGCCTCATCTTGGTACACTATGTGGGTACCTCTGGGTTACCACCGGGATATCCAGTTCATGTTGGGTAACCTATATTCTCTTAGGAGACTTCCTCAAGGGCTTCATCTCCCCACACACTCTGTGGGTGCGATCCAATCCCCGTATACTGGTCACTGCTAGGGTAGATCATTTCCTCCTTGCAGTGCAGACATCCGTAGGGAATCTATGGTGTTTAGGGCTCTTAAGTCTATCGTTTTATTATTCTTAGAAAGCTCTTACTATGTTGTATCTTTTGCCTTACTTATACTTGTCTGTGGTATCTCTATGGTACCACGTCTATTTATTTGAAGTTTATAACACAACATATATATCATTTTAAACTTGGCAGAGCAATATACTCAAAACACTGTAATATACTGAGAAATCAACATTTTATATCTCCAGGCAGACTAAAATTCTTAAATAACAGAATACATGTTTACTTGATACTTTATACACTAGAATCATGCAATTGAACTTCTTAATAAACTGATAAGAGTTAATTACTTGACATATGAGTAATCACCATTTGCACCTGTAAATTATTTGTACTTTCTTGGAAAACATGCACCTCAACCCAAATTTTGAGTTGTGCATCACAACATATCATACTGAGAACATTGATATCAAAATACTTGATTCATTGAACACCCTATCCTTAGGGTTTCATTTACCTGATTCACTTATCATATGGGTCTCATAAGGATTTCATGCGACATAAACATTCACTAAATAATGACTACTATCAACAAATCTTATAAAATCAATATATGTATGAAACCTTAGAACTGAGCTAAATTTGGGTTTCCATGACATTCATAGAGATAACATGCATCAATAATAAAATTGAATAAATAAAGTCTATCATGTCAAGAAAATCCGTTCAAATGGATTTCACGATATCTATTCGCAAATATCACAATTTCCTCGCATCTAGGGTTTCACCCTCTTTACTGAAATATAAAACAAACACTATTCACCTTAAATGAAATCCAAGATAGTATCTGACATATATGTACTATGAATTTAGATAAACATTCATTCATAACCAAGGGGATCCAGATAAACAAATTTCTCTATTTAATTATACAATAATTTCAGTCATAGACAAATTCCCTATATTTCAGTTTACTCTTATAACCTCTATGAATACTTAGAGAATTCTCATTAGGATGTATTGTATACATGTATAATATGATTTTATCATCTAAAATTCATCCAAACAGAGGAAGAATCCATTTCATATCATTTTGCAACAACTTAGATCAAACATACAATTCAGGGTTTGTAGTCGCATACTAAGCAATTAAAGATTATGGATGATTTAACCAATTTTCATGCAATATACTGTTTAAAGGAAGTTCCCACTCACCCTAATGTGTGAAAACACCTTAAAAATGCAGCTCATCCCTGAAAATCTTGATCTCATATCAAATCCCTAGCAATTCACCTGATTCTTCTTCCTTTCAACTCAGAAACCCTAAAAATGAGGGATTATGAAGAAAGAGTGAGAAAAGGGGAAGTTTTGACACCATTTCGGATCAAATCAGAGGAGGGATGGAATCTTGACATGTGAGAGAAGATTCACCATGAAACTATATCCAAAGAAGCTAAACTTACATGATTTCATCATTCCTCAGACCGCAAAACCCTAGGTCAGCATCTCCATCACTTTCTCCTCTCAAACCCTAACTCTCCCTCTCTCTCTAGGATTTCATTTCTCTGGATTGAATCACGAATTATGAGATCTCCTTGTGTGTGAGGTTGACCATATAGAGAAATTGAGCTTCTTGGGTCAATTGCACTTTGACCCCTCACTATACTTTCTCTTATTTTAGCTGAATTTTCTATCATAAAAATATTACTGTAATTCGTCTACTGATAAGGTCTAAACACATCAAAAAATTATGAATTTTTTAAATATTGTTTAATATTGAGTTTCAGATCTCTAGTTAAAATTTTTATATCATTTGGAGTTACCAATAAATAATAAAAAATAAAACACTACACTGCTGAAAAGCACTCTGTCAACATTTTAGCTGAAGTATAGTTCGACTGAGAACCACATTCAAAGAACACTCAAATATTCTGAAATTTTTCTAAAACATGCATGATTGAGTTATCCATATCATATCCAAAATTTATTTAAATAAAAATTTGTATAAAATATGAAAAATCATTTACTACACTGCTATCTTGATCAAATCCCATATTCATGTACTATCAAAACCCTAATTTTTGCCGATTAGGGTTTACATTTCTCAAACCCTAATTCTTCAAACTAAAATCATAGTTAGAGTTTCTTCTTAGGTTTGAAACATCACAATTGATCTACTATAATTAATCAAGTCTAAACAATGTTCAATCTAATGAAGCATGTAATCATTCAGGTAAACCCTAATTTACCAATTAAGTACAAATGTGGTAATTACACATTCAATTAGAGCAAGCAAGTTTCCACTTATTATGAGTGGGGAAATCACATAGATATCTCCATGATCATGATTTCTTGTTACTCATAGGTCATGTATCTACTTATCCAAAGACACCCCTTCAGAAGTTTTAATTTGGGCGTCAACCAAGTTAATAAATATTCAAAACCTAATATTTCAAGTTTTCTTAACCTAGGATTATAATAGATCACAAAAAGTGGGAGATCAAGTCACTAAGCATGCAATAAAATATAATATTGAATTGAAAGAGTTATATACAAGCCATGGAACATCAAAAATGGACATGTAAGTACGGGTAAAGGGGATAGTCCTTGCACCTAAGCGAGAGGGAACTACTCACTCTTCATGGCGAGATTAGAGCAAGAAAGGGAGAAGGAAAAATTGGTAGTCATCATGGAGGATAGGCATTGATCGTAAAAATTCTTCCTTTATACTTTTCTCCTTGGGCCCTAAACCTTCAAGGAAGGGGGAGAAGATGCATCATGCAAGGATGGTGATGGCAATGGAATCATGGATCCAATCACTTATGGCTGGGATATAAACTTTGGTGCAATTGAGGCAGAATGGAAGCACTACGAAAGCACCACATAGGTGTCAACAGTTGAGGTTCGATGTTGATTATCTTCTTTGGTTGTGGTCTAAATGCAACAACCTTATAGCGTCACTTCAAAAAGATATCCATTTCTTTGGAGGTGCCATCTTCTATTTATAGGTTGTAGTAGAGTAAGAAGAGTCTCCATCAGCCACTAGAGTAGAAGGTATGTTGACTAGCAGAGCAGAGATTCTATATATCTGATTCACCATCATTTTAAGAGGGTTCGGTCTTAGTTAGGGCTTGGTGCAGGGATCTTGTAGGGTTCAGTTGAAGGGGACCCATATGGCTAGGTTTTGCTTGGCCATTAGGGCATGGGAGCAGAAGTCCCATCGGGCTTGGCCGTTGAGCGATGGGTGCAGAAGCATCGTCTGTCAATGCAACTTGAGATCCCATTTTGGTGTCCTACGTAGAGAAGCCATCAAAGGTGGAACCTTCTCAGACATAGGAGCATGAATAAGCTTGCTCATTAGGTAGCGGAGTCTGCTCAGCCATTGTGGGTGGACCGACATAGTGATCCCATCGGGGCTTGGACCTTGTTGATCGATGGGAGTTGAGATCCCATCAGTCTTGGGCCTCTAGATTGACATGAGATGAGATGTCATAGGTCTTGGGCCATTGGATGTCAAGCATTAATGCTTCAACAGTCTCGGGTAATCTTGGGTTTCTATTGGGTTCAATGTAACACCCCCTTTAAGCATACATGTATCAACGGAAGAAACTCCCATGTTTACCATAACATAGGGGACTTTATCTCAATGGTATGTCACAAGAATAATAAACATTTTAAATAAAGTAAACAATTGCCATGCATTGATATTAATTTTGATTTATGCATTATTTAAAGGCAATCTAGTAATTGAGTTCTTGAATATATCTTCTAACATCTAACATGACTTAGAACATGAAAGAAATTCTCACCTACATGATTGGATTATCTAGTTAGATGGCACCCCACTAGGTTTCACTTGAAGGTCTTGTAATCCCTGGATTGCTCTTCTTTAGTCCTTATTTGCTCCAATATTTGGGACTTGCATTCCCAAACATGCAAAGGGGAAAATCAACACATCAATGAATGGTACTTGCACTTCGTAGCATAGGAATAAGAGTTATACTTGACATTGAAGAGAACTTGACATGAATTGACTTCATACATTCTTGAGTCATTTAATAACATGAATGATTGAAAAGTAAATATATGCATCTCTTTATGATGCCCACTAAAGAGCACATGATTGTTAAGAAAGCCCTTGATACTTGGAAAACAAAAAATTGGCATGAATGCCCATGTTTTGGTGATAAAATCCCATAACAACCCCTTGAGGTCCATGATTCAAGAAACTTATAAAAACTAATTCAATCACGATTATCTCAATACTAGCATTAACATGAACACGACAATAATCTTGAACTTGAAACTTTAACATGATGGAATTTCTCCCTCCCAAACTTGGAACTTTAAATTCATTAACCAATAACATAATTTCTAATCTTGGCGATCATGATAACAATAAGACATAATATATATCAATCATTAAGCAATTAATATAATGAACATGACATAGAACATTGAACTTGAAATCATAATTTCTACTTTATACATAACAATCAATCAACCATGAATAAGTATACACAACAACATGACCCTTTTACCTCGAACAATATGGATCCTAAATTAGTTTCTCTGATCTGATTCAATCCTAAATTCCTTGGAATTAACATGGTTTATTTTAATTATTTACTTAATTAACATCCTAAACCCTAATATTCAGTCATTGGGAAAACATGGTCTAACATTATTGAATTAAGGCTTGAAAATAAGAAAATTAGATTCCTCTCCGAAAAACCTTTCCAAAATATATTTTTGGGTATTTTTCTGACCATCAATGAATTATCTATGAGTATTTGAAGATCTGACCAATCACAAATTAGGAAACCATATTCGTGACATTCATTTGAATGAAAATGAACTCGATTAAAAAAAACTTGAAAATATGTCATTAAATCAAATCCATGAGGGTAAATATGTCATTAAACACTCAATTATATGGTGGTCAAAAATCATATGAACCATGGGAAAAATCCCATAAATGCCCATATGTGTCACATTGTTTTATTGAGACAAAATGAGAAGTAGGGTCATTTTAAGACATGGATCCTATCCTTCGAGTCATGGTGCTCGAGGCCCTCCCTAGAGAATAAAAACTTTGACCAAAGCCGATCATAGAACCAATGCTCAGGGAGAAAGGGAGTCACTGATGCCAACTCCAAAAGCTTTCACACTCATCGAGTCTTGAGTGATGTGATGCACCAGAACATCAGATCCATGACATGTACATGACCAAGGGATATCAATGGGTGGAGCTCCTTGTCTTGATGAAAGGAAAGAAGATGAAGGCATGTAACACTCCAATCAATCCCAACAAAGTTGGGATAACAAATTCAGTTGTGGAAGGACCATCATGGCCCTAGCACTGGTTGACTGAGCAAGAGAAATAGGGAAACAAGTCAGAATACCAAATTACTATGTAAAGCCATAACTACATTCACTAATCCCTAAGGTTGCGAGGAGTCTGCGGTAATGTTTCCATGGGTAGAGCATTGCTGGGAGAACATAGTCATGGGAGCCGGCCAGAACCCAAGGATTGGCTACTGGGTATGATGACTAGAAAAAACACGGGGCAAACCAACAATTAGAAAGAAGGCAAAGGTCATGATAGATGCTTCCCAACACATCAATTTCTCAACTAGAAATGGAGAGGGTAGTGGAGAAGAGATGGTCGCGTGAGGTGCAAATCGAGTCGACGGAGGCCGCATGGGGCACCAAAGAAGAAATTAGTAGTAGAGGAGCAATGCTATGGATGTAGCGGTGCTTTTGGCATGCTTATATATAGGTGTGATGGATGGGAGAGGTTCCTATGAATCTAAGGTGGATAGAGGAGTGCGATCTCTATTGGGGTATTTTTTGTTAGGACAAGAAGTCCCAACAAACCTGGGATTGATCATATCACGAAGATGTGGTGGATACGGGAGTTCTATCAAACAAGGATTCAACTAAAGCTAGATGTATAGAAAGAGTTGAGTTGGGATCCCACATCATGTGAATCCCCTCTCACTCTAGGACTCGGGCGATAGTGATGACCATCCAAAATAGCTGAGGGTCTGAGTGTGACTCAGTACACCTCTCTCTCTCTCTCACAGGCTGGATGACAACACAAAGGAATTATAATATTAGGTTATATATATTTACCAACGATATAAATGATTGAAACTATCTTGCAACAATATAAATTCTTACATCATTACTTTACATAGTCAATCAAAGTCAAAATGGTCTCAAATTTTGATCACTAAGTCTATATTAAGGTCTAGAACACTTTAACATAGTTACCTACCAATTTGATGATTAAAAGATGAGTTATTACTATAATGCACTTAGTATCACTTGTGTATATTTAATGAAATCTGAGTCATCCCCAATTGATGTTACCTTTCTTTAATGGTCACTTAGGGTCTAATTGGTGAAGTTAGGCCAAATAGGGTTCATTTGTCTTGAAGTCCACAAATTTGAATTTAATTAGTGATGAATTATTTTTTATAAAAAATTGGCAATTCATTCATCTTGTTTCTAAGGGGTTTTAAACTTGTGACCTCTTGGTCATACAAGATCAATTTTATGACTTTGGTGCCACTACATTGGTATGTAGTGAGGAATTGTTGTTAACACCATAATGTTACTTGAAATGAATTTTGTGATGTTACAATTCTACCCACCTAAATAAATTTTGTCCTCAAAATTTCATGAGACCACTCACCTCTGGGTTTCACATATTCTATGTATGCTAACTCTCTAGTACTATCTTAAAGTCTTTGTAGCATGCTTAAGATATGACCTACTCTTGGTAAACATAATTACATGAGAACTTGACAAGTTGACATGATTTATATTAGATTGGATTTTTACTTGAGTTGATATAGTCACTCTCATGAATGCACCCATAGTGCTTATAAGGACGGTTAAGTCTCACATAAGGTTAGCTGGTTAAGGATCACATAAGGGTGGTTAGGGCTCACACAAGGTTAATTAAGGCTCAATTAAGACCAATTAAGGCTCACATAAGACCAGTTAAGGCTCACATAAGACCAGTTAAGGCTCACTTAACATGATTGAGAGGACTATGCCAACATAACATGATTTCTTGATCTTATACATGATTTTCATAATTACATAATTCATTAGCATGGTGGTCATACATGATGAAAACATGATCATAAGACTTGGAAAACATTGTTTATTAGCATGTGAAAGATTTTCTCAATTATCTATATTGAATTATCTACCCTTTATATGCATGCTTGTTATACTATCTACCTAGTTAGGTTTAGGTGACTATATGCATCAAACTTTTAACTCAACTCTTGTATTCTTTCTCACCTTTGGATGCATGCCAATCGGTCATATATTTAGAGGTGACATGTCCTACCACACTTATCTTAGAACCTCCCATGTGCTCATGTACCATACCACATGCACTTGAAAGGACAATACAAGCATGATTATGCACATAACATTCTCTCTACAAACTCCATAAGCTTGTGTCCCATACCACAAACATGTGGGAAAGAGAGAGAGCATGATATATACAATTCTAGAGTTAACATAAAAGTCCAAAACCATTAGGCACATTCCTAATCCTTATTTAAACTTATGTCTCTTGGCTATACCTCTACTTTGATTTCTAATATCTTTCACTTACTTATTCTATACCTAGGGTTTGAACATATGAATTTTGGTTTTGTTCCTGGTGGCCATTATGTACTTATTTACTTTGATATCATTAATGTAACACCCCTTAAGCATGCATGTATCAACGAAAGAAGCTCCCATGTTTTCTATAACATGAGGGACTCCATCTCAAAGGGATATCACAAGAATAATAAACATTGTAAATACAGTAAATAATCACCATGCATTAATTTTGATATTGATTTATACATTAACATAACTTAGAACATGAAAGAAACCCTCATGTAAATGATTTGATCATATAGGTAGATGGCACTCCACCATCTTTCACTTGAAGGTCTTCTAATCCTTGACTTGCTCTTATTTAGTCCTTATTTTATCCAACATTTGGGGATATCACGTGCCCAACCATGCAAAGGGAAAAAACAACACATCAGTAAATCATACTGGAACTTTATTGCATAGACACAATAATTATACTTGAAATGAATGAAAACTTGACATGAATTAACTTTATACATTCTTTAGTCATTTAATAACATAAAGAATTGAGAAATAGATTTATGAATCTCTCTATGATGCCCACTTAAGAACAAATTATTGTTGCCCATAATTAGCATGAATGTCCATGATTTGACTATAAAAGCCCATGAAGGCCCCTTGAGGTCCATGATTTGAGAAACTTATAAAAACTAATTCACTCCCAATTATCTTAACATTAGTATTAACATGAACATGACAATAATCTTGAACATGAATCTTTAACATGATGGAATTTCTCCCTATTGAACTTGAACTTAAATTCATTAACCATTAATAATAATTTCTAATCTTGGTGATCATGATAATCATAAGACATAAGATATAACAATCATCAAGCAATGATATAGTGAACATAACTTAGAACATTGAACTTGAAATCATAATTTCTACTTTATACATAACAATCAATCAACCATGAATAACCGTGCCATCAACATGACCCATTTACCTAAAGAAATTGTAGATCCTAACTTGGTTTCTCTGATCTTGATTCAATCCTAAGTTCCCTTAAATTAACATGTTTTATATAAATTATTTGCTTAATTAACATACTAAACCATAATCTTAAGTCATTAGGAAAAAATGGTTTGACATTATGGAGTTAGGGTTTTGAAACTAAAAATAGGATTCCTCACTTAAAAACCTTTCCAAACATATTTTTGAGCATTTTTATGACCATAAATGAAGTATCTATGTCTATTTGAAGATTGACTAGCCATAAGTCCAAAAACTATATTTGTGACATTCTTTGAATAAAAGTGAACTCTATTCAAATAGAAATAAAGACAGAGAGGAATATGGTTCACATTACATTAAATCAAATTTGTGAGGGTAAATAGGTCACTAAACCACTCAATTATGTTGTGGTCAAAAATCATATGAACCACGGGAACAATCCCGTAAATGGCCATATGCGTCAATATTGTTTTCTTGAGACAACATGGACAATATGGTCATTTTAAGACTTGGCTTCTACCCTTTGAGCTATGGTTCTTGATGTTCTCCTTGGAGAAGAAAAACTCCTACCAAAATCTGTCACATAACCAATGCTTGGGGAGAAAGGGAGTCACATATGCCAACTCCAAAAACTTTCACACTCATTGAGCCCTGGCTCGAGTGATGTGATGCATTGGAGCATCAACTCCAAGACATGTAAATCACTAAGGACTATCAGTAGCTCCTTGTCTTGATTAAAGGAAATAAGAAAAAGGAGTGAAACATTCCAACCAATCCCAGTGAAGTTGGGGCAATAAATTTGATTACAAAAGGACCATCATGGCCCTAGCATAGGTCGACGGAGCGACATAAATAGGGAAATGAGTCAGAATACCAAACTACTGGGAAAAGCTAGAATTGAATTCACTGATCGTCGGAAGACAACCCATGAGACTGAGACTAGTTTGTGACAATTCTTTCTACAGTTAGAGGGCTATTAGAAGAACACATCCGTGAGCACCGACAAGAACCCAAGGATGGCCTACTAGGTACGGTTACTAGGGAAAATGAGGGGCAACCCAACAATTAGAAAGCAAACAAAGGGCATGATAGATGCCCACAGACACATCAATTTCTCAGTTAGAAGAAAAGAGGGTAGTTGAGAAGAGATGATCACCTAAGATGCAAATCGAGTAGGTTGAGGTGACATGGGGAACCTGAGAAGAAATTAGCAATGGAGGAGCAATGATATGGATCTGACGGTGCTTTTGGCATTGTTGTATATAAGTATGATGAACGTGAGAGGTCCCTTTGAATCTGGGGTGGAGAGAGGAGTGCAAGCTCTATTGGATGTTTTTCAGTAGGGCAAGAAGTTCCAACAAACCTAGGATTATTCAACTCGCAAAGATGTTTCGGATCTGAGAGTTCTCTCAGATAGGGTTTCAACTAATGCAGGAGGTGAGAAAGAACTGAGTTGGGGTCCTGCATTCTGTGGAGCCCCTCCCCCTCTGGGACTCACAAAAGAGACGACCCTTATGGAGTAGTCGAGGGTCTGATTCTGGCTCTAAATGATTCTCTCTCTTATGTTGTGTAACAACTCAAAGTAATCAGAACCTTAGGTTAGATATTAAAATCAATCATATAAATGATTGAAATTATCTCACTACTATATAAAATCTTACATGATTAGTTGAGATGGTCAAATAAAGTCAAAATGATCTCCAATTTCGATCATAAGTATATATTAGGGTGTAGAACACTTAAAAAATAGTGACATCCCAATTTGATGGGCAAAAGATGAGTTATTACTATAATGAAGTTGGTATCACTTACGTAAATATAATGAAAATGAGTGATCCCCAATTGATGTAACCTTTATTTTATGGTCACATGGGCTCTAATGGGAGAAGTTAGGCCAATTAGGGTTCATTTGTCTTGAAGTCCACAAATTTGGATTTAATTAGTGAGGTTTTGTTGTTAACACCCTAATGTTAATTGAAATGAATTTTGGGATGTTACAATGCCACCCACCTTAAGTAAATTTTGTGTTCAAAATTTCATGAGACCACCCACCTTAGGGTTCTACATATTCTATGTATGCTAATCTCTGATACTATATTGAAATCTCTATAGCATACTTAAGATATGATGTCACAGAATCAGAATCTCAGCCCCACAAACTAAACGAATACCAAAGACAACATGCGGAAGTGTGAAATGCTTAGCATACATGATCATATAACCAAGACAAAAGTACCAACATAATATCAACATTCAACAACATATATTAAGAGACATTGTTCTATTACATGATTCCAATTACATATGAAAGAGTACAATTTATACAAGTCAACTCATGTACACTAGCTTGGATCTTACAACAAGTACACTTGAACATATGCTAACAAGCCATCAACTCCCAATCTACCTCTGAACCTAAAAAATACGTGAAACAAGTGGGTCAACACACATGGTGTTGAGTACAGGGCAGAAATATACATATACACAAGCTTTGCATAATTTGAAAAGATTTGCGTAAGTAAATGAACAAGAATAAAAGAGTTAATTACTTAGCAAAGCAAGAACCCATCTTTTAGTCAATTTACTCCAATTATTTTTTTGGTCAGCAAAACCCCTGGTGCTTTTTTTGGTATATTTTCTGAAGATCTGTACAAGCATCTACTCAACAAATCATTGAGTAGCAAAAGAAAATAATAGAGCTAAAAGGAAAGGAATCTATACAAAAGCTCAACCTAAACATCAGTAAAAAAGGACTAAGGAAAAATCCATTCATTAGAAAATGAATCAGTCCAAAGTGGAGCAGACCTCCTATGAATAGATAGTCTAAAATAGAGGTAGTTACTAGGGTGACATTTTCAAATAGGAAAGATCACCCTTGATTCTACTCCAAACCCCCTCATTAGTATTTGATCTATTATTATGCACACATAAATTTCTTTCTTTCCAAGTATTGTAATGTATCAAGAGAAAAACTCTAGCCATGTCTTCATAAAAACTACTAACTTTAGACCAACTCAAATAGGAGAGATCAACATTGAGTTCTTTGACAACAGTTGAGTAGATGCACTTAACAAATTTGCACCCGAAAATGAGATGATTAGAGTCTTCATAACCATTAAAACAAAGGAAACAAATAGATGCAATTTGGATACCCAATCTTCTCACATAATGCCATGTGGGTAACTTAATAAGAAAAGCTTTCCAGGTATGAAAGGTACAATGGGGAGGACCTTTGATTTTCCACAGCCATCTAAGGAAGGGAACTTCATCTGCGGAGGAATGAATGCTATTCCAGAAATCCTTTAGCTTGGGCTTATTAGTTTCCTTGAACACAATTGAATCAGAGCCTCTACGAGGAGAAGGTTGAGCTACACTGAGATTTCTTAGCTTCAAGTTGAACCTATTATCCACAATCGTCCAGATTGAATTGTTTATAATAGCATTGACTGCATACTCATGGACTAAGCCTAATTTAAGATTGGACTCCTTGCCAATGAGATCTTCAATAAACACTTTTTCCTTGATCCAGGGATCCAACCACAACTTAGTATTACCTCCATTGCCAATGATAAATTTCATTTCATAAAGATAGTAGTTCTATACTTAAGGACCTTCTGACTCAGCCACAACCAACTGGAGTTTGGAGAGACTGACCAGAAAGTATGCTTCCTCAAGTATTTCTCACGTATCCATTTTACCCAAAGAATGTCTTTCTTTGAGGTAAGATTCCATGCATTTGAGCAAGCAACATCAATCAAAATGTCCTTTTTTCCTAATACCCAGACCACCTTTAGCTTTTGGGAGTGTGATCTTGTCCTAGGCGATAAGATGAAGGTTCATTTTGTTCTTAGACTTACCCCATAAGAAATCACGGCTAATCTTGTCAATCTAATTGTAGATAGCATCTGGTAGAGGAAATGAATAAGACTATTAAATATGCATTGTTGAAAGGGTAGATTTGATTAACTCACATCTGCCTGCTAATGAAAGCGTTCTAGCCTTCCATCCATGTAACTTAGACTTTACTTTGTCAATAAGAGGAGTGCAATCACGACTCTTGAGCTTCCCTATGAAGAGTGGAATCCCCAAATACTTTGTAGGAAACACACATTCGTTCATATTAAGAACATTTAAAATATAAGTTTTGGGGGATCCTCTACTGAAGAGGATTGAACTTTTGTCAGAGTTCAGCTTGAGATTGGACACTTCACCAAAAGATTTGAGAAGAGAATTGATGGAAATTGCATTTTCAACATTCGCTTCAGAGAACAACATAAGATCATATGCAAAGATGATGTGGGACACCGAAAGATTGTATGAGGCCTTAATATGATTCAACTTCTTGTTCATGATAACATCATTTAACATTTCAGATAAGCCTTGCATAATAATGACAAACAAATATGGATCTATGGGATCTCCCTGTCTGATCCCATTAAAAGGTTTGAATTTGACATTTGGTTCTCCATTAATTAGTACTTGATACGAGGTAGAGGTAAAAAACTCACAAATCTAGCTGATCCAAGTAAGAGGAAACCATATTCTATAGAGAACAGAAAATAAATAGCTCCATTGGAGAGAATCATACGCTTTTGTCAGATATATTTAAAGACACATTGCTCTTAGAATTACTTCTGTTAAAGTCATGAATAAGTTCATTGGATAACATGATAGCATCCTTGATACTCTGCCCTTTAATAAATGCACATTGATTGGAACTGATGATATCAGGAAGAATTAACTGTAATCTATTAGCCATGATTTTTTAGATTACTTTATACAAGACATTGCAGAGAGCAATTGGCCACCAGTTCTTTAAATCACTACTATCTCTCTCCTTAGGAATTAGAGTGATGTAGGTGTTTTTAGCCTCATGTAGTAGCCTTCCATTTCTAAAAAAACTCAAGGATAGCTTCACTAACATCAGATCTAATAATCAACCAAGTCTTCTTAAAGAAAACTGCATTAAACCCATCGGCCCTGGGGCCTTGTCAGAATTAAGGTTATCAATAATATCATCGATTTTAGCTTGAGTAATAGGACTCATGAGAATTTCCTTATGTTTCTCAGTAATCTTAGGCCCTTTCCAATCACCAATGACCACACCACCAACATGATTGTTGTTAAAAAGTTTTTGTAGAAGTCTAAAACATGGACTTTAGTAGCACTTAAATCAATAATAACTGAATCATTAATGACTAAAGAGCGAATGTAATTCCTTTGCCTTTTTGTACGGAGTGAAGAGTAGAAAAAGTTAGTGTTAGAGTCCCCATCTTTGAGCCACTGCACACAAGACTTTTGTCTCATCAGGTTTTCCTCTTTCAGAGTTGATTCTTGAGCTATTTTCCTCAAACCAATCACTATTAAATTTAAAGATTCATTAGAAGGATCAACATCAACATTCTCCTGAGCTATAAGGGCTTGATTTCTCTTAATTTTAGCATATGAGATGTAGAAATCCCCTTCATTAGCCCAATTGTTGATGAATCTAAATGGGGACTTAACAATCCAAGGATTGCCCACATGAAGAGTGATAGTTCTATGACCGCTAGCCACATTAGACTTTATGCACCCAAAAAACTCTAACAACTCATTAAGAGCATCAACGTTATAAAGAAATTTGTTAATTTTATACGTAACAAATCTACTGCCTTCTTGATGGTTATCCAAAGTAAAAGGAGCACCACTCAAATTGAGTTCAAACAGAGAGTTATTTAAGATGCATTCATTAAACTCCTCCATAGCTTTCTTTGTTAGGGGGAGCTTACCATTTTTCTCAAAGTCAAACCTTACTGCATTGTGATATCTAATAAGAAACTAGGGGACATGAACTGACATAGCAATAGAAGAGATGTAATTCCATAACTGGGACCTATCATTATCCTCAGTGTGCCCATATACAATAGGGAGAAAAAAAATCAAGTTACCCAGACTAACTTCACAATGAACGAGTTGATCAGTTGCTATGATTTTCCGAATATCACATATATTGGGATCCCAAAGAACAATAACTCTCCCCAAATGATGGGAGCAATGATTAGAAACAAAAAGAAGTGGGGGAAGTACTTAGCCATGAAAGAAGTAAGTTTTCTACTTCTGATCTTAGTTTCGAGAAGAATGATTATCTGACCTGAAACTCTCCTTAGCTCCTCCTGGATGGACAAAATCTTATTATTTAGGCCTCTCACATTCTAGGAGGTAATCTAGAAACTCATTTTGACCCTTGGGCTGGTAAACTGCCAGCCTCAGTTTCAGTATCTGAATCCTTGACCTCCAGGTCTATTCCTTTTTATTTGCAGAGGAAAATATAGAATTGATAAGACTTTGCGATAAGCCATTCATAGCCTTAGGAACCAATATAGGAATATCATTTTCTTTAAAAGAAGGGAATGGAGAAGAAGGAATAGACCTTGTGAAATTATCAACAGAACCTTCTATCACAACAACAATATGTTTAATGATTGAGTCTAAGTTGAGGAGCTTACAAAACTTGACATCATGAGGAGATATCCCATAACTTCTACAGATTTCTGAGGATTCTACCAACTTATCAGAACAATTTGAAGCTTGAACCTAACTATTACCATTGACATTCTGACTTGATACAGAAGGGGAATCGGCAGGAAAGTACTTGCAATAGTCATCCTCATGTCCAAAAAACCACATAATTTGCATATAGTTGGTTTCCCTTCATATTCAAATCTTACTCTAGTAATATCACCTTCATCTCTTTGATGCCCAGTACATATCAGAAGATTAATTTAGCAGAGGAGAAGAACCAACATATGAGCAAACTCAATTCTAATTACTGCCTTAGTCAGAAAATCTGTACAAATAGGATACCCAAACAGAGAGCCAATCCTTTCGAACATTCTTGCATCCCATAGATCCAAGGGTAAATCATGAATGCAATTCCAAACTGAAATATTAGAAATTTTTTGTTTAACAAGAGGCTCAACCGAATGCCATTTAGTGAGAACCATCAGATGATTTTTAACAAACCATGGACCATTCTTAAGAACATAATCCAGATCTGATGACAGTTCAAATCGGAGGATGAAAAAACCATCATTCTTTCTGATGACTTCAATACATCCTCCCGGTTCCCACATATTATAGATGTAGTCATGTAGTGTAGTTAGATGAGGTTTAAAGTTAACAACGCAGCCTGCGAGATAGTGCTTCCACCGAGCCACATTCTCCCTCGCTTCAGTTCTAGGGTAGATGATTCGTCCCTCCTCAACTCGTAACACTATTTTATTTAACCGCTCCTCCTTTTTGATATTGAGAACATCTAGCCAAGATTTGAGACTTGAGGATTGAGAAGGATCAACATTCAAGATTGGAGGTTGTCTATCTTCTTTAACTATCCAAATCTGACGAGGTTTCAATTGATGGGGAGCCGAGGGTGCAAAATTGCCTTGAGATTGCCACTGTCGTCGCGCGTCCCCCACCATTCTCTCTACTAATTTACTCCAATTATACCAATAATATCATATATCATAAGGCCTTTGACCAACTTTCCATCAGAAGGGTTCGTGAGGGTGCTCAATATTAGCTAATTATATTCATAAGGGACCTCAAGGCCATCACAAAACCCTTGTATCAATGTAGTCTGCCCTATCTTGACAACTCAAGTAAGATGTCTGACATTGTGTCCTTACCCCAAGACTACAGGTAGGTGCACAAGATTTGTATAATGGAGATCTATATCATGTGTTCAAGTTATAAAAAAATGATAACAAGACAATCATTGAGTACAATACTAGAATACTACATGGCAATATTTGAGCAAATAAACAAGCATACATATGTATCACATTTCAAGCAAGAAAGCCATAGTTGTTGGTAACGTATGCCCAGAGAGCCAATCATATGATGATTGACATGACATATAACATAAAGGATTTGATTAGTAATCATAAAGTCAAGTTTCCAATTTATTATGATTTCACTCAGTTATGAGATAATGAGGAAACATTATGGATGCATAAAGAATGACAATACTCAATGACGTATGTCTTCAAGTACATGACTTGAATAATGAGATCATAAGAATGCTAAGAGTATGCACATTCTTATTATGTCCCTAGTTAGTTGTTACTGTGGAAGGCAGATAGACACCAATAACACATAAGAGTGGAGAGTAGGTTGGTTGATGGTAGAATCTCAGTAGTCATGATATGGCATATCAAACCAAATACATAGATACATGTTGTGGAACAATGTATTGGACAGACCCACCTTGAGAGTGATGAATGGAAACCATTATTGGTGGTCATAGTCATCTCTCATAGTGAAGGTGTTGATTTTGGTTCTTATACCTGAAGTCACTACACTCATCACATGTCGTTCGATATACTTTGACATCATCAAACATAATCCTAAAATAAGGATTTCCATAACGATGATGATTGGGTATCTATGACACATGTGTACTGACTGTGAGTGATGTAAACCAAAACCTTATTTTGATGATGACTAAACCATTCCAATAATTAGTCTAATTCTTCTACTTGAGTGATTTTAGATTAGGTATGAACACACTCCAAATGCAATTGGAGAAAAGATAAGTTAAAATCAATGCAAGTGCACTTTTGTGGATTATGATGTAAATCCATTAGAATCATATTGTAAATCACTTGTAATGATTGTATGACTTGTAATTAAGCTTAGAAAAAATCAGGAGCACTTAAATTGAATATTTAAGCACTTTAATGATACCTTCTAAAATTCATTACATGTTGTTAATCGGTCGAGTTACAAACTCGACTGATCCCTTAATAGATTTTGAAAATATCATGGTCCGATCGAGTTGCACACTCACATAACTCGATCGATCCATGCACTAGGAAAAACTAATTCTAGTGATCGGTTGAGTTTCATCCATGATAAACTTGACCAATTGTTCAAATCTGCTTTGTCATATAATGCAATTGATCGAGTTACCTTTATTGAAAATCATTCGATCACACTGTATGAAAAAGTGCAAAAAAGTATTTCTAGCCGTTGTAGTGTTGTAAAAATCAAAAAGATATTTGTTGCAACGCCCCCAAACGGATAATATCCATCCTTAAGTGTTCCCAAAGGCTTCTCAACATCCCCAACTATAAATAGGACCCCTTGGGCTTCATCCCATGGTTAGAGAAGCACTATGAAGGTCCCTATTCTATAGTTCAGTGCATCCTACAACCTCCTCTCTCTCTCTCTCTCTTTAAGCTTAATCACTTGCTACATCCATTAGAGTGAGTAGGAGATTTATAAGAGAGCTAGTCCTACATGTATATCTTGTGAGGCTCTCACTTCCACCACCTCCCAATCTCTCATTTCTACCATGAAGATGAAGGTTCTCTCTCTTGGATAAGAAAGGTAAAAAAGAACAAGGGAAGGAGTCCCTTAGTGAAAGCTTCTCCTTCACGAAGGTGAAGTCAAAGGCAAAAGATCCAAGAAGAGTGGGTAATTGCTCAAAGGTTGAAGACTTGTACAAGAGTGGGTAAGTCCTTGGTGAAGGTCGAAGACTCATTGCAAAGTGGATAAGTCCTTGGTGAGGTAGAAGAGTCTTGGTTGGATAGGTAAGTCCTTTGGTAGGTTGTTGGCTCCCTTCCCCTCAAAGGGAAAGATGGGTATCCTTGTCCCAGAAAAGGAAGGTCATATGTTGTAACTTTTATAATTGAATATAAGGAGTAGACATGGTTAAGAAATCCTAGAGGTTGACCTCTCTAGGTAGTGGACTGACAATCTCCCAGTTTGGAGATTGGAACCACTCTACATAGCTTGTGTTCTTGTGTTTGTTTCAATCTCTCTCATCCTTGCTATGTATGTTTAGTCACACTCAAATTCCTTTTTAGCAACCTTATCTTGTGATATATCTTGAAGCTCTAATGAATTTTGTTTAAGTACTTTTTAGCTCTATTCACCCCCTCTAGAGAAAATCACCCATCCTAGATCCAATAGAATTGTATATGATGCAACCGGAAAATGTTGCCTACCTTAATGGTTGATTATGGATGTTGGCATTGGTCGGATAATAATTGAATCATTTTGGATTTTGGCTCATTAGAAAAATTTTCACTCCAATTTTTTGAATTGATACTTGAGGGTTGCCAATTTGATCAAAATAATGAGAGTGATAGTTAATTAAAGACCTAATCAATATTGTCAAATTTTAATCAAATCAAATAAAAAATGAGTTTGTGTGACACATCGTTCGAATAAAACATTATTAACTAAGCAAAAGCGATCACTAAGCAGCGAATTACCAAAAATAACTAAAAATTAAAACCATTTTACAAAGAGGTCCACACATAGGAAAAACTCTTTCATGAAGAACCGGAGTAACTTAATTACATACTGGTTCACAAGTACATGTCCTGTAACATCTTTTACGAGAGGGTTACATACTTCAACTGCTCAGTTAAACTAAACACAGGCAATATAAAATCTTGAGGCACTGAGCCAAAATCTCGAAAGTACTAGCTACTACTCCGAGGACCTGAGAGTACAGAGACGAAACATATGACTCTATGTACATCTATACAAGGCATGTCAGCCAGTGTCTCCACCTGAGACTTCACTGCTGTCCCTGCTGCTGCTGCTGTCCTTCACCTATTGAAGGATTCCTGGCTCCTCGTCCACATCCACCTAAAATGTGGTTCCCACGGGGGTGAGACAATTGTAAAATTGCCCCAGCGAGAGATATAACTCTCCGCCAGAAACACTATTATTACAGTTTAATAAGATAAACCTGGACAGAGGCATCATAATTGTTTAACAACAGTTATTTCATTGTCTAACAGATTAGAACATTATTCTTATATAAAGCATTGCAGCTATAACTTGATAGAGCAGCATGTCACTTATCCATTAAGGAATATGAAGAACATGTATAACATTTATTCGCTATAGAGTTATAACCGCAACATATATTATCTTCAGGCTTAGATCACATAGCTAATGCCTGGCATTGTCTTTGTGAAGTCATGGCATGTAGCCATATTCTTTTAACAAAGTACTGGGATCTTAATCCCTCATCTCGGCAAGTACAATTCCATTTCTTAACAAGTTCATCATCATGACAAAAAATATGGGTATTCAAACCCTTAACTCATCATATAATACTTGTTACAACTTATTAGGTAACTTAATAACTTCAGGTCATCTGACCAAGGACATTATGATTCTTGTTTCATAAAGTATTCCACATAGTTCACAAAGCTTATATCACCTCTTATTACCCCTTGATAGGCAACAAGGCATATTATGGCTTATGAAGCTCATAAGCAATTTCAATAATTAAAACATCATATGGCACACAAGACTTATTAATTTCAGGTTACCTCTCACTAAGCATCAAAGCATATGAAGGCTTATAAAGCCTATAAACCATTTTCAATATACAGAGCATCATAGCCCATACTTGGCTATGCTCATTCTCTCAACATTCCTGCATGATTAATACTCATGATAGCAATTATATCCATTATATATCAGTGCCATGCAATGCAAGGGTTTTCTTATTACATTCATAACCCATCACCATGTATTTGAGCTTCACATAGGATTACTCTGTGTTATGACTTCATATAGCATCATCCTGTATTAGGGTTTCACATAGCATTATCTTGTGTTAAGGTATCACATAGCATTACCCTATATTAGAATTTCACAAGCATTACCCTATATTAGGGTTTCACCAAGCATTACCCTGTATTAGGGTTTATTATATCCTATTGCCCAATTTAGGGTTAGGATGTACTATTCACATCAGATTGTGGTTTATCATGTCCTTTTACCCAAATTAGGGTATACTGTAACATTACATAACATCACCCCAGATTAGGGTTTTGTATCACATTCATCACCCTAAATTGGGGTTTTCCATAAATATCCATTTAGGTTCTCAGGGTCATATTATCAATGATTGAGCCCTATTTCATTGCTTCACACAGCTAGGAACCAATATTGATAACATAAGTATTCAATCATACTTATTTATTCTCATCATTCATCATTAAATGAATTATCAACACAAAGTATAAGTTTCTCTCTCATCCTTATCAGAATATGATTGCATCATAGTCTATTGATTTGGATTAACCTTTTCATAAGGCACGTTAGCCTACACTTATCAAAGTGCATTACATCTGAATGTAACAACTGACATGACATACTTCATGTGTCACTTATCCGAATATATTGTATTTAAAATATATTAAGGTATATCACACTTGAGGTGCTGGATGTGATATCTATCATATTTTGATGTATCACTTCCCTTAACACCATTACCTTACTTGAGTTCATCCACTTCGCTTGTATTAGGGTATTTCCCATCCTAATACTTTATACACCAATGCATCACATTTATCATGTAATGTATTGGTCACAAGTCACTATATTTAGAAAAATACAACCATTGCTAATGATATGGATCCATCTTTGAGTTCGGAACTATTGATATAAGGGTATCCACTATCAACCTCTTTCGATGTTACACTTGTCAATATATTAATCACTATTCCATTATTAGGAATAGGATTTTCCATGTTTATAAATTAAGGTTCACATAGCATCTCCCATAAATATGAGTTTCACATAACATTACTCTACTTTAAAGTTTCATATGACATCCTCATATATCAGGGTTTCACATAGTGTTACCTGAAATTAGGATTTCATAGCACATCACTCAGTGTTAGGGCTTCACATAGCATTTGTAGTATTACCCTGTATTAGGGTTTCATATACCTTTACCCTATTTTAGGGATTAGGGTTTACCATTCACATTCAAGTAGGGTTTCTCATACCACATTACCCAAATTAGGGTTACATCATCACCCCATATTAGGGTTTCACTCAGCTTGGCCCTAAATTAGGTCAGTGGCTCAATAATCTTTTCAATTAGGGTTTTATGATCTAATTATTATGGATCAAACCCTAATCACATATTTTATTCATAATGAGAGAATTAGGGCTTAATTATGTAAGCATTCCTCTCTCTCTTTCTCTCTCTATCATCCTCTCTAGGATGTTAAGTAGTTCAAGATTGGTCTAGGTCAGCTCTTCATTTAAGTACACACAGTTAGGGTTAACTATTATGATCACCTTTAGTCTACATCATTATCAATCAAGTAGCTAACTGACCTTTAATCATATTAGGTGTCCAAATGGTTTAACCAATTTGAACCTCAAAAGTCTTGGTCACTTAGACCCCAAACAGTCCTGGTCACTTAGACCTCAAATGGTCTTGACCAATTAAGTTCAAACGGTTTGAAACCGTTTAGCAAGGTTGGTGCTTGAAACCGTTTAGACAAGACATATTGAAGCCGAATGAGCTTGGGTCTCCAAACGGTTTGAGACCGTTTGGTCTCAAATGGTCTTAAGACTGTTTGGACCCAAACGGTCTTGAGACCGTTTGGACTCAAACGTTCTTAAGACCGTTTGGTCCAAACCCTCTCAAAACTGAATGGACCAAAAAGGTCGTCCATCACTTAGTCAATTTAGCGTTTCAATCATTGAACCATCTATTAATTGGACCACTGATTTATTCTTCAATTGAACCATTGAATCATCCTTCAATTGGACCTTCAATTAGGGTTTTGAACCCAATTGAACTATGGTTTATAATTAAGAAACCATCACTTAGGGTTTTGAAATCGAGGAACCATCAAGGGTTGACATTGTGGAACTAATTCGATTGCAATCATTCAATAACCACTTAGCTATGTCATGACCTGACCTCAAATGGTCTTGAGGTCAGTTGGATGACCTCCAAACAGTCTTGAGACCATTTGCCCAATCCATTATTGAAATCTATGGAATTCAATTAGAGTTTGCATCATTGAATCAATCATCAATTGAGATATTGAAATTTGATATCATTGGATCTTCAACCATCCAATCACGCTTCATCATAGACTTCCAAACGGTCTTGGTTGACCTCCAAACGGTCTTGAGACCATTTGGGCTTAGTCAACCCAAGAATTAACTCAATCAATGGAGAATTCATCACTCAACCCGATTAGGGTTTCTACTTAGAGGATTGTCCATATATTGAATCAATCAATTGGATCCATTGGATCATCATCCAACATGTACTAGGGTCCTGACCTCAAATGGTCAACCCATCCAAACGGTCAACTCCTCTAAACGGTTTGGGATCCAAACCTCCAAACAGTTTGGTGAAACCGTTTGGACCAAGGTTACAAAACCGTTTGCAATAGATATTTGTGGAGGTGTGTGCTTGTGTTGATGTCATCATCAAGCTATAAACCCACGAATCTTGCTGTGATTTTCATGGTGATTTCATCAATCAACCAAATAAAATTTTGGAAACAAAGAAAGAATCAACAATTGATGAAGATATGGAATCAATAACAAAGTTCAAGGGTTCAAGTTATATAACCCGCCTTCAATTGTGATTCAAAGCTTGGAGCTTCACATCAACAATGGTGGAAGAAGCTTTTGCAACTCCCCCTAGGCTCGTCCTCAAGCTTTTGGGTGAAAAGATTGGCTAGGGTAGAAGATTGATTGAAGAAAGTAAGAAATCAAGCATTAATTTTCGATTTCCACCATGGAATCAAGGTGAAAGAAGGTCAAGAAGCTTACCAACAGGTTGGGGGTTATCCTCCTATTGCTCCAAGCTCCCTTGGTCATTTTTGCAAGAAAAAAGTGAAAGGGGTTTCGAAATTATCCCTTCACCTCAAAGATAAAGGAGCTTATATATGAATTTTATTGAAAATTCATTTAAGAGAGAGAAAGTAGGAATTATCTCCTCAACTTTCTTGCCATATGCCCCCTTTTCTTCCTTAGGGACGAGGCTATCTTCTTTGCCTCTTATTCTTCTCAATTATTCACATTTTAAAGGAAAACAACTAAGCACCTTAAATCATATAATAATATCCATAAGTGAGTGGATATTACTTTTTCTTATAATAATGTGAGTGAGTTATCCACTTCCTTTGGATATATTCGTGCCTCTGCAAGGCACATGGTCGTCCAAACATAACCAAACTCAACCATTATAGTTTTGGTTGAAGGGAAATCCAATTAATATAATTATTTTTGCATTAAATTGGATTAGGGTTTCGATTATGCTTAAATCTTGATTATTTTAATATCAAGATTCTCTCTCCTTCAAAATGATTCCAATGAGGCGCCCCTCTCAAATTATTTTCTCTACCTGATGCCAAGAATCATGAGGGACCCTCTTGAAGTGGTATTTTGCATATTGAACCCTAAATTTTTGGTAAATTGCACATTACACCAAAACTAGATTTTAATGCATAACATTGCTCAACAGGCTCTTTCTTGTTATTTAGGTTTGTAGAAGCCATACTACTGCATCATACTAATTCCCATGATGCTTCAACACATAAGAAACATTGTATCATGTACAATTTGCAAGTTAACCCCTCAACTTGGGTAAATTGCACTTTAGTCCAAAACTGACAAAACATTGTTTCAACATTATTCAAAAGGGACTAAATTTGAAATATAAGTTCCTCTTGAGCCTTAATTACTTTTAGAGAGATAAGAGAGAGAATATAATCAACTTCATTAAGAAAAACATCTAGGGTTAAGCATAACCCAGGTCAGGGATGTTACCGTTTGTGACAAAATTAAAAATCCTTTTGTAGAATCAAATGACAACAAACAACAATCACTTTTCTCTGTGATCAGTCCTTGAGAAGGACAAACTAAATGGGAATAACTTCCATGACTGGTTCAGGATGTTGAGAATCGTTCTCACATAGGAGTGCAAAGCTCTATGTCCTGGAGACACTAGAACAGATGATTCCTTCCCAATGCACCAAGGGTTGATAGGGATGCTTACAAGAAGCATATTGAAGATGTCATAGATGTCAAGTGTCTGATGCTATGCTCCATGAACTATGAGTTGCAGAGGCAACATGAGAACATGGATGTGATTGAGATGGTCACACATATCAAGAACATCTTCTAAGATCAGGCAAGACAAGAGAGATATGATGTCTCCAAGGTATTTTTCAAGTGCAACATGGCAGAAGGAGATCCAGTAGGTCCTCATGTACTCAAGCTCATTGGGTACATGGAGAACCTAGCTAGACTGAGATTTCCCTTGGGTCAAGAGTTGGTCACTGACGTGATTTTGTAGTCCCTACTAGAGTCATACTGTCAGTTTGTCATGAACAAAAACATGGATGACTTTGACAAGTTGTCGACAAAATTGTTAGGCATGTTGAGAACAGCTGAGGCACAAATGAAGAAAGACAAGCCCAAGTCTGTGATGATGATCAACAAGACAAAGGGGAAGTCTAAAGGCAAATACAAAGCTAATAAGAGTTCTAAAGCTGGCCAGAAGCCCAAGTCTTTAGATCTCAAAGCAAAGGGAGGAGTGAAGAAAAGAGGTGATTGTCACCATGTCACCAGTCTAGACATTGGAAAAGAAATTGACCACTTTGGTTAGAGGAATTAAAGAAGAAGAAGAAGTAAGGCGTTGAGGCCTCCACTTCAGGTATAAACGTTATAAGATTAATTTGATTACTTCTTCATCTTGGTATGTGACACCGGATAGACATCTAACATACTTGATGTATAAAATCTGACAAGAAGTAAAAACCTTCATAAAAAGACAAAGATGGACAAGGCAGAGCAAGAGTTGCTGAAGCTTTAATCTATATTTAAATGTATCTTATCCCAATGGGCATGTAATAGAGTTAGTTGAACTGTTATTTTATTATGCCAATAAATAGAAACATTTACTTTAAAGCATCTTGTATGAAAAGGATGGTAAATCAATAAAGTGAGTTGTTGATGTTTCTGTTTCAAAAGATATGATATTGTATGGAAATGCCCAAACATCTAATGGTCTTTATATGAAAAAATATTAATATGAATGTTTATAATGTTAATACCAAAGGATTATCATTGATAACTCAAAACAATCATTAGCAATAGTCACCTTGGACGTATATATAAGAAATGCATATTTAGAATACATATTGATGTTAATGTAGACTCCCATGGTTATTGAACCTAAGGAGATATGTGTTGACTCAAGGTCTAAATTGACTAAACCATTATTTTGATGATGACCAAACCATTCTAATTTATTGTGTCTAATGTCTCTACTTGAGTGATTTTAGATTAGGTATAGACACACTCCAAATGCCCTAACTTGTGCATCTCAACTTGGAGAAAAGACAAGTCAAAGTCAATACAAGTGCACATTTTTGTAATATGATGTAAATCCATTAGAGTCATATTGTAAACCACTTGTAATGATTGTATGACTTGTAATTAAGCTTAGAAAAAATTAGGAGCGCTTAGATTGAATATTTAAGCACTCAAAAGCCATTTTCCAAAATTCACATTAGGCTGTTCATCGACCGAGTTGCAAACTCGACCGATCCTGATTGGATCTTGAAAATGACTTTTGATCGGTCGAGTTTACACTTCACAGAACTCGACCGATCCCTCTACTGACCAAAACTGATTTAAGTAAATCGGTCGAGTTACCCCAGGACAAACTCGACCGATGGCTTAAATTGGTCTTGTCTCTTAGTGGGATCGGTCGAGTTACCTTTATAGAAACTCGATCAATTGCACTGTACAAAAAAGTGCAGAAAAATGTTTCTAGCCATTCT
Source organism: Alisma plantago-aquatica (assembly GCA_963693085.1). NCBI lineage: Eukaryota > Viridiplantae > Streptophyta > Magnoliopsida > Alismatales > Alismataceae > Alisma > Alisma plantago-aquatica. The sequence goes on from OY856410.1 coordinate 399,116,526, forward strand.
GGAGTTGCAACAAGTGAAAATTTATCCGTTGCAAGCCACACAATGGCTAGTTTTCATTCTTAAGTGTTCCCAAAGGCTAAGAAGCATCCCCAACTATAAATAGGACCCCTTGGGCTTCATTCCAAGGTTGAGCATTCAATGCAAAACTCTATGTGAGGTTCCTATTCTTTAGCTAAGTGCTTCCTACAGCCTCCTCTCTCTCTAAGCTTAATCACTTGCTACATTCGTTAGAGTGAGTAGGAAATATGTAAGAGAGCTAGTCTTACATGTATATCTTGTGAGGCTCTCACTTCTACCACCTCCCTATCTCTCATTTCAACCATGAAGATGAAGGCTCTCTCTCTTGGCTAAGAGAGGTGAAGAAGAACAAGGGAAGGATTCCCTTGGTGAAGATCAAGGCTGAAGACTTGGAGGAAGAGTGGGTAAGACCTTGGTGAAGGCAGAAGACTACTTGTTCAAGTGGGTAATTCCTTGGTGGAAGCTTCTCTGAGTGAAGGTGAAGTCAAAGGCTGAAGATCCAAGAAGAGTGGGTAATTCCTTAAAGGATGGAGACTTGTGAAAGAGTAGGAAGTCCTTGAAAGACGGTGGAAGACTCCTTGCAAAGTGGGTAAGTCCTGGGTAAGGTTGAAGACTCTTTGTATTGGATAGGTAAGTCCTTTGGTGGTCATGTATTGTATCTCTTATAATGAATATAATGAAGGTGCAAGGTTAAGAAATCCTAGAGGTTAACCTCTCTAGGTAAGTGGACTGACTCACTTCTAATTTGAAGTGTGGAACCACTCTAAATAGCTTGTATACTTGTGTATGTTCAATCTCTCTCTCCCTTGCTATGCATGTTTTAGTTGCACTCAAACTTCCTATTTAGCAACCTTATCTTGTGATATATCTTGAAGGTCTAATGAATTTTGTTTAAGTGCATTCATCTCTATTCACCCCCCTCTAGAGCATCTAATCACCCATCTAGGATCCAACAATTGGTATCAGAGCGGGCTTCTCCAAGCATACTTCAACAAGTAGGAGAAGATGGGTGACTACCCAGGAGGGAGATACTTGATCAGCCTACCAATCTTTGATGGGAGAAATTTCCTCTATTGGAGAAGAATGCTTCAATTCTACATCCAAGAATCAAGTCTTGAGATGTGGCAAATGATGAACAGCCCATACAAGATACCAAAGACAAAGATTGAAGAATGGGATGATGCTACCTTGAAGAAAGAAACTTTGAATACTAGAGCCATGCACATCCTCTATGCCTCCATGACCTCCACTGAGTTCAACCAGATTTCTTCTTGTGAGATGGCCTATGAGGTATGGAGAAAGCTATGCATCACCTATGAGGGGACAAATCAAGTGAAAGAAAGCAAAGTCTACATGCTCAAAGGGTTGTTTGAAAACTTTAAGATGGGAAAGGAGGAGAAGATAGCCAACATGTACTCAAGGCTCAACACCATTGTGAATGGTCTTGCTGTTCTAGGACATCCTATGTCTAGTGGAGAGATCAATTCAAAGATCCTTAGAACTCTCCCCAAGAGGTGGGAACCCAAGGTGAATTCTATTGAAGAAGCAAGGTCTCTTAAGGATGTCCCTATTGAAGAGTTCATTGGAAATCTACAAGCACATGAAGCTACACTTGACAAGAGGGAGGAAGTAGAAAGACAAAAAGAGAAAGAACTCAAGAGAATGAAGAAGGCTGAAATCAATGCTCAAATCAAGACTATTGTTGGTCAAGATTCTCCATCCTCTCAAGTTAAAGAAGATGCCACGTACTCCAAGGGTAAACTCTACAAAGGCAAGTCCTCCTCCATCTACTGTTTCACATGTGGAAAGAAGGGTCACTACAAGGAAGATTGTCTACAAGGAAAAAAAGACCCATCTTCAGAAGAGAAGAGAAGAGAAGTACAAGAAGAAGGAGAAATGGAACTCAAGCTCAAGTGACTCCTCCAAGTCAAGCTCAAGTGGCTCATCCAACTCAAGCTCAAGTGAAGAATCAAGTGAAGAGTCAAGTGGAAGATTAAGCTCTAGTGAAGAAGGAGAATGCCATTTTGCTCTTATGGCTTCTACAAAATGTGAAGACTCAAATGAGGTAAATCTAAACTCTTTAGATAAAGAACCTTTAATTGCCATCATTAATACTACTCATGCCTCTCTTAAGTCTTCTAAAAAGAAAAGGAAAAAGCTTGCTAGAATTATTGATAATATGCATGTAGAATTAGATGATCTTGAACATGATAATTCTTGCTTGTTTGATGATAAAAATGCTTGTCTTGGTCAAGTAGATTCTCTTAAACTTGAAAATGATAGCTTGCTTGACAATATTAGATTTCTAGAAGCTCAACCTCTTATGCCTAGTTCTAATGAAGAGCATACCTTAATTGTTGATTGTCTCATGCATGATATTGATATTCTTAAATCTGAAAACAAGGACAAAGATTTTGTTTTATAAGGATTATAATCTGAAAATGGTGTTTATCTTTCAAAGATTTCTTTGCTTGAAATAGAAAATGCCTCTTTGCTTGCTAAAATCAATGTGCTTGAATCTTGTTCTAGTAGAGAGAATAATGTTGCTGCTCTTCATATTGATAGAGATTCTTATTTAACTAAAGCTCTTTGCTGAGAAAATGATCTTTTGCATGATAGAGATACTATAAATCATTTGTCTTCTATTATTACTTCTCTTATGCATGATAATCATAGTTTGAGATCTTCTTTGCAAAGATTCTTAGTTGGTAAGAAGATCCTTAATGATATCCTACACCATACTACTAAACAAATGGGTAGACATGGTTTGGGGTATGATGGTAGTCAAAGGAACAACAAAGGTAATGGATCTCCAATATTCCATGGAGAATCATCTAGTTCCAAGACTATGGGTACATGCAACTATTGCAATGATATTGGCCATTATTCTATTTGTTATCCTTTTAGGAAAGCACCCAAGAGCAATAGGACTTGGGTTGCTAAGCTAACCCCTCCAGACCCAAAAACATGATTGGGGTCCATTTCATCTTTCTTCTTGTAGGCACTTGCAAATGGATTGACTCGAGCTATTAAATTGCAAATTGACTTCTCAATCCACATGAAAGAAGAAACGTGAGATGTGTATGAGGTGAAAACAAGTGGAAAAGTAATGGTAAGCACAAAGGTAATGTTTCTCTTGCTTATAACCAATCCTAACTTGTTTTTGTAAAGATAGTGTGCACTATACATATGGTTTTCGAGTCAAAAGTGGTATTTTGTGTTTCTCTTCACACTCTTGCTCAAAAACTGTTTCAAATGCTTTTATAGCGCATTACTAACATGCATACACACATTTGGATATGGTTTGTATTTTTAGCATGCCTTTAAATATGTTTTTATGAAATATATGTGCTTTTTGACAATAGCTCTGTCGGTCGAGTTTGTCCTGTTTGAAACTCGACCGATAGGCACCAATGGGTGTTGCCAACAACTGTCATCGGTCGAGTTGTCAATACACAAAACTCGACCGATAACACTGTGCACAGAATATACATTTGGCTTATTGAATGATAATTTCCCTCTCAACCAATAGCCTTATTTTTTGGCACTCCTTTGGTATGTTTATATATGCATATTGCCATGTTCTAAATTTCCTATCTTGCTTACAACTATATCCTGCTAATTTCTCTAAATTGGTATATCTATATCTTGCAATTACTTGTTTTGAGTTGTTTTGCAGGTCTTGATGATGATCTATTTGGATCTCTTGGTTGTGTCTAAAATTGCTTCCGTTGTACTCTAACTTGCTACATCTATATAGATGTATATCTTGTTTTGATACAACCTTGAGGTTCTTAGTGGTAATCATCTTTTGGTAAGGATGCATACTTGTTAGTGAGTTATATCCGTTCATGATTCTAAAATTGCTTATCTCTTTGTTTGAATATATCTCTTCATCTACTCATAGCTTGCTTTATCTTGTGTATCTTTTAGTATCTCTTGCTTTGATCTAGATCCTACTAGTATCCATAACTTGTGATATCATCTACTAGGAGTTCATATACATGTAGTTCTGACCTTATTTATAATTGGTATCTTTGCTCATCTAGTGGTATTTCACTATATGCTATGCTTGTATCTTGTCTCATACATGCTCAAGCTTGTTCCTTGAATTACATATCTATTATCTTGAGTTGCTTGCATAACATTGTGATGCATGGCACATAGAGCTACATTGTATGTAGAAATTGGAGCATTTTTGGATTTCATGCAGCTTTTGCTCCAGTTTCAGTTTTTGGTGCAAGACTAGTGTTTTTTTTTGCAGAAACTACCTTCTGAACAAGGATCATTACTAAGCCATGAGCCTTGATACTTTTTGGGCAAATTCTGTCATCTTGAGGGTCAAAATTGCATTTTATTGTTTTTCTGCAACACTTCATCTTGCATTTTGGGTTGTTCAAGTGCACTCTTTAACTTGCTTTTCTTTCTATGCTTGGACAAGCCCCTATCTGTTCTCTTCTACTCTCCTTATATAAATTTTTGTTATCTCCTTTCTCTTAACAAGTGGTGTTTCTTATTTCTTCATACCCCCACTTTTTGAAATGACAAAGGGGGAGAAATGTATGTCTTCTTTTGACAAAACATGGAGAAGGCATGTCTTACATGAAGAGGAGAAGTATGTCCATGTAAGGAGGATAAGGTAAAGGGGAGAAGACATATATGTGTAGAACATATATGAGTAGAAGACATAGTATTCTATAAATGTAATGAAAGTTAACCGTGCAGGAGAAATAACATCAATTGAGGGGGAGTATGAGAACTCCACTAGCATCAATTGAGAGGGATCATATGAACACAATTCTATTGAAACCCCTAGGTTTCTCCAAAGGTATGCCTTTACTTAAATGCTTTCAATACATTTATGGAATGGTTTGTCATCTTCAAAAAGGGGTAGAATGTTGACTCAAGGTCTAAATTGACTAAACCCTTATTTTGATGATGACTAAACCATTCCAATTAATTGTGTCTAATGTCTCTACTTGAGTGATTTTAGATTAGGTATAGACACAATCCAAATGCCCTAACTTGCACATCTCAACTTGGAGAAAAGACAAGTCAAAGTCAATACAAGTGCAAATTTTTGTAATATGATGTAAATCCATTAGAACCATGTTGTAAATCACTTGTAATGATTGTATGACTTGTAATTAAGCTTAGCAAAAATTAGGAGCACTTAGATCGAATATTTGAGCACTCAAAAGCCATTTTCCAAAATTCACATCAGGCTGTTCATCGGCCGAGTTGTAAACTCAACCGATCCTGATTGGATCTTGAAAATGACTTTTGATCAGTCGAGTTTACACTTCACAAAACTTGACTGATCCCTCTACTGACCAAAACTGATTTAAGTGAATCGATCGAGTTACTCCAGGACAAACTCGACTGATGGCCTAAATTGGTCTTGTCTCTTAGTGGGATTGGTCGAGTTACATTTATAGAAACTCGACCGATTACACTGTACGGAAAAGTGCAGAAAAGTGTTTCTAGCCATTGTGGAGTTGCAACAAGTGAAAATATATCCTTTGCAAGCCATAAAATGGCTAGTTTTCATTCTTAAGTGTTCCTAAAGGCTAAGAAGCATCCCCATCTATAAATATGACCCCTTGGGCTTCATTCCAAGGTTGAGCACTCAATGCAAAACTCTATGTGAGATTCCTATTCTTTAGCTGAGTACTTCCTACAACCTCCTCTCTCTTTCTCTAAGCTTAATCACTTGCTGCATTCGTTAGAGTGAGTAGGAAATCTATAAGAGAGCTAGTCCTACATGTATATCTTGTGAGGCTCTCACTTCCACCACCTCCCTATCTCTCATTTCAACCATGAAGATGGAGACTCTCTTTCTTGGATAAGAGAGGTGAAGAAGAACAAGGGAAGGAGTCCCTTGGTAAAGATCAAGGCTGAAGACTTGGAGTAAGAGTGGGTAAGACCTTGGTGAAGGCAAAAGACTACTTGCTCAAGTGGGTAAGTCCTTGGTGGAAGCTTCTCTGAGTGAAGGTGAAGTCAAAGGCTGAAGATCCAAAAAGATTGGGTAATTCCTTGAAGGCTGAAGACTTGTGCAAGAGTAGGTAAGTCCTTGGAAGAAGGCGGAAGATTCCTTGCAAAAAGGGTAAGTCCTTGTTAAGGTTGAAGACTCTTTGTATTAGATAGGTAAGTCCTTTAGTGGTCATGTATTGTATCTCTTATAATGAATATAATGAAGGTGCAAGGTTAAGAAATCCTAGAGGTTAATCTCTCTAGGTAAGTGGACTGACTCACTTCTAATTTGAAGTGTGGAACCACTCTAAATAGCTTGTATACTTGTGTATGTTCAATCTCTCTCTCCCTTGATATGCATGTTTTAGTTTTCCTCAAACTTCGTATTTAGCAACCTTATCTTGTGATATATCTTGAAGGTCTAATGAATTTTGTTTAAGTGCATTCAGCTCTATTCACCCCCCTCTAGAGCATCTAATCACCCATCTAGGATCTAACAATATGCAAGTATTACTTATGCACAATGTGACATAACATCCTTCACTAAATGTAGTGGAGGACAATCTTTCCAATAGACTCATACATATGATGTATGAAGATCTTATGGAATGAATGCTAAAGATAGTTACTTATATTTCATTTCACTTTTTGGTAATATGATGATATGTACTGAGTAAAATAGAAACATAAATATCTTGAAGTGTTCAAAGAGGTTATAAATGAAGTATAACTTTGATAAAAGTGTTAAGAAACTTTGATGAGATCAAACATTAAGATACTTTACATCAATTCCTTGAGAACCTTTAGAGAAATAACTGTGATAGTGTATCATAAGTCAAATCCATCTGAACATGATGATGTGTCAAAATGAAGGAATCATATCATAATGAGTCATGATATGATTATCAATTAATCTAATCTTCTTATATCTTCATAAAATATATACATATCAATAAATGATGTAACGTCTAAATGGTTTATAAGACATCATATATGATATGATATGGGAGTGTGCTAATACGTCTGAAGGATTGAAACCTACATCGAGAAAATAGTTTCTTGGAAAAGGTTTATACACAAACCATGACTGTTGAATGTTACCATTAATCCCAATCCAATAACAAAATGTTTTATTGATAGGATAACTGAGTTCCTAAAGAATCAGTGGGAGTAAAAGTAGAACTCAAAATATACTAAGTCAACAAAGAGGTACAATGAGAATCACAAGTTGTTGTGGAATCTCAAGTTTTTCATGTGACACAGAACAAAAATAGTTCTAGTAGAACACATATGAGATTGGAGAATTGTGAACTCAACGACTCAGATAGGTTGGTCATAAGAAGATGAGCCAATTAATCAACTAGAAGCTAATGAGAACCATAATATGAGAAATGGCTTAAAGCCATAATGGGGTCCGTGTAAACTAACAAGTTAGGACCTTGGTAGTGCCACATAAAGGGGTAATACCTAAAGGGTGCAATAGGGCCTTGTTGCAAATACCTACACAGATAACATAAAAGGGCAAATTGGTTAAAAAGGTTTTTTTTAATCAATTCAAGTTGTTGAATATGATAGAAATTTCTTTACTAATTGCCATGCTTGTTGTTGTAATTAAAATAGACTATGAAATTTGGCATATAAAGACTGAAACCGGATTCCTTAAAGGGAATGTACGAGAGGATGTGTAATGACACAACCTAAATTTTTTATGACTTCATGAATGCAAATAAAGTGTATTAACTACAAAGTTCAATCTGGGATTGAAACAAGCATCTTAGAGATGGGATATTTTGACTTAACAAAATAATCAAAGAGTTTGACTTGAATCAAGATAAAAGAGGAAATCTATGATTACAAAATATTTAGTGGGAGCATATATAAATATTCCACATGTGATGGGGAATAACATCTCAATATTAGAGTATTGAGAACTAGCATGGAAAATACCTTCCACAATGAAGGATTAGGTGAAACATCCTATATGATAGGGATCAAGACCTACAGAAATAGTTCTTTAAAGTTTCACAACATAAGTTTATGCACATACAATACCAAGATGTTAAAAGAGTTCAACACGGAAGGATTCAATGAGAGAGAATCCAGACTGGTTTCTCATGAACTATATATTCCAATTCTTGTGAAGAATGGAAATCATGAATAAGATGCCATATGTTGTAGCAATGGATCTATCATGAATGATTTAAATGTACTCATCCCATATAATCTTGTACGTATTGGACATGAAAAGATGATATTAAATTCCAATAAGGGTTATTGGAATATCATTAAAGATATCCATTAGTACTTGTGAAGTACTTAAAGATAGATTACTAGTAAATGGAAATAGCAATAAAGGAAGAGTTGGGTGTAAAGGATTATGCCGATGCAAGCTTTCGAAATGACAAAAGTGGCCACAATAAAATATGTTTAATTTAATGGAAAAGGGTTGTTAGTTGGAAGGATTCCGTACTTATGGCCATTAATTCTATTCTACAATAGAAACTGAGTATGCTTGTGTTATGAACACATGATAACTATTGTATGGATCTAGAAGTTCATATGATGAACTTATAGATGTTCCAACCATTAATGACTTAGTAGTGATACTGTGACAACAATGGGGCTTATTTATTAGGGAAGGAATATAGATTCTATATTACGACTATTTTATCTAATAGTGAAGAGAAAAGAAACATGCAATATATCGACTAATAGCAAAATGTTGCTAACCCACTAGATTAGCACTTGTACAACAGAATCATGATGGACATGTTTAGATTAGTAAGAATAAGATTCGTGGTGATTAACTCTAAGTGCAAGTGGGAGTTTGTTGGTAAGGTATGCCCAGAGAGCCAATCATATGATGATTGACATGGCATATAACATAAAGCTTTTGATTAGTAATCATAAAGTCAACCTTCCAATTCATTATGGTTTCACTCAGCTATGAGATAATGAGGAAACATTATGGATGTCTAAAGAATGACAATACTCAACGACGTATGTCTTCAAGTATATGACTTGAATAATGAGATCATACAAATGCTAAGAGTATGTACATTCTTATTATGTCCCTGGTCAGTTGTTACCATGGAAGGCAAATAGACACCAATAATACAAGACTGGAGTGTGGGTTGGTTGATGATAAATATCATTAGTCATGATATGGCATATCAAACCAAACACTAAGATACATGTTATGGAACAATATATCAGACATACCCACCTTGAGAGTGACACATGGAAACCATCATTGGTGGTGATAGTCAGCTCTCATATTGAAGGTGGTGATTGTATTTATTAGACTTCAAGTCACTACACTCATCACATGTCATTTAGTATACTTTGACATCATCAAATGTAATCCTAAAATAAGGATTTCCAATACGATGATGATTGGGTAGCTGTGACACATGGGGACTGACTGTGAGTGATGTGGATGGGATTTGTCCCTCCTACTATAGTTTGATATCCTGGCCACTTGATAAGCAATACTGAGAAACACATGCACATGCATATGTGATCAATATATGATATTGAGGTCACATATATCTAAGATAATATGCTCTTGGTTCAAGGAACATGGATTGAATGTTGAGAGGATGATGATTCCATGTCTCAAGTTCATTCCGGATATTAGAGACAGGAATTATACAATCAATGCAACACCTTACATAGATTGTAGGTTGAATTTGTTCTCTAGTTTTTAATTCACTTGGATAGCCCTGATGTGTGACTAGGCACCACTATCTGCTTGTGATGTCATAAGTCAGTTATGGACATTCACTGCCAACGTGATATGGGACCTATAGGGTCACACACACAGGGACTCATATATAAGAGGAGTTTAATCATGAATGATGATTGGATTGGTTGCTAAAGTGTTTGGGTATTTAATTCAAGCAACAAATTAGCTGACTGTACTGCAAAATGATCATCTCACCTAGTGAGATGACCGTTTGGAGTGTCAGGTTGATTGGAACTGAATTGACTAAAGTTCTGTACAAAATGGGGCATCAACCGATAACCGATCGGCTCATGTTGAGTGAGACGACTGGTTCACCTGGTGAACTGATCGGCTCGACTGTGCCAACCGAAGGTTCTAGTAGCTTCCCAAAATTTTGAGAAAGATTGCTTGTTTCACTCGTTCAATTGGATTGGCAAAATAATTAATATTTTGCATTAATTGGAAACAATTTCGTCAAATTCATGTGCAATTAGGAAATAGGAAAAATGACCGATTCGGGCCGTAAAACGATCGTCTCAAATGTGAACCGATCAGTTCGGTTGCCAACCAACTGTTTTAGGATTCACAGGTTGCAAAAATTCATGATCTTCCACTCCCTTCCACTCTCACACAAATTGGGTACCCATAACCTAACCCCCTATAAATAGAGGGGTATTGGGGGCTTTCTAGAGCACAACTCAATTGACTCTGACAATTGTTGTCCTCTCTGGTTGTGGTAACCAATAGAGAGCACGAGCAAGTCCTACCCGCTAAAGGGAGGGATAACAAGGGAGAAACAATTATGGGAGAGCAAGTTGGTGACTAGTATACCAACGGGAGGGACAACTCCTTCCTGTCTATTCTACTAGAATGAAAAGATTTCTAGTTGGTCCCTGTGGAATTCTCTAGAGGCGAGGAGGCTGTTGTCTTCCGCTAGGAGGACAACATCAACCTACAGTCATGGTAAGACCAGGAGCTGCTGTAGACACCGTTCGAGTCGCCTGTCCATGGTGAAGACCAGGAGTTGCACAGACACCGTCAAAGAGTAACTAGAAGATAATTGCACTGTAATGAGTTGTAGTCTCTGGACTTGCTCCAGGACCAGATATAAACTCGTTAAACCATCTTTCCTATTTCATAGTAGTTGACGCGATCTGCTGTTATGGGGAATACACATAGATAAAATTTTGTTTCTGTTGACTTTCTCTGTGCCCATATTTCCCAACAATAGTCATATAATTATTTAAGCCCATACCTAGTTCATAGGTTTCTTAACATATCCTTGATCATCTAGACCATATATATCACCTGATTAAGTGCAAGATTGCATACAAACATTAGTTCTCATCATTAACCCTAATTAGCTCCATAATCAGGGTTTTGGCTAAATTGGGTTCAAGGTTGGTTATTAGTACTTTAGATGATCTATTACTAATTTAGAGATCATCATGAAGGCGTTCTTCAAGTTTTAAGTCATTCTGAGGTTCCATTTATTTGATGTGATTATTATAAGGTCCAACATCTATATTGCATTTTAAGGCCAAAATACTCACAATAGAGCAAAACGGACAAGTTTCATCAAGTCATGACATCCAAGTATGGAAGATGATATACACTAGAAAGATGAGGGCATATGAAGCATATATCTAATATATGTGGATGTCCCCAAGATCAAGGCATCAAAGCAACCCTTGGTTCTAGCATTTCTACATACATGCAATATCCAACATAGTTTACTTATGTCATTAGGGATCAACATAGGTATTAGGTGAAAATTGACATCAAAGTCGGGGTCACAAAGACCATAGTAAAGTATGATAAGAAAGGTTAAAGCACAATATTTTATTCATCGAGGTGATTTGAGCACAAAAGGTCATATCAAGCAACATTATATCACATTAGGTCATATGAGTGGATTCTCTATCCAACACATATTAACATAGCCCACGAGGATCTAACTTAGTGATTTAGGTCACATGGCGTTGAAATTTCACTCATTTCAAGGATATAACAGGGTTTGACGTATTATTAGATCAAAAGCAACATTTGATTTTAAGTATGATCATGTAAGCTCATAGTTGAGTCACATTATGTACAAACAATCATCATGTGCATACAAGGATGATCTGGGTGTTCATTTTACTAAAAAGGTACATCAAAGTTCCAGATGCATAGATTTAAGGTAGATTGAGCATCATTGATCCAAGTTTAGTACATTAATGCAATTAGATTAAATCCAATATGATCAAAGTTGACTTATTAGGGACATCAATGGGATTATATTGAGATTTAGGGCATGTAACTAATTTCAAGTTGTAGATCTTCTTTTTCCGATCATTTTGAATATTATTTTACTACTTTTGATCAAGGGAGCCATTAGTTATCATTTCTAGAAACCTTTGTATAAAAATAGGGAATAGTGGGGGGCATTACCATTAAAGATGACGAGGCTGGGCCGGCTAGAACATTGGCCCGATTGATCGGCCAGTTGAATGAGCGGCTCGGTCAAGGCTGGATTAAACGCCTGGAGGCCCCCGACCCTTCTGATCCTCACGCCCTCGCGCGTCTGCACTGCTTGAGAAATCTGTTCTCCGCAAGCCAGGGGGACGACGATGGAGCATTGGCATCACACCTAACCTGGAGAGGGGGGATTTCTGGCGAGCGGAAACACATTGGCATCACACCTAACGTGGAGGGTCGCGGCTGGGATCACCTCCCTGAGGGGGTACAAAGGTTGGCAGCTATCCAGTAGAGCAGGGATGCTCTGGATTGCCTCCTCGAAGAGCCTCTGATCATGGCGGCGGATCTGGGTGCGAGGAAATCCAATTTCTCTATCCTTGCCCCCTCTGGATCCAGATCTGTGTCAAGGGCAATCACAGTTTTTGATGGCATGGTCCATGCTTGTCTTCCCCCGACCCACGACCTCCTCTAACTGCTTGTAGGGTTGGCCGAGGTAGAAGCAACATCCTTTACGATTGCTTGCAAAGCAGAGGCTAAGGGAGTAGGCAGCGCGGAGAATTTGGAGGAGCCGAGGCTTTCCAGGGACTAGCAGCAGTGAGGTGCTTGCGTGGTTGGAGGAAAGGAGAGGACACTGTCTGCTGGTTGAGGTGTTCACGGTATGCAACAATGTACTAGTCAGAAAGTCTAGAATTGCATAGGGTGATGGGAGAGAAACCAAGTCCTTGACTTTAAGTCTCATAGGAGGAGGTTAAAAATGATGTCCACAACCATGATGTGCAAGTTGACCCAAAAAGCATATTGTCGTGATGCATATCACTAAGAAAATTAACATGGTCTATGTGCATTTCTTTCATATCTTCTACCACTTATAATTTCTAGTAGGGGACTCAAAAGTAAACAGGATTTGAACCATAGGTACCTCATTACATGAAACCTGTTATTATGAAGTTGGAACTAAAATTTCAACATTTGGTCGCCAAGCCAAAATCATTAAATAACCATGTATATAGGTGCATAAACCTTCAATTGAATGTATATAATTATCGAACCTTTGATCAAACGAGTAGAAAACACTTCTCATGACCGCAATATACTTCATGGTTCATTATTAAGCCGATTTGATCCACGAATACCTTAATTGAAAAGTAACTTTACAAAACTCAAAAATCAGGGTCGTCACATATGACCTACTCAATTGGTGTTTACGTGAGAACTTGATAACTTGACATGATTTTATATTAGATTGGAATTTTACTTGAGCTCTCTTGAATGCACCCACAATGCTCATAAAGCCGATTAAGGCTAACATAAGGCCAGTTAAGGCTCAAATAAGGTCAGTTAAGGCTCACATAAGGCCGGTAAAGGCTCACATAAGGCCGGTCAAAGCTCACATAACATGATTGAGAGGATTATATCAACATAACATGATTTCTTAATCTTTAACATAATTTTCACCATTCTATAATTTATTAGCGTGGCGGTGATACTTGCTGAACACATAATCATAAAACTTAGAAAACATTGTTTGTTAGCACGTGCATGATTTTCTCACTTATCTGAATCAAATTATCTATCGTCTGTATGCATGCTTGTTTTGCTATATATCTAATTAGGTTTAGGTAACTATATGTATCAAACTTTTAATTCAACTCTTATTTTCTTTGTCATATTTGTATACATGCCAGCCGGTCATATATTCAGAGGTGGCATGTCCTATCATACTTATCTTAACACCTCCCTCGTGCACATGTCCCATATCAATGCACTTGAAAGGACGAGACAAGTATGATTATGAACATAACATTATCTCTACAAACCCCATAAGCTTGTGTGCAATATCAAAAATGTGTGGGAAAGAGAGACAACATGATACATACAATACTAGAGTTAACATAAAATTCAGAAACCATCTAGGCACACAACTCAGATCCTTATTTGAACTTATGTATCTTGACTACACCTCTACTTGATTTCTAATACTCTCACTTACTTCTTCTATACCCAGGGTTAGAACATATAAATCTGATTTTTTTGCCTGGCGGTCATCTACTTATTTACTATGGTACCATTAATGTAACACCCACTTTAAGCATACACGTATCACCGGAAGAAACTCTCATGTTTTTCATAACATGGGGGATTTTTTTCTCAAAGGGATGTCACAAGAACGATAAATATTGTAAATAAAGTAAGCAATCATCATGCATTAATATTGATATTGATTTATACATTATTCAAATAAAATATAGTACAATTGAGTTCTTGAATATATCATCTACCATCTAAACATAACTTAGAACATAATAGAAACTCTCATGTAAATTATCGGATCATCTAGGTAGATGGAACCCACTAACTTTCACTTGAAGGTCATCAAATCCTTGGCTTGCTCTTCTTTAGTCCTTATTTACTTAGATATCTGGGGATATCACATCCCCAACCACACAGGGGAAAAACAACACATTAGTAAATGGTACTTGTACTTTATAACATATACACAAAAAATATACTTGACACAAATTAACTTTATACATTCTTGAGACATTTAATAACATGAAGAATTGAGCAGTATGCATCTCTCTATGACTCTCACTTAAGAGAATATGATTTTTAGGAAAGCCCTTGATGCTAGAAAAGCCCATAATTGGCACGAATGCCCATGATTTGGCTATAGAAACCCATAAAAACTCATTGAGGTACATGATTTGAGAAGCACATAAAAACTAATTAAATCCCAATTATCTTAACATTAGCATTAACTTGAAAACGATACTGATCTTAAACTTGAATCTTTAACATAATGGTATTTCTCACTATTGAACTTTAAATTCATTAACCCTTAATCATAATTTCTAATCTTAGTGATCATGATAGCTATAAGACATAAGATATAGAAATCATTAAACAATTGATATAATGAGCATGACTTAGAACATTGAACTTGAAATCATAAATTACACTTTATACATATCAATCAATCAACCATGAATAACGATGTACATCAACATGACCCATTTACCTAAAGCAATGTATCGTAACTTAGTTTCTATGATCTTGATTCAACCCTAAGTTCCTTGAAATTAACATGATTTATATTAATTATTTGTTGAATTAACATCCTAAACCATAACCTTAAGTCATTAAGAAAACATGGTCTAACACTATCAAATTAGGATTTGAAAACTAGAAAATTAAATTTCTCTCTGAAAAATCTTTCCAAAACATATTTTTGGGTATTTTCTAACCAAGGATGATTATCCATGAGTATATGAAGATCTAACCAATCACAAATCAGGAAACTATATCCATGACATCCACTTGAATGACAATGATCTTGATTTAAGTAAACTTGAAAAGATGGTGAGGACAATGGTGTACATTACATGAAATCAAATATGTGAGGGTAAATAGTCATTAAAACCACTTGGTGATACCATGGTCGAAAATCATATGAACCACGGGAACAACCCATAAATGCCCATCCGTGTCACATTGTTTTATTGAGACAACATGGATAGTAAGACATGGCTTCTATCCTTCGAGACATGGCACTCGAAGCCCTCCCCAGAAAAGAAAAACTACTACCAAAGATGATCATAGGACCAATGCTTGGAGAGAAAGGGAGCCACAAACACCAACTCCAGAAGCTTTCACACTCACTAAGCATTGGCTTGAGTGATGTGATGCATCAGAGCATCAGCTCCAAGACATGTACATGACCAAGGTATATAAGTGGGTGAAGCTCCTCGTCTTGATGAAAGGAAACAAGATGAAGGCATGAAACATTCCAAGCAATCCTAGCAAAACTATCTGCAACAAATATGATTGCAAAAGGACCATAATGGCCCTAACACATGTTGAAAGAGAAATAGAAATAAGGAAATGAGTCAGAATACCAAACTACTGGGAAAAGTTGGAACTATATTTAGTGATCATCAGAAGATGATCCCTGAGGTCGAGAGGAGTCTATAACAATATTTCCATGGATAGAGGTCACTGGGAGAGCACAACCATGAGCATCGATAAGTACCTAATGATGGACTACTGTGTATGATAACTTAAGAAAACATGGGGCACACAAACAATTAGAAAGCAAACAAAAGGCATGATAGATGCATTTTGGCACATCATTTTCTTAATTAGCAAAGGGTAGTGGATAAGAGATGGTAGCATGAGATGCAAATTGAGTAGGCTGAGGCGGCATGGGGCACCAAAGAAGAAATTAGCAGTGGAGAAGCAAGGCTATGGATCTGATGGTGCTTTTGGCACTCTTATATACAGGTGTGATGGATAGGAGAGGTTTCTATGAATCTGGGGTGGAGAGAGGAGTCCAATCTCTATTGGGCATTTTTTATTAGGGCAAGAAGTCTCAACAAAATTGGGATTGATCAACTCATGAAGACGTGGCCGATCTGGGAGTTCTCCTAGGCATGGATTTAACTAATGCGGGAGGTGTAGAAAGAATTGAGTTAGGATCCCACATTCTATGGAGCATCCCTCCCTCTGGGACTCTGGTGAAAGTGATGAAGCCACAAGGTAGCCAAGGCTCTGAGTCCGACTCAATACACCTCTATCTCTCAGGCCTCATGACAACGCAAAGTAATCAGAACCTTAGGTTAGATATATAAATCAATGATATAAATGATCAAAACTATCTCACAACTATATAAAATCTTACATAATTAGTTTTGATGGTCAAAAAATCAAAATAATCTCAAATTTCAAGAATGTCTATATCAGGGTTTAGAACACTTTAACATAGTTACTTTCCCAATTTGATGGCCAAATGATAAGGTATTACTATAATGCAATTAGTATCAAATATTACATTAAGTGATTTGTGAATGATCCCCAATTGATGTAACCTTTCTTTTTTTGTCACTAAGGGTCTAATGGGAGATTTTAGGCCAATTAGGGTTCATTTGTCTTGAAGTCCATAAATTTGAATTTAGTGAGGAATTGTTGTTAACACCCTAATGCTTTTGAAATGAATTTTGGGATTTAGAATTATACCCACCTTAAATTTTGTCCTTGAAAATTCATGAGACCATCCACCTAGGGTTTTACATATTGTATATACTCTAACTCCCTAATACTATCTTAAACTCTCAGTATCATAGTTAATATATGACCCACTCACGATAAATGTAATTACTTGAGAACTTGATAACTTGACATGATTTCATATTAGACTAGGATTTTACTTGATTTGATAGAGTCACTCTCTTCAATGCACCCACCATGCTCATGAGCCCGGTTAAGGCTCACATAAGGTTAGTTAAGGCTCAAATAGGACAGATAAGGATGATTCAGGCTCACATATGGACAATTAAGGCTCACATGGGGTTGGTTAAGGCTCTCATAACATGATTTAGAGGACTATATCAACATAACATGATTTCATATTCTAAAACATGATTTTCACAATTCCATAATTCACTAACATGACGGTGATACATGATGAACACATAGTCATAAAACTTAGAAAACATTGTTTATTAGCATAGGCATTATTTTCTCACTTATCTGTTCTACCCTCTGTACATGTGCTTGTTTTACTATCTATGTAATTAGGTTTAGTTGACTATATGTCTCCAGTGTTAAATGCAACTTTGATTTTCTTTGTCACCTTTGGATACATGTTGGACGATCATATATTCAAAGGTGACATGTCTTAGCACACTTATCTTAGCACCTCCTTCGTGCACATGTCCCATACCACATGCACTTGATAGGACAAGACAAGACAAGCATGATTGTACACATAACATTCTCTCTACATACCCCATAAGCTTGTCTACCATACCCCAAATTTGTGGGAAATAGAAAGAGCATGATATATACAATTCTAGAGTTAACATCAAAGTCTGAAACCATCTCGATAGATAACCTAATCCTTGATTAAACTTATGTCTCTTGACTAGACCTCTACTTTTATTTATAATATATTTCACTTACTTCTTCTATACCTAGATTTAGAACATATGAATTTGATTTTTTTTTGCCTGTGGCCATTATGTACTTATTTTCTCTGATACCATTAATATAACACCCCTTTTAAGCATACATGTATCAGCGGAAGCAACTCCCGTGTTTTCAATAACATCGAGGATTTTATCTTAAAGGCATGTCACAAGAATAATAAAGATTGCAAATAAAGCAAACAATCACCATGCATTAATATTGATATTGATTTATACATTATTCAAAGGCAATCTAATAATGTTGAGTTCTTGAATATATCATATAACATCCAAACATGACTTAGAACATGAATGAAACTCTCATATAAATGATTGAATCATCTAAGTAGATGGCATCACACCAGGTTTCACATGGAGGTCTTCTAATCCTTGGCTTGCTCTTCTTTAGTCCTTATTTGCTCCAATATCTGGGGACATCACATCCCCAGCCATGCAAAGGGGAAACACAACACATCAGTAAATGGTATAAGTCTTTATGGAATAAACACAATAATTACACTTGACATGAATGAAAACTTGACATGAATTGACTTTATACATTCTTGAGTCATTTAATAACATGAAGAGTTGAGCAGTAAATGTATGCATCTCTCTATGATGCCCACTTAAGAGCATGTGATTGCTAGGAAAGCCCTTGATGCTAGGAAACCCCATAATTGACACGAATGCCCATGATTTGTCTATAAAAGCCCATAAAGACTCCTTGAGGTCCATGATTCAAGAAGCATATAAAAACTTATTCAATCCCAACCATCTTAACATTAGCATTAACATGAACATGACAATAATCTTAAACTTGAATCTACAACATGATGGGATATCTCACTCTTGAACATGAACTTTAATTTCATTAACCATTAATCATAATTTCTAAATCTTGGTGATCATAAGTAACTATAAGACATAAGATATAGCAACCATCAAGCATTTGATATAATGAATATGAGTTAGAACATTGAACTTGAAAGCATTATTTCTACTTTATACATAACAATCAATCAACTATGAATAACTATGTACATCATCATGAACCATTTACCTGGAGTAATGTAGATTCTAACTTTGTTTCTCTGATCTTGATTCAATCTTACGTTCCTTGAAGTTAACATGATTTTTATTAATTATTTGCTTAATTAACATCCCAAACCCTAATATTAAGCTATTAGGAAAACATGGTCTAACATTGTTGAATTAGGGTTTGAAAACAACAAAATCAGATTCCTCTCTAAAAAACCTTTCCAAAACATATTTTTGGGTGTTTTTCTGACCATGGATGAATTATCTATGAGTATTTGAAGCTCTGACCAATCACAAATTAGGAAATCATGTCTGACATTCATTTGAATGAAAATTAACTCAATTTAGATAAAAATCGAAAATATGGAGAGGACTATGGGTCACATTACACTAAATAAAATCCATGAGCGTAAATAGGTCATTAAACCACTAAATTATACCGTGGTCAAAAATCATATGAACCATGGGAACAATCCCATAAATGCCCATCTGTATCACATTGTTTTATTGAGATAACATGAGAAATATGATCATTTTAAGACATGGCTTCTACCCTTTGAGCCATGGTGCTCGACGCCCTCCCTAGAGAAGAGAAAATCCTACCAAAGCCAGTCACAAAACCAATGCTTGGGGAGAAAGGGAGTCACAATCTCCAACTCCAAAAGCCTTTACACTCATTGAGACCTGGCTCGAGTGATGCAATACACAAGAGCATAAGCTCCGAGACATGTACATGACCAAGGGCTATCAGTGGGTGGAACCCCTCATATTGATGAAATGAAATAAGATGAATGTGTGATAAATTCCAAGCCATCCCAACAAAGTTGGGGTAATAAATTTGATTGTGAAAGGACCATCATGGCCCTAGCATAGGTCGACAAAGTGACAAAAAATAGGATACGAGTCAGAATACCAAACTACTAGGAAAAGCTGAAACTACATCCACTAATCATCAGACGATGATTCCTAGGTTGATAGGAGTATGCAACAATGTTTAAATGGCCAAAGGATCACTGGGAGAACACAATGTTGAGCATCGACAAGAACCCAAGGATGGGCTACTGGGTATGACAAGTGGGGAAAACACATGGCAAACCAACAATTAGAAAATAAGTTAAGGGCATGATAGATGCTTACTGACATGTCAATTTCTCAATTAGCAATGATGGGGGTAATGAAGAAGATATGGTCAACTGAGGTGCAAATTGAGTAGGCTGAGGCTTCATGGGGCATTAGAGAAGAAATTAGTAGTGGAGGAGTAATACAATGGATTCATTGATGCTTTTGACACCCTTATATATAGGTGTGATGGTTGGGAGATGTTTGATAAATGCATAATTATCCATTTATTTGCATGTTTAAAATCTCTCCTTAGAAGAATTTCATTATTATTCTCTAGTTTTACAGTTAAATTATCTTAGTTTACTCTTTAATTGGGGTTTTACTTGATTTACGTAGGGTTTTACAGAAAAATGGCCCCTTCAATCCAATGCCCAAAAGGATAAAGAATCAGAGACTGTTATTTGCATCATCATCTCCCTAGTCGATTGTTTGATTCACCTAGTAGGTCAAATCAAAGCACAAGACCATCAACTTCCCAGACTCCCTCTCAATCGACCTGTATTCCCAATCGACTAACTCAAAAGTAAAGACCTAACTAAACTCAGATTCAGAGAAGCTCATTACTTCAATGATTGGGTCAAAGCAAACTTAAATCCTATTTATCAATTGGCATCCTAGTTGACCAACTTATGTTCTAAACCCAATCAAAATCCAAAACAAGAAGGCTATTGTTAGAATCAAAGTTTGGCTGACTTGCCTTTGGGATGAAGCAACAAAATCTCCTAGTCGAGCGATTAGATCCCGAGTCAATCGAGTCGCACTTTGGACTCAGCCATGCCAGCCGTTGCCAACAACCATTTTAGGGTTTCATCAAACCGACATATACATTAAAGCCAATCGATCAATTGGATCCCCAGTCGATCAACCCATGACCATATGCAGTCAATGATCAATATAAGAAGGCCATCATCACAGCCAATCAATCAAAGATGCGATAATGCCATCTAAATTACTAGACTCCTAGTTGACCGACCCATGCCCCGGGTCCAATGAATCAACAAATGTCATCAATCCTTTTCTAGGTTTTTGTCCCTCCTTTCCCCTTATAAAAGGAGGGTGGGATCTATACAAAAAGGCCATCTCTCCCTTGGGAGGAGACAACCATCTTTTGTATCTCATTTCTATTTTTTAGCCTTATATTCTTAGTGTATTTCTTATCTTCTTGGGTAAGGATTAGAGAGGAAAGTCATTTGATTGTTTGCTAGACCAGAGTCCAATATTGTTTGGATTCTCCTTTCTTATCACTAGTCTATGAATTCTCTTCTCCTTTCTCATGATCTCGTATCATCTTTCACAATGAGAAAGTAGTTTCTTAAATTGGGGCATGGGGTGTAGCCCCATAGTAGTACTTGTTTTTTCTGATGTTAACTTGCTTGTTTGACCATGTTCCATTCGATTTCCAGCATGTTTTATAACTTGATATATCATATTAAAGTTTTTTAACCTTAAAGAGACCTCAAACCCCAAAGGTTTAGCTCAACCAAATGGACACATAGAGCTCCAAATGAGATCTCTGAAGGAGCTTTATTGAATGATTTGGCAAGGATCTGTAAACACCAGGATCGACAGGTTTGCGAGAAGCTCGATCTTGAGAATACATTTGGAAGGACGTTTTCCTAATCTAACTTGTTTTTTTTTAATTGTTTTTGTCGATTTGAATTCTACACAGGTTATGGGTGTGAACCCCAGACCCCCGATATTCCTCGATAGATTAATCCAACCTTAGTTTGATTTGTTTTTCCATTGCAATCTTTTATTTTTGTTTTAACATAATTATTCTCAACCAAACTAAATATAAATATTTTTCAAGGCAATAAGTTTGAATGCACATTGTCACGTGGGTTTGACCCAACTTATACTACTTTCAATCCATTTTCTTATGAGTGGAGCAATTGTAGTTGATTACGTTAAACTCTAGGGATCTCTCCCCTAGTGGATTTGTTGTGCAATTATCATGTACCAAATTTTGGCACTGTTTCCATGAACACAAATTTATTTTCAAACCCCGCGTCACTTTGAATAATTTGATCTTTTCCTTTTTCCTACCCAGATCCATTCCAGTAGTGTTTCTCCTCTTTCTACAAAGTTTCCATTCCAGTAATATTTTTTTTTCTTTTGTAATTTTAGTTTGGTTTTGTAATTGTTAGTCTTGCTTTATAATTTTTGAACTTATCTTTGTAATTTTTAGTTTTGTATACATCCCTAATTCTTAGTGTAATTTCTAGTGTTAGTTAACTCCTTAGCTTGTTTTTGTAATTTTTAGTTTCTTTTCATAACTTTTAGTTTTGTTCAATTATTTCTACTAGCTTATATTTTTTTTTCTTTCTTACAATATTAGATTTTTTTGTAATTTATTTCATTTCAAATTGAAATTTTCTGTTGAGTGTTATAGACATATGTTTTTCCAAAATCTAGTTATATGGAGAGGTTGACATAATATTCCTTTCAGTGTCAGTTGTGCTGTTGTTATGACCACACATCCCTTGAGTGTCCCAATGCGACTCCTCAGGTTATAGTAGCACCTAGTAATATTGAATATTCCTATCATGGTGGGCATGATTCAAATTATAACCCACAATTTTCAAAGGCTATTATGAGGAATCACGCTACACATATCAATATCCTATAAAGTAGATTATGATCAACAATATTATGGGGGTATGGTGAAGATGATCAACAAAATTTTGGGGGGTATGAACCTTATTGTAAAAAACTAATTTACACCTCAACAAGAGGAGTGACTTAGAGCCTTAGAGAGGATAGCAAAAAAACAACATGCAATACTAGAAAACTGACAAGCCTTGCTAGCTGCTTTATTAGAGTCCCAATCAAAGAATGCTCGAAGGAAGTTAGAGCAACCTAGGATGATTATTTTCGATGAAGATGATGATGATGCCATAATCATGTCAACTATACCCGAATCAATAGAAATAACACATACTAAGGAGATGCAACCACTACATGATGAGTACGCTAGTATTCGTACCCTTCCACCAGAGGCTTTATTACTTGGGTATGAAAAATTGTAGCACAAGAGTCATCCTTGTTTAGCTATAGGTCCTGAAACTCCAACAACTCCTCCTATTATTGACACAGATCCATATGTTATCAATGACCAATCAACCTTGGCTGAACCCATTATGGATAATTAACCGCCACAATCCCACAATGAATCACTAGATGTTTTTAGAGAAAGGCTTCCTCATAAAGAGCCTTACTGTCCACCACAATTAATTTTCATTTCACATATGGCTGGCCTAGATGGGGAGACACAACCTTTATGAAAAGTTCATATGCCCCCACTCTTCGATTGTAATAATGATATCCCTATTTTAATTCTTCCTAAACCCACTTGCAATTTGGGAAGTTTTTTCATAAAGGAACTAGAGTCACATGATATATCAACAATGAAACCCACTGTTCCATTTGACTACAATGTTGATTGCATGATTTTCTAGGAGAACAAAAACATTTGTAGTTCTGATTTCATTGGAGTTATTCCTTTCATATCAGCACCACTTCTCCTATATACATATCTACATGATAAGGGGAAATCAAAGGAAGATCCTATGAATATATATATATATATATATATATATATATGATTTTGCACAACAACACTATGTGTGCTATCACACTGACACCTGCCAATCTTCCCCAATCCACATACATCAACAATACTTCCTCCATCATTGAAGGAAAACTTGTGGATCCTATTGGAGGGACTACGAGGTAGAAGGCAACATTGATCAGGAACCCCCTTTGAGCTTTCCCGACCACCCAATCGGTGCACCATGAAGCTTCATTGATCAAGGTTCCAACCCTCATCAACATTCCATTCAGCTGAATGTTCTTTAAGCTATCAGGACTAACTGATGATCTCCACACTTTTCTCCCCTCTATTCCAGATTTAAGTTTTGCTCTGGATGAGACAAATTTTATGTTCATGGAGGAGGTGGGTGGTATGTACCCAATCCACCCACCCCATCTTTTATTTTCAACATTTGTTATCATGTTTTGTAGTTTATATTTAGAAATGTTCAGATTTTTCTTTTCTTTGGGGCCTTTTCTAGTTGGCCAATTATGCATGACTATCAATAAATCCCCATGAATAAGTGAATCTTTCTATAACATTTTTCAAAAATACCATTGCAAGAAATCACCTTGTTGCCTGTGATCTTAATAGCACTATTTCCTTGAAAATATTGGCAGGCCATAGAGGATAGAGAGGAATCAAACATCATGTGTCCCTACTTTAGAATCTATGAATGGCTTTTAAATTTCCTGATTTTTTGCAAGTCATAGAGGGAATTGAACTGATGTAACAACACTCCCAATGCACTAAATTCCAAACACAAGCTGCACAAGTGAAGACTCTTCTAAACTTCTTCCCCCACTTTCTTACCTATCCATTCACAAAATAAAAAAAATTAAAAGCAAAAGATGTGCCAAACCCTATGTTTGGGATGACAAACCTTTCCCACCATACTACTTATTCCATACCTCTCGTAAATATAGTAGGGGCATACCATAAGAAAAATATGACAAGGAGCACAACAAAAATAAACACAATCAATGTAATTGCGACTAGGGGTAAGCATTCAGTTAATTTGTTGGGTTATGGTTAATTTGGTTCGGTTAATTGGTTAATTTATGGTTTAAGATTTTAACCGTTAACCTAACCAAATTAGTGTCAGTTAGTTTGACTATGGTTAAATATTTAATGGTTAATTTTGTCAGTTAATTTGGTTAACCAAACAACATTGTTATAATAATATTATATGAAAATAATTATAAAATTTTGATCAGTTATTATATTATAGTAATATTACATATAAACATAGTGATATATAGTTCATAAAGCTTGATTAGTTTATAAATGGGATATTTTTTCGAAATAAAAGTAAAATTATATAGGTATATATATGAGCAATATATTTCTTTTGAATAAATGTGTGACTATTTGGTTAATCAGTTAACGAAACACAAAATATTTTTAACTGACAAATCAACCATTTAACCAATTAACCAAAATAAATTAACCGAATTAACCAAATTGTATAAAAAATAACCATTAATAATTAACCATTCGGTTAATCGGTTATTAATCAAATTTTGGTCACCCCTAATTGCGACAAAGGAAAAAAAGATATCGAGTTGAATAAAGGAGAGATCACCTTCTTCCAGACCTCCCTTCACTCTATTTTCTACCCAGGGGAATCTACATAACCCCAAACCATCAAAAAATCATGGTCTTGTGCAAAAGCTTATGAGAAATGCAGGAGTACAAAGGAAGAAGGGATATGACACTTTTCTCATTGCGGGTCTTGAAATGGAAGCAAGTCGTAAGTAATTTTGAGAAGGAATTAGAAAATAATGTTATGTGATTTCAGGAAATCAAGGTCGTATGGCCATATAAGGTGGTAAGGATTCAAGTAGTACTATGCAAGTGAGGAAGGACTTGAGGAGAGTATTATTTGCTACTTTTTATGATTTAATATTGCTCGAGGATGAGCGTGTTCAAGTTTGGGATATTTGATAAATGCATAATTATCCATTTTATTTGCATGTTAAAATTTTCTCTTTAGAAACGTTTCATTATTATTCTCTAATTTTAGAGTCAAATTGTCTTAGTTTAACTTTTCTCTCTTTAATTGGAGTTCTTACTTGATTTACTTGGGCTTTTGTAGAAAATGGCCCCTTCATTCCAATGCCCAAAAGTAAGGGCGAGAAAAATTCGGTTAATAACTGAATAACCAAATGGTTAATTTATTTTAGAATTGGTTAATTTGGTTAATTTATTTTGGTAATTTGGTTAAATGGTTAATTTTTTGGTTAAAAATGTTTTGTGTTTGGTTAATCGAATTAACCAAATAATCACAATTTATTCTAAAAGAAATATCTTTCTCATAAATATGCCTACAAAATTTTACTTTTATTTCAAAAATCTGTCCCAATTATAAGCTAATCAAGCTTTTATGAACTATATATCACTATTTTTATATGTAATATTACTATAATATAACGATTGTTCAAAATTTTATGATTATTTTCATACAATATTATTACAGGAGAGTTGTTTTGTTAACCAAATTAACCATTAATCGACTAACCATAATCGAACTAACTGACACTAATTTGGTTAGGTTAACAGTTTAAATTTTAAACCACAAATTAACAATTGAACCGTAGCAAATTAACTATAATCGACTGAATTAACTGAATGCTCACCCCTACCTAAAAGGCCCAAGAAGCAGAGGCTTCTATTTCCATCATTAGCCTCCCAGTCAACTGACTAAATCACCTAGTGTCAACTCAAAGCACAAGATCACAGACTTCCCATGAATTCTAGTTGATCGACATGTGTTTCCAGTCGACTGACTCACTAGTAAAGACCCAGTCAAACTCAGATTTTTGAAAGCTCATTACTTTAATAAATAGGTCAAATCAAACACTTAAAGAAGATGATCAGTTGACAACCAGCTGGTCGACTCACTTTCAAAGCCCAGTCAAACTCCAAAATGAGAAGGCCATTAATATAGTCAAAGTTTGAACGGCTTACTTATGGGATGAAGCAACAAATCATTCTAGTCAATTGACTGAATCCTCAATCGATCGACCCACACCCCTAGACTTAGCTAAACTAGTCACCTCCAACATCCATTTTCACTGAATCGAGATATACATTAAAGCCAAATGACCAAATGGATCCCCATTCAATCAACCCACATCCAGATTCAGTCAAAGTTCTAAATAAAAAGCTCGTTATTGCCGTCAATCAACCGAAGAAGGTGGCGACCAAGATGAACTTGACCTTAGGATGGATAACCCCCTACAATCACTGGCACACTACAACTCACCCTCATGAAAGAAGGTGGAGACCAAGATGAACTTGACCTCATAGCTAAATGCCATCTCAATATCTTTGGGTTTCACTCCTATAATCCCAACTAGGCAGTAACAATACCACTCCTATCGGCCTGGAAAAGAACGGATAGGGATCCCATAAAATCCAAACCCAATAATCTCGAGAAACTCACTCAAGGTACAAGCTTAGCTTGTCAAAAGAAAAATGGAATGTACACGTCTCCAGGTAAAAATGCTCAATCAAAAGAATGAGATAAGTTCTATCTATGACCCCACACTAACTAATGCTACAAAACCAATCTCTAGAAGTGGTTCCACCTCCTTGAAAACCAAACTATCATACAATAGTCCCAATCACTCCAACGAGTTCATAAGTATACATTTGACAATCTGAGATCCTAAAAGAAGAATAGGTGGAAGACAAAGTCAAGACTGTCACTACATGGTAGAAAGCCTGATTCAAGCTCGACAAAGCATAAAGAAAATGACTTGGAGCAAGTTTCTAGCTATACCTCATTGCCCGCTCAATGACTTCAGTGATGCATGTTCATCCACAACACAGTACCATATCAGGTTGATAGGTAGGAACAAAAGTATAACATCCCTACTCTTATGCAAATTTAAATTTAAATATGGTCTTATTATAATTATTATAGAAGTAATAGAGGGAAACATCCAAACATGTTGGAGGGAATAACATCATGCCCTCTCTCTTTCTATTGAGTTGGACCATATTTGATTTTGTAATGTTTGACCCAGAACTGAACATGGTTCCATAATCTTATTAATAGCTCATATATATAATAATGCATAACTAACTATGTCTTGACTCGTCTAAATTTGTCAATCTGAACATGTGTTCGGCCTGATTCTAGTTTTTCTATTGCTCAAATTGATATAATGCAAACTAAAAGATCTTTTCTCTAAGTCATACAGTTAGATTCATGGTCCATACATAAATTTGATAGATCTAACAACAAAACTATAAGGACAACAAAAATTAAGAGTGCGTCTTTGATAGACTGATCTTTCTCTTTTCTCCATTATGTAATTTAAAACCCATTTTACTCAATATTCTGGTTTTACCTTCAATTTTATAGTCGAATGTGATTTGATGTAAAATTGAAGTTATTGAATGCAATTGATACCTTCATGACACTCAATTTGACTCTAGTTTACTTTTCAATCCTATCACTCATCACCATCCCTTCCTTTGATTTTGAACTGGTGTTAAACTACCTACCCACCTTGATCTTGTGCTCATGTTCTACAGCTAGTTCTCATAATTCCAACACAAGTTATTTCATCAAAATTGGAGTTAGAATGCATGAGTTATGATCAATTGAAAACCTAATCCTCAACCTTGCTCTCCTTTTATTTTTTCCCTTATTGCCTCTTGGATCATGGGCTGATCAAGATAGGCCCTGTTGAGGGTGCTCGCATGAGGCCCACTGGTCCCCACCCCAACCCTCTCTCTTTCTTTCCTTTTTCCCTCCTCTCTTTCTCTCCTCTCATTTGGGGCATGTAGGTTGTTGATCTTGCAAGTCGCGGATTAGAGAGTAGATCCGATGGCTGTTGTTTCTCCTCAACCAGACATTATGCAATGGCAAAGCTGCTCGCCTCCACCATGGCAGCAAATAGTCCTCTCACCTGGTCTAGTCCTCGTCATCCCTTGGCTCTCTTAACTAGCCGTTGTAGCCAATCGAATGGCTAGAAACTAGGGGTGGGTCTAGTGATGTGTTCACACCCCCCTTTTTCGAGCTCCAATGGCAAAGTACCATGCCCGAGCCCTAAAACTCACACCCCTCACACCCTAGACCTCCTCACACCCTAAAAAACTAAGCAACCCCCTCAATATTCCCCTCTCTTGCTTTTCTTCTTCTCACGTGAGCACTGTTGTCGCCTCTAATGCCCTCCAGCAACCCAGCGCCGTCGCCACCCACCTTCACGAGGGTTTACAATCCCTAGCTAGAGGAAGAGGATGACATATGGAACATCATATCGAGGGACAATGACCCCGATTGCTTGGCCTAGATGTGCCCCTCTCCCTCGCCCACTCTCTCTCATCCTGGAGCGGACCCCGTGGATGCATTGCCCCACTCACAATGTGATGTGTGTCCCTCTAGTCTTGTGCTCTGCTACGTGGCGACGCCTGAACCCATCTCAGTCCCAGCATCCTGGTTGCCCAACGCCCTTTTTCCCCACTCTCAACCGCTCCCTGACGCAGCTCGTCTCTCCCCATCACCACAGATCCCATTGGGCTTGACCTACAACATCACTCTATGGTGCCCATCCACCGGCCAAGGAGTTTGACCAGTGGACCAACCACAGGCTTTCCACTTTAGTCGCTCAAGCTCAACCCATTAGGGTAAATCACCAAAAATCCCCCTTTTTAATGGTTCAATCTTCAAAGCCTTGTAACCTCTTAGCTTGTTTAACAAAATATCTTGATGATATATACCATTTTAATTAGAAAAATGCCACCTTTCATGTGATGCAACTGTCTCTTGCTATTTTTGCATGTTTCACCCCTATTTTAGGTAATGATGATCCTTTGTAATCAACCCTAAATATGAACCACTTGAATATTTAATGATCTTGAACCTTATTTTCATGCAAATCAATAAACTCTAGCCTCTTTTTCTATGTTTAACATCTTGGACCATCTAAATGCACCCTAATGATCATCTTGACCCCTATGACTAGATTTTCTTTATATATGATTCTTTTATTTGTTTAATGATGCAAGTGGATCATATATGGAGTCTTGGACCTAATTGCTCATCATGTAATGATTGAGTTTTGAAATCAGTAGTCTTCCTAATGTATAAGCTATGCTTTACTAAGGTCTTATGTCCTTTTTCCAAGATGCAACTCATGTAACCTAAGGGACTCACCTTTGTACACTATGATGCCTATTATGTGATGTTCACATACTTATGTAATTTAGAACCTTTTTCTTGTGCTAAGTGGATCCTTATTATTCAAATTTATATGTCCACTTCGTAATCAGCCCCTACATGTCTCGTTTCATTAAAATGTCATGTAGCTCACTTATGTTTACTCTTGATTACATGTAGCACCTAGTATGACCTAAATGCATATGCTACTTGTTTGAGACCTAGCCTTGCTAAGAACATGCTCTAATGTTACACATGTATCTCGAGACATCAAATCTTAGCTTTATCATGCTATTACTCATAATGTGGATGGTTCACCTAGACCTAGGGCTAAATTTCGATCCTTGAACTATGTTAGTTAATGACATGTATGATTGGAAGTTGGAACTATATTGAATTATTTGAAACCTAGGACTAGGGTAACATCCACATAACTCATATGATGCTTATATATCCAACCCTAGTGATCTAAGACACTATGTGATATCTTTTCCTTGTGAGGTTTTCTTGGTTTGGACCATCTCTAGGAATCGTACTCAAGGATCATAACTTGTTCTCTACTTGTAAGATACACTTACTCTCTTGACCCTATTGTGGTATTGACTTATTTGCATGTATGCTCGTATAAATGTTTAGCTAGTTAATTACTTATTTGAGCTACTTGTTCCCTACAATTAGTATGTTCATTTTGCTTGAAATATGTTGAACAAATCTTGAACATAATTGAACTTGTCCATTATACAAAACCTAGTGAACCTGCATGTATTCTCGGGATAAGGGCACAAGGTTGGGTGTCTTACTTGAGATGTCAAGATAAGGCGGACCATGTCGATAAAAGGGTAGCTAATCTTGAGCACCATTATGGACCCTTCCAATGGAAAGCTGGTCAATGCCATAATATGTTGTTAAGTATAATGAAAATACACTTAAATATGCTTTGGATAAAAGATTGTCGTTAATTATTCTTGCCTTATTTCATCTTCTTAATTATATAATATTTCTAGCCAAATAACTTTTATAGTACTATTAAACTATTTACATACCTTTTTATAGCGTACTTAATGCTTTAGCATTAATATATTTTTCTTATCGAATTTGTAGTTGCCAAATGAAGATCTGCTGCACTCAAGACTCTAAGCTATGAAATGCAATACAAATGAATATACTCAAATATAGAATTGGATACATATTTCTCTATCCCCTTTTAATATCTTGTTATGTCTTGTTGTTATTGCTTTACATATATTTTTCTTGTGTGAAATATTCGATCCATTCTAGGGACGGACGCCCGGGTCCACTCGCCTTTGGCTGTGTAGCCATTAGGAGTATGAAGTTAAGGTAATAAACAGATCCGTGACAATGACAAAGAATAATTATAAGATAAACAACAACTATAATCACTTATGATCTGTAGTAAAAATAATAAGGACAACAAAAGATTAAGAGTGTCAAAAAATTAATGTCTATTCACGTCCGACACAAAATAGCCCAACTTTGATACTTTTTACAAAGTGGTATGTCATCATTGAATTTTATACAAAGATATAAATCTGAACCGGACTCGATTTTGTAATATCTGACTAAGAACCAGTTTTTTGGACCAGACAGTTTATATATACTGATAAAAAATTAAACAGCTTGCTATATGTCAATTGACATTAGTTTATTGACTACATAGACACAATAGTTTATTACAGATTACGATCAACCAAGCTAGCTAGAAACAAAATTTGAAAGCATGACGGAGTCGGTAAAAAATTAGCAAGCATAAATCTTAAGGAATCTATTTCAAGAAACTTTTCAAAGAAGACAGACGTGCAAAATTGTACAGAGAATGATATCAATTTGGAAAATAAGTGTAGATGTTTAAATTGGTAAAACGAAATCCATATGTATGTAAAATTGTGTTCATAAATAAAAGCAGTTCTTAGGGGTAAGTATGTGTTGTGCACCGGCATGGTGGTAAGCGTGTGTTGTGGATCGGCATGGTGGTAAGAACTATAACGTGGCGATTTTTCAGATATGGTAGTCGTAAAAGTTCCACCAAAATGACAGTTGTTGTAAATTAAACTTGCATCCATTGGCTGCAAAAATGAAAAAAAGTGGGATAATCAATCATCAATTGAGCAAGAAAACAAACAGCTCGTGGTGTCAACTGAGCAAGCAAGCAAGGCAACATCTTCTGGAAGCAGCTAGACCAACAAAAACTTAACTTACTTTTCTGTAGGAAAGATAGACACGCCAACTACTTCCCTATTCATACCTCCCGTCTTGGCCAATCAACTCCCTAAAACCCATGCTATTCATCATTCTATGTTTTGTAGGCCCAATCTCTTACAGTATCATTTTTGTATTTCTTTATGTCACTCTTATGTAAATGAAATACTATCGTAGGAAAACATATAGGTTTTATGTCAACAATAGCGGCTGCAATGGATGAAAAGAGATTCATTCTAAGAGAGTTGGGAAACCTCTCCCATATTTGACCGATGACTGTCACAAGGTCCCAAAGAAAAGGTTATTGCTTCATCTTCTTATAGTACTATCAACGTTGACACCGAGTACTGAATAATTAGAAGACATTGATTTGCCATAGGCTCCAAGTGGTGCCTCCATAATTTTTTCCAACCGATAACTATATCTTGCTTTTGGTCATTTTAGATTTATGAAAGTTCATTTACCATCGGACTACATAATCTATATGCAGTCAAACTTTACTCCTGGCAGGCGAGGGATCTTGCGTCAACTTTAGAATGTCATAAGGATGTTTCCAGTTAGTGTTGTTTGTTTCGAGGGAATGATCCATGCATTTTTTTTGTTTGTGCAAGAAATCCAACAAGGTCACCCTCGGCCTTTGAACAGCTCCTCCTTATCACCGAACGATGGCTATGAGCAGAGATATGCATGGTCTTGTATGTTTGATAACACCTAAATCTACGCATATTATCTATACATTTTATCTATAGTTTTGTGTCACTTTAGTCTTAATATGCCCAATAATGCTCATGTTTTATGCTTTCTTTCTCTCATTAGATAATGTAGTTAGAATAGCCAATAATGTAGCTAAATAGCCAATGTTAGACTTGCGTGCACCGAACATAGATGAACTACCTCCCTCCTGACGCTCTCTCTCTCTCCTAAACTGAGGCCCACTGAATTGTACTTCTTGACACATTGTCTTATGATAACCACAGTCTGATCACTAGTCTGGGCCCAATTTATTTATGACTAATTGCTTTTATTATCTTATCCTCTTTATATATCCATGCTTAGCTTAATTGATTTAATCTCCATTTAATCTGGGTTTTATTCTATTTTATGCAGGTTATTTGGAGTGCATGGGCCCAATCTCCAGGCCCATCTACTAATGGGACCCTTGCTTATTCAAGTCACAAAGGGGTCGGCCCTTTGGTTCAATTACGTTGCTACAATTTCCGGTTCTTCTCTTCTACTTTCTCGAACCCTAACCGCAGACGCCTGTGTGAATGCAATCGTGACCTGTTAATCCAAACCGCGGCCTCCCCCTCACACCAGTTACCCTCCTTCTCCACCCGTGGTGGTCTCTACATCCCTACGCCGCAACCGTGGCAGGTCCTTCACAAAACTGCGATCACTCGTTCATCCGCGACCTCAACGACTCCTCGACCACTACAACACCCACTCCCTCGACCTGGCTCACCTTCAAGCTTCACCTCGACCCATGGTAGTGCGACCTCCCATCCTCTTCACCCGTCATGTCGCGATCTACAACCTCTCCACCAACATTGCGACCGACAACATCTTCTTCATCTTTCATCGTGGTCTGCACCTGGTACCCTCCACTCTCTTCTCCAACCACCATGACCTAGCACAGAAGGGACCGCGACCTGCTATGACCCATGCTCCAAACCGTGATCGATCATCATCTTGAAGACCACGACCTAACATCAAGGAGGACAATAGACCTCGACCGAGGTCCAACAAGAAAGAGCCGCGGTCTGTGCCTAGACCTCGACCAAGGTTCAAAGGGCCCAAGCAGACCCCCTATGCACCAGTACCTATAAATAGCCCCACTCCACAGTGTGGGAGGGGGGATGGACTTGTGAGGCCACCAAGATGCTGCCACACATCCTGACCTAGAAACTTGATCCCCAACAGCCAAGAACTTCCCTGAGGTGTTCTTGTGTGCATCCACATCTCCGCTTTCCTAGGATCTAAGGTGGAAACCCAGATCCGACAACCACCGTCCATCCACTTGTTGGGTTTTAGGGGAGACAAAGAAGGCAGCGGAAACAAAAATTTTCTTCTTCCAAACCCAGAATAAAGAAATCGCGTCAACGTCTATACAATAGGAAGGATGGTTTGTAGAGGTGTACCTTGTCCCGAGGCTTGCTCGGTGACTTTACCTCACGGCTTGCGTGGTCTTCACCTCCGGTCTTGGACGGTGTCTGTGCAGCTCCTAGTCTCACTGAGACTGTCAGGATTGACAGTTGTTCAGCTGTCCTCTGAGCGGCAGAAGTCTCCCGCCTCTGAAGTAGTCCACACGGACCACCTAGAACTCTGATCTCCTTGTCCCACAAGAAATCGGAACGAGTCGCACCCTCCTATCGCCATACTAGTCACCGACACACTCTCTTACCACTAGTCACTTCTTTGTAGTTGTCTTTCCCTTGCTATTCCTCCCTTATCGGGTAGCACTTGCTCGAGCTCTGTCTCAGTTACCAAAACCAGAGAGAACGACAACTTTGCAGAGTAACGGGTGCACTGAGTTGTTGTTCTGAGAAGCCCCCAATACCCCTATATATATGAGGGTCATGGGACATGGTTCTCTACCCCAGGCAATGCAGGATTGAAGAAAGAGTAGATGGGTTCGAAATTTTCCATAAAACAACCAACTACGCCACCTGAACCGATCGTTTCAACCCTGAAACGATCGTTTGGTGACCTCAACAGATCATTTGGGACCTGAGCCGATCGTCTGGGGCTCTGAGCCGATCAGTTCATCCCATGAGTCGATCGGTTCGTAGTCCTGGTCCAACTCAAATTGACTTTCGTATTTATTTCTGATTAATCAAATATTAATCCTTGTCCAAATTGAATTTGTACAAGTGAAACAAATTGTATTTGCAAAATAGTCTTTTGACTTTCCAAACGATCTCAATTGGACCAGTTGAGCCAATCGATTCAACCCTTGAACTGGTCGTCTCAGCCTATCTTGAGCCGATCGGTTCATAACATGAGCCGATCGGTTCACTAAATTGAGCCGATCGGTTCATCCCATGAGCCGATCGGTTGGGACAACAGACTTGTGCAAATCAGTCAATTGTAATTTCAATCAATCCGATAATCTAATCAATCGATCCAACACCTTGAATACTATGATTTTGAACTATCAATTAATTGAGTGTTTAATTGAACTACTAAACTCCTTTAGTAATCAATCTAAACATCATTTGTGGAAAAACTCCTCTTCCAGGTTATATCCTATGTGTGTGACCATACACCATTTCACGTTGGTAGTGAAAGTCCATAAAACTTATGACTTCACAAGCAAAGAGCGATGCCTAGTCGCACATCAGTGCTACCCAAGTGAAATAGAAAGTTGGAGAACAACTTTCAATCCTACAATCTGTGAATGGTATTACGGTAAATGTATAATTCCTTTGTCATTGATATCCCGAATGAACTCAAGGAATGGAACAGTCATCCTTTCAACGTTCATTCACTTTCTTGATCTCAGAGTAGATTGGAGGAGATATGTATGACATCAATATCACATACTGATTCACACATGTGTGCGAACACCTATCTCAATCCTACTCATCAAGTGGCCATGGATATCAAACTCCCTCAGGAGGGACAAATACCATATCTATCACTCACCCCTCAAAATCCCCATGTGTCAAAGCCACCCAATCATCACCTTTATAACAACCCATGTTTCAGGACTGTGTTTGATGATGTCAAAGTGTGCCCAACAACATGTGTTGAGTGTAGTGATTTCAGCTCAAAGAATCACACTCACCACCATCACTGTAACAACCCGCCTCCCGGTAACCCCCAATTAAGGGAGACCCGAAGGTCAGAGCCGTTATTCAATTAACAAGATCAAAGGTTCAACAAATAATCAATAATAATTATGAAATTCTACTAACTAACTAGAATTTGGTATAAAATTAAAACTTTGCTTACCTTTGAAAACTTTGGAAAACTATCTATCCAGAGCTTGAATTATTCTATCTAACCCTCCTTGCACTTTATTTCTTATTTCCACAATGTGTCACTTTACTGTTTGTTCTTTCAATTGTTGTTCCTAAAACGCCTCCAAACAAAACGTCAGTCAGTATATCGAAATATACTGGTATGTGGGAACAACCAAAAACTTGCAAATATGGCTAACAATTTAATAATCACAATCAAATTAATTAATAAGCCAATTTACACTTTTCAGTATGACATTCTCCACCGCTTTTGCCCTAACCCTGGCATACCCACCTTAGGGTTTCCTTTGCCAATGACTTAAGGCCACCTTCTCAATCCTGAGCTTGGTGCCTGGGGGTCACAACTCATGGTGCCCACTAGTCATGCAATATCATAGGCCACCTTCTCATTCCCGAGCTTGGTGCCTGGGGTCACCACTCAAGGTGTCCATTGGTCTATCCATCTGGGCCTGACCTTTGGCATCATCCATCAGGGTGACATGTAAGTGCGAGAATCCATACTTCTATTATGAATGATTAAGCACTTAGAAACCCTAATTTAGGGTAAAAGAGGATAAGATCATATTTAATTCGAAAAATATGATAATATGTTGTTAAATGATGGTTCTAAGATAATCATATTTAACGCTCATATGAATTAATTATTATTGATTATTTGTTGAACCTTTGATCTTGTTAATTGAATAACGGCTCTGACCTTCAGGTCTCTCTTAATTAGGGGTTACCGGGAGGCTGGATCGTTACAATCATTGTGAGAACTGACTGTGACTACCATGTCATGTGTCAAACTCACGGTGGGTCTGTCCGGTATACTTATTCTCTAACAAGTACCTATGTATTTGGTTTGATATATCCATATCATGACTAACGAGATTCTGTCATCAACCAACACCACAATCTAGTCTTATGTGTCATTGTTGTCTATCTACCTTCCGCAATGACATCCAACTAGGGACATAATAAGAATGTACAAACTCTTAGCATCCGTATGATCTCATCGTTCAGGTCCTTAACCTGAAAGCATACGTCATCGAGTATTGTCATTCTCTAGACATTCAATCTATTCTATCATTATCT
This sequence comes from Alisma plantago-aquatica, assembly GCA_963693085.1. Classification (NCBI taxonomy): domain Eukaryota; kingdom Viridiplantae; phylum Streptophyta; class Magnoliopsida; order Alismatales; family Alismataceae; genus Alisma; species Alisma plantago-aquatica. The sequence continues at coordinate 399,153,871 of OY856410.1, forward strand.
CATATGACTGAACCAGATAGAATTGGAAGCTTGCCTTTGATGTTTATCAAATCAATCTTAATGTATCCCACCAATCATCCCATGATTGGCTATCAGGGCATACATACCAACACCACTATGATCCATCCATCTTTCCATGTCCACCCAGATCTGAGGTGGAAATCGTAGATCTGGTTCATCCATCTGTCATCCATGCCGTTGTTCGGGGAGGATATAGAGAGAGAAAGGAGGACAAGGTGTCCAAAAGACCTAGGAGGAAGGCCAAAAAGATGAGATCCGACTTATATGGAGGCTAAGGAGCGAGAGCCACCTCTCCTCTAATGGGCTTAATCTCTTTTTCTTCCTCTTTCCTTCTTTTGTTCCCCTTTGTATCTGTACAATGATGTTTATCTGTCTTGTTCGGTGCCAACTATGCTTGTCCATGGCTAGTTGAGCTTCTTTTCTGGTTATGTATCCCGGTTTGGGCATGTTTATGTACTTTTGCCTTAAGCAAATAGTTTTATTCCATATATAGTATGTTGCTTGTTCTATCTTCTCTCTCTAGTTATGATTGCTAGTTTGGTTGATCTCTTTCTAGTTTGAACTATTGTTTCTGCCTGTATCGAGAGATCCATTGTAGGAATAGATGAGAGATGATAGTTTGGATCTGAACCCGAGAGGAGGAAGATCCAAGGTTTTCTGTTCCTAACATCCCAGAATATCCTAAGACCTGAGAGGGAACTTAGCATATTCTGAGGTGTTGATATGTCATCCTCGAAAGAGGATCGATGGCAAATCATAGATGAGTTTTAGTCACGCTTTGCGAGAGCGAGTGGGATGACCCACATGAACAGACACGGCAGTGCGTACTACATTTGGATATAGATTGCTTGCTTAGGTGTTTGAGGGTTGTCTACGCCCAAGAATGAGTGCATAGACTGCCCAGGTTGTGGTTACATATCCAGAAACTCCTTCTCTCTTGATTAGTAGAATCCCACGAACTCCATTTTGTTTTGTTTTGTTTTCTTTTATTTGTTTTAAATTATGACAACCCGCTAGACTAGTTCTAGCACATACTTTTATCGACTATAGCTTTGGCTTATCTGACCCAAGAACAAAATTTGTGACATCCTAAACGTCACCACGTCCCTGTGTTCGACCCCGTATATCTATTTCGACCCTGTAATAAAAGTTGTGGGCGTCTTAGAAGGTTTCAGATTATAAATGTAAAACTTGATTCCTTCCCTTGTCCCACGTTCGTATCCGGACATGAGAAAAAGGAGGACTATCAACTTTTTGGTGTCGTTGCTAGGGACATGGCTTTCTACGTTTACACGCCTAAAAGATTTTGTTCTGTCACTATAATCCTATATATATGCATAGTTTTCCTCTTTCTTTACACATACTTGTCCATATATACTGAATAGTTTTCCTTTTTTCTTATACCTTTTTCAGCCATGGATCTCGCTTCGGTGAGACAAGTCATCTTGTCCACTTGTCCTCCTGAATTTTTCCACAGTTCTGACTGTTGGAAAATAATTGAAAGACATGCCTTACAACTCGTCGAGTTATATTCACCCCCACCGTCGTCATATGAAGATACCCCAACAACGGAGACTATCAGTCAGCCCTCAACTTCCATGCCATCATGGGAGAAAGAACTGATCAAGGCAATGGAGCTGTGCCGAGAAAGTGCCAGCACATTCATTCACTCAGCCTCTCATCTCCAAGAAAATGTCGATCCACTCCAACAACTACTAGAAAGGTAGAAGTATAATCTCCAAGTAGCTACGGAGGTTGCAGACCACAGTAGAAGCCTACCTCAAGTTGTTGAGCATGGAGTTGTCCAAGCACACCAGTTTGATACAGTGAGTCTACAATGACATTGCGAGGCAGAATTGGCGAACCTTGAAGGTGTTGATGCACAAGTCCGATAACTTCATGAAGATGTTGAACAATGCAGTAGGCTTCAAGAGCTCGTCAATTGGGTTACCATGTAGTCACAAGCTCTACCGCCTAGCAATGAAGAAGCCATTCATCAAGACCGTTCCATTAGGTCTGAAGAGGAATATGCTTCACCATCCGATTCAGATCATCAACTGGATGCACCGGGGTTTTTCTGTGAAGACCAACCTACGCGGGGAAGTTCTTCATTCTATCCAGATGAGCCAGCTAATGAACCAATGGAGGAACAAGAATGGGTCTATGAATATGATGACTCCTATCCTCACTGGGAAAGTCAAACAAACTCACTATCAGAAAGTGAAGCTTGTTCTGACAAATCTGATTCAGATAGTGATCCAGACCAGAGTGATGACCCTCACATTGAGACTTGTCACGTAGCTTCGAGCTGTATGTCAATCATGGTTTGGAACAATCTATATGGTGAGGATGACGACGACTATTCATTTCAATGGAGCGAATACACCAAAGACGATGAACTGGAACAACATGAGCTTACAATCACCACCGTCCCTCCTCAAGGCTTGGCGGAACTCAAGGGAGGTAGATGGATAGTTCACTACAACATGGCTGCTGAGCATGAAGAAACCCCAGACCCTACAGAAGGCGACAAGATTGGGGTGGAAGAACATTAATCATACTCTTCTGGGGACACTTCTTGTTCAGAAGATGATTGGATGACTCAAACTATATATAGTAGCTTATCTGAGCATCCAACCTCAAGTTCAGAGATGGAGGTAGGAGAAATGGATCCTACCCAAGTCATTCAACCTATCCCCTCCATCTCATCCTGTGTCGACATCCCAAGACCTTCATATTCAGATTCATATAATTAAAGGTACCATGAGGATGATATGCCAAAGAATTCATCCTAGTGCAGTTCAAGCCACTTCTAGCACAAAGATGACTTCACCGAGTCACCGGACTTCACTTCGCTTCTTAAGACTCAACAGGGCCAACACATCCACCTATTCTACTCGTATTATGTGGCGGAACCCGTCGGTAAGACACATGTGACACTGGTCCTAAAACGTAGGATTTAGGATCCCAATGTCGGTATCGTGGGGAAGCCACCCCCATTTCTCTTACCCACCCTCCCGCCCTTTTATTACAATAATTTTTATTCTTCATGTTCTTGTTAGTTAGTTTCTTTCCTCTAACTGTTTTTATATCCTTGCAACCATGCATCATCTTTATAACTTCAATAACTGCCCTTAAAATCATGCATTCCTGCCTCACTATTTCAAGTTTACGTCTTGCTCGAGGATGAGCAAAGTTTTAAGCTTGGGGTGGTAGGCTTCACCTTTCTATCTCTCCATCCTTCTAGCATGCATGTTTACTTCCCACATTTAGTTTTAAAATTTTCAAAATTTCTTTCTTTTTAGTTTTGCAATGATGGCTATATGGTGCGAATCTAATAGATAAATGCTTGACTTTATGCCTAAATGCATAGTTTTCATCTTAAATATTGCTTGACCTTTTGCTTGGCTTGCTGTTTGACTCTTTCCTTGAGTTTGGTAATAAAATCTAAGGTTATGTCCCTTTTTTATAGCTTAAAGCTAAATTCCCTTGATCTATGTCGTGAATGGAAAATCCATGGTAAAGGGCCGTTGGAATGAGCTAAAACACGATCAAAGAATCCTAGCTGCGGTTTCACAAGCTTGCCTCTATTCTAAGGATTCTTGAATCATAATTGCAACTTTTCACACATGTGTCAAGCAGATCATGATGATCTTTGAACTATAATAAAGATGAAGTGTCTTCCTTGATGGACTACGTGCCTTCTCACATTAGATTGAGTCAAAAAGATGAAAAATATAAAAATGTGCAAAATAGGCTTGGCCGCCCAAAAAATCCCAAAAATATCTATATAGTTCTCACCCAAGCCTACAAATAGAATGCAGATGATAAAAGCCTGAGTGTGAACAATAAATTAGCATTGTTTTCTCTTTTAGGAGAGTTGAGGATGGTGCCCATCTGGTGTATGATTGCGCTCAGGAACGTGGGTATGTCACGCCTGGTAGTATCACTCCAAATGCTCATTAGAGAGTCACTAGGAACCCCTAGGAGACCTATGAGATCATACCAGTAGCAGGGTTGGTTTAGGCACAATACGAGGAGTTCATCTCACTGCTTTGGACCAACTGGTTCGGACTCCATGGACTGTTCCCATTACATGGACCAACCTGACGTAGATCGGGATCCCGTTTCCCCCATGTGGTTTGGTGAAACCGTTTCATCTCAAACGGATTGAAACCGTTTGCTCCCAAACAGTTTGGGAAACCATTTAGTAAAGTTGCAAACCGTTTGGACTGAAATTTCTTTGGATAAACATCTAAGATGATGTCATAATCTTCTTCCTTCGTGCATCTAAGAACAACAACCGTTCTTCATGGAAACTTCAGCCATGAACCAAAAGAACACCAAATAGAAGAAAATAACCAACGATTATTGGAGAAAGGAGTGCAATAACAATGATTAAGGGTTTGAGTTATAAAACCCACCTCCAAATGAGCTCCAAGCTCATGAAAACAATGGCAGATGCAACTCCCTTCACTATTCCAAGGCTCTTCCTCAAGCTTTGAGTGAAAAGGATTGGTTAGAATTGAAGAGGGGATCGAGTTATGAAGAATTCATGCATTGATTTTCGATTTTCACCATGGATTCAAGGTGAAAGGAGGTCAAGAAGCTTACCAATAGGTTGGGGGTCGTCCTCATGCTCCTCCAAAGCTCCTTGGTCGTTTTCCAAGTAAGGGAAAAGAAGGGAAATTTGAAAAGCCTTTGGTTTGGTTTTGGAAAGGGTACTTTTATAAGAAAATTGATGAGAGAGAAAATGCTTTATAAAAGTCTTTTAATTCCAAAATTGTTGCCACAAATCCCCCCTTGGTTTCTTACATACAAAGGTATCTCTATCCCACCGAGCTCCCTTCCATTATCCAAGAATTAAGGGAAAAGAAATTAAGCACCTTAACCCTTATAATAGTAATATCCATTTTTGAGTGGAAATTCTTTTTCTTATAATAACGGTGAGTGGAGTTTTCACCTCCTTGGGATATTTCGTGGTCCTTGCATAGCTCAAGGATGTCCACACACATCTGAATCCAACCATTTTAATTTTGGTTGAAAGCCCTTTAATTAATACATTTATTTTTGCACTAAATTGAATTAGGGTTTCACTTAGGCTTAAATCTTGATTATTTTAATATCAAGATTCTCTCTCCTCCAACTTAATTCAAATGAGGCACCCCTCTCATTTTATTTGCCCAACATGTTGCCAAGAAACATTAGGGACCTTATTGAAGTGGTAAATTACATATTGCACCCTAGGTTTTGGGTAAATTGCACATTACACCAAAACTAGGTTTTAATGCACAAGGATTGCTCTACAAGCTTTATCTTGGTGCCCAAACTTGCGGAAACCATACCACTAAATCATATTCATTCCTATGATGTCTCAACATCAGAGGAAAATTTTATCATGTGCAATTTGCAAGTTAACCCCTCAACTTGGGTAATTTGCACTTTAGTCCAAAATTAACAAAACAATGTTTTAACATTGTTCAAACATGACCAAAATTGAAACATAAGTTCCTCATGAGCCCTAATTACTTTTCACAAGATAAGATTAAGCATCTAATCAACCTTATTAGGCAAATCATCTAGGGTTAAGCATAACCCAGGTTAGGGGTGTTACAGTAGAGATCTTTCTAGAAAGGCGGCTTGTTAGAAGATGAGGTAGAGGACATGATTGCAAAGAGAGTAGAAGAAGTAATGAGATAGTTTTAGGATTTTTAGTCACAATCTCCTAAATATTACCTTGGCCACACTGCTCTTCTTATGAGATGGACACTCCTCAGACAAAGGTGGTTGGGAGTAATTTGATGGACCCTCCAGGCACGCTTGGTGTATGTTTTTTTTAATATAACAGACTTCCAGGTGAATTCATAATATGTTATGTTTGAGTATATATAACACTATTTATAAAATTGTAGGTGTTAAAAAAATACCATCTTGCAGCCCTAGAACCTATCTTCTATGTCGTGACACTAGGTGGGGTTTTCCCACACCTTGTAATTGACAAGGTTCATGGTGCTCCAATGTTCGACAATGTGCTTCATGTGACTATTAGACTTTTGATGTGTGAGATATTCCACTAGAAAATTCATTAGGGGTGAAATGCTTATAGTTTACCTAGACTAAGTACAATAATCACCACTGGAAGTGGATGGATCTTATCATAGTATAGTTAGGACTGAACCCACCAAACAATATTTTTAAGAATTATTATGATCAAGATAACTAGACAAGAAGTATAATATATAACAAAAGGGTTGTTGGTTGTTTATTACACTAAAGTTGCAAGTAAAAGAGTTGGACTAAAGACTGATAAATAAATGGATAGGAATGCTAGGATGGAATGGGTTTCACCACCACCACCTATCATTCACTCTCTCACTACATCATATTAAGCATGAACATATTTGTTGAGGCCAAGAAAATCACCCTTCAGTGTTAGGATTAAAACTAGGACATACATAAATATAAGCTTGCAACCGTGTTACCTAAAGATCATACTTCTATCACCTTAGAAAACACCTATCTGGAGTTTTCATCAAGGGTTTAACTAGAAACAAGCAATAACCTAGATCTTGGGATCAAAGTTCTCTACATACAAAATCATGACAAACATGTAAACCTACTAATCAGACAAGCATATCATCATAAAATAATCGATACTAAACACGTAAGTACTTTTACAATAATATATGCAGTAAAAAGAACAAATCGGGTAGCGGGGTTACTCCATACACCCTAGAGAGAGGATTACTCACTCGTGGAAGCAATGAAAAATTAAACAAGGGAACAAGAGAAGAAGGCTATCGTCACAGTAGACAAGGAAGGAGAATATGTAGAGTCTGGATGCCCGTCTTTGAGTTTGAAGGTGCTAATAGTCAGTAAAACAATAAGTGTTCTCCTTAATGTTCATGGGGGAGAGACTTAGCAGTGTCATGTTCTCACGCTAAGGTTAGATCTTATCACTATGAGGAGAAAGCAGTAGTAAGACAAAGGTGAAGGTCATCAACTGATGGAAATAGGTGCAACAGAACAAGACTATGTCTAAGTATGAACTTCATAACCTTGGCAGCATAGATGGTGGAAGGAACCTTGGTTGACATTCATCAACTGAAGGATAGGGTTGAAGGTGTCTGTAAGTTAAAGGCATGGAGTGAAAATAGCAATCTTGCAGCGTCAGTGATGAACATGTTGTTTGTTGGCAGTCCCTTTATATTATAGATAGAGGCTAGGGTTTGGAATCCTCCTAGAAACCATGGAGTTAAGTCCTTGACCTCCACGAAGATGAAGAGACAATGATGGATGTAGACTAAGAATTTGCAGCATTAAATAACTCCATCAGTAGGTGAGGGGTCGTGACAACCTTTAGTAGGCAAAGGGTGAGGCGGACCATTAGAAGGTGAAGTGGAAATCTTCTTTGGAAGGCTGATGTTGGAGGTCCTTTGGTTGGTGTGTGTAGAAGATCCATCCGTTTAGTGTGAAGGTCTACCATCTAAAGGCGAGTGATGCAAATCCATCAAAAGGTGAGAGCACTAGATTTCCTTTGTAAGGTGGAGTCAAAGTGACCATCAAAAAGCAAGAGCTAGGAAACCATCAGTAGTGGGCATTGGGTTTCCTTCAGTTGTCAACTGAAGGAAGGACTAAGTGATGTAAGCCTATGATTTGGCAGATGTAATCCCACCCAAGAGGAGGGGATATTGTTGTAAGGTCGATAATCTACATTGATGGAGATTCTATTGAAGGAATGACAATCGATGGAAGGACCGACCAATGAAAACCAATGGTTTGAAAGGTATAATGCAGACCGATGGCTTCAACATCCAATGAAGGGCATATCATCGAAAATATGATCCACCACATCTTACACACCTACCATGCAATGAAGCAAAAGCCTACCATTAAAACCAAAATTTTAGATCAAAATAATATAAATTATCATAAGATAAAGAAAAATCTAAATGCAAGATAGTTCCAAGCTAAAATGATGGAAATGAATGCAACACTAAGGTGTAAATACAAATTAAACTAGGATGAATATGCATTCATCACTTTTCTATCCAGAATGGAAAGAGACAATGTTTCCATTTAGTCACACCAAGCACAACATGGTAGGAGACACATAAGGTGGTTGGGCTGTGTGGCCTAAAGTCAGAGTCCTCTATGAGAATGCATGATAAATTTACATTGCATATTTATTTGTGGTTATTGTATATATGTGTATATAATTGGAAACTTATATGAGAATACATGTAAACCATATAACCTAAGAATCCCCCTATAGTTCCTCCTTCAAAGACTCAGGTACCTGCTTCTATTCCATAGGTCCTCTTTGACTCATTAGGTCGTAAGTGTAGGGAGTTGGCATTATGGTTAGACACTATAGAAGAAGAGTCTACTATGATGGTCTATATTTAGAAGGACTATGCAAGGTAAGATCATGATACTAGTGTATTCTTGATAGGTATTATGGAGTAATACAAATATGATTGAATGAACATAGTCGTGATAGAATTTTAGATATGCTGAGATCTTACGGCTAAATACCCTATTCTATATATCTAAACAATATATTGAATTGTTTTCCAATATATTAATGTATACATATATTTTTCACCTACTTATATATGTGAGTGAATATCTCTCCCTAACCAGTGTGGTATTTTATCACTGATTAGTTGTGTATTTAGAGGCCAATTTTTTGTAAGTGATTACTTCTATACCACATTTAAAGTTATTTCTACTACAAGAACTAACTTGACTATAACCTCTTTCTATGTTGATTAAATTTTGGGCTCTTTTATTATACTTTTAACTTATAAAATCACATTTACTATGGAATTTGAGTTTTCTTTTGTATGCCTTCTTTTCACTCAGTAGTAAGCATCGATAGTTGTTGGTAACTGTCTGGGAGACGATGCTTACATATTATTTTGACCCTTCGGGTAGAAAATAAGGGAGTGGGGGACATGCAATGATAGTGGAAATTATAACATTAGTAAATGTTTTTATTTGTCAACATATATTAATGTATGTATAATTACATGACTATTTACTAATGTAAGTAAATGTATTACTTTAACATATAGGGGTATCAAAGAATCCAAACAGGTAGGAGGAGAGGTAGATATGAAAAAGGAATATAGCTAGGTAGAATGTTAAGGTAGTTTTATGACTCTAATGCATATATATGTCATCTATGCTTATTTTTATTTATTAACATTAAAAAAAATTGTAATGCCCTATACAAGATAATATTTGGTTATGTGAATACTACATAATGTCATATATGGACTTGATTGTTAAACAGGCATCACATGACATCCATTGTATACAAAATGTAATCTGATAGTCTTGAATCATAATTAAATAGTCTCATTTGATAATATTAGAAAATCAATTCAAACTAATTATGTAATTCTCTTTATAGGCATTTAACACAGTAAAACCTTATACAAAAGAAGAGTTGGATGAGATACGAGAAGAGGGGTCTGCGTTCTTCACTGAGGTAGTCAAACTTATAATTGATTGGAAGAAGTTATAATTTATTAGAACTATGATGTCATTTTTCTATATACATGTTATGGTAATGATTATTTGCAAATTTAAATTCGATGCAAGTAAATTGTTGGTACATACGTGAATTATGTGTGTATATATGCATGTGTGTGAATGAATGCAAAGAGAAATGAATATGATAAGAATTGCATTTGTACATGTGGATGAGAATGGAATTTCATGCGTGTGAATGAATTGTGTATGTGCATATGTACATGATAATGGAATCAAGTATGGATGAGAATGAAATTGCATGTGTGTGAATCAATTGTGTGGATGTGGAATCTTGAATGTGTTTTTTATTGTAGGTTTTGCAAGTAATGTTGGATTTTTGTTAAGCTAAACACATTATGTAACATGTTGCTCAAACAAACTACGGGTTCAATATCATGTTGGAAAAACACATAGTAGGTCTACAGACCTGCCATAAAAAAACTAAACCTACGACTTCAGTTTCCTTAAAAAACTCAAAAATGTATATCTACATTGTCAATTTTCTGAACAAAACTGACGACACAACTTTGTTTATCAGTAAAATTTTAACTGGTAAGGAAGTAGAGCGTCAATTATATTAACAAAAGTGATGACATAGGATACACATCAATGTCAGTTTCTTTTATCCAATAGAAGATACCGACCTATGTCGTCAGTTTCTATAAGCATAACAGACAACTATAATCCTAGTAAAATCTTATAATTGTTGATGATATCTAATTATGATGTCAGTTTCTTGATTATAAATTAGAGAACACAACTATTGTTATGTTGGTTTTTCCTTTCATAACAACGAACACTATGTGTGAGTCATTGATTTTCACTTACCCTATAAACTGATGCCTAAAGTCCTTAGTTATAGTGTTACCCACTTAGGAGTCAATATATAATTGACAGTGTACGCCTAAAATAATTTACGCTACATATGGTATCTACACTAGTGCTTTTTGACCCCTCAAAGGTATCAATTGTTATCTAAGTAGTGTTACCGGTGTTTTGAGTTTGAAGCTTGTAGGAGCTTCATCTTGGCTATAGATAAAACCACCCACAACTGAAAAATCATTTATCAGAACGTTGAGACCATTGTGAAGCTCATTCCACTATTTAACTATCCCAATGCAAGGTAATTCTTAGTTTTCTAGTTGTCTCTTCTTCTTATGCTAGTCTTGGACTCAAATGTGTATCTCAGAGCATTTAAAGTTAGTATTCCTCATTTTACCTTCCTTTAGATTTTTCCAAGCCTCCCAAACCCCTCAGTTGATTTTTTTATATTGTGTCTCACCTCTACTAAACCTCTTGAGCTTCAAACTCTCCTAGCCATGGCAGAAGAGTTAGTTGGTGTGTCCAGTCACCCTTGCCATTGTGTTTGAGGTCCCAAATCTATTCAACCATAGACTATTTAGTGGTGAGAAGCATTAGATCTTGAGGTAGAACCTCAAAATTGATTCTTTAATAGATCTAGTTTTGTGTGTGGTGATGAAACATTAATCTAGGTTGTCATTTTACTATATTGGGCCTTGTTTAGTCTTTTGTTTGCTCAAGTATAAAGGGTATATCATCTTTTACTCTGGGTCTTTGTTTGTCCACATGGGCTTACCCAAAGGTTTGTAAATATAAAATCCATGAAATAAGCTTTGCAAAGTTATTAATTAATTACCTACACATCTAGATATTATGCAAAAACATATTTTGAATCATAAAAAAATATGTACCGATTGCTACTAGTCTTATAACCTAACTAACCTAAACAAAGAGGTTATTCTTAGGGTGATTATTTGATGAGGAATTAACCTAATCTTGTGTAAAATTGTTATTAGGTGCTTTGAGACCTTGGATTTGAACCTAGGATTGACTCTGGATATGTTTTGACCAGAATTCAAGTATGTGAATCCTCTATATGTGTAATGGGCATTTTGATGACTAAAATTCTAGTTTCCTATAATGAGTCATATGCTTAAAATTAACTCCTTCTTTAATTCTTATTGAGAAATCTTAAATCATCATTTGTGAATGTTTTATCCTCTTGAGGTTACTAAACTTGTTAGATTTCTATGAGTCTGAACCCACCTACTATGCTTGGTTTGTATGTCTTACTCATTCTTGAAATTGACAATGAATGCAACATATATTTTTCCATCCTATTTTCATGTGAGACAATAAGACTAATAATATATATGGTAGTTGTAACAAACTCAATTTTCAGCAACCCCCAATTAAGGAAGGCCAAAAAGATGAGAGCCATCACCAAAAAATTTCCCAAGGATCAAGATTTTAAACAAATAATTATCAATAGCAAATAAGTTCCATTAATTAAAAAATCATTTACAAGTCGATGCTTTAGAGCTTACATAACTTTCTATCATCAATATGTACATATGAGAACTATATGAGAAGAATTATCTATCTAATACTCCTTATAAGTTAACTTTAATGTCTTCAAGTAATTTCATCTACCCATCATATCTTGATATCATCTTATCTAGCATGTACCTAAAACAATGTCAAATAAAAGTACTAATCAACATATCAAAATATATTTCATATGTGGATGAATGAAAAAGTGTGCAAGTACATAACAACGTAAAAAAATAATTACTTGCAAATAAGAACTATCATTTTTCTTCACATAATCTTTGTTTATGTGATACTCATAGTGGCATTACAATTGAACAAAATGTAAATAAACATCCAATAGTTTAACTAATGCGGGCACTCATAAGAATAACCACATACCTCAATGGTGAGCCATGTTGATCTTGTAGTCATTAAGCATATTATCCAATCAAGCAAGCAGATCAAACAATCCACACTTTAATCTGCATGAATGTAAATCCTAAAGTGTCACCATAACGTTAAATACATTAAACCCTACTCGGGTCCTAATCTAGGGCTTATGTTTACTTGTTATTGATTTAGCAATAGGGTTATGTTTAATACCCCAATTCCCATGTTCATTGATCTAATGACTTAAGAACCCTAATTCATGTTAAGTGTATCATGATCATCACATCTACCTTATTCCTTTATTATAACACTTAGATCAGATTAACTTCATTATCATCCTAGCAAGTTAGAATTTTTGTACTTAATTCTTCATATTCATGATTATACACATTAGCAACTCTAATTATCATAATTATGGTCCAAATCATGCTAGGCCACCATTATATTCCATATTATCATATTACATCACATGATTAACATGTTCATCAAAACTAGGGTTATTATGCTTTAAGCACCATTAAAACACATGTTAGCGTTACTTATAAAATTGGGATCAGAAATTAGGCCTCCGTTATATTTTATTTGCATTCCCCACTATTTTTTGATCAAGTTTCATGTATATCTTGTCTAATTCCAAGTTACCAATTATTTTCTAGAATATTCTTAAGTTAAACATTTATTGGCCAGTAATACTCAACCACGTCATCAAAACTTTATTATTTTATTAGATAGGATCTGGGTTATAAATCCAGGCAGAAAGGAGACTCTACCCTCGACATCGTGAACCCTTGCTTCACACTCTTGAGGGTATTTTGATCAAAGTGGTGGCCTGCGTTCTTCTTTCTCATGACACATGGGACTTCCGCCCTAGTAGCATCAACACAGGGGTGGGTTCCCTACTTCCAGCCTCCAGGAGACCAACCAGTGGCCTCAGGACAACCTACACAACATTGTTGGTCCTATTTTGGAGTATGTTGGGGCATGTGGTGGTCAGGAACGAGGGTAATAGGTTGTGTCAAGTTGAGGTACTATAGGTCCAAAAAACTGAGGTCAAGGATCATACCTAGGAATCCCTTATGCAACCCGGAGATGGAGCAACCTTGTCGGAGACCTTATCTCTCACTTCTCACTCCTTGGGATCCATAAAGGAACCTTGTTGGGTTCTTCCTCATCATGAGGTTGGATGGATCAGAGGTCAGCCTATAGCTTCTCAGTTCTGTCATTCGTTAGACCATTAAAGATTGGTGCCATATCCAGGACAGATGAGGGGATCCTTGCATTTCTTATACATGTACTAGGCAAAACCCTAGGGATTAGGAGGAAGAATATGGCAAAGATGATGGGGAAGGAGGAAGAGATGGTTCAACAAGAAGAATGAATATCCACATCTTTATATATACACTAGCCTCGTGAGGCTTTCCATGGTGCTTGCCTCTTCGGGGATGGTTCCCATAAATACTTGTCGACTTTTCTTTCCTTTCCATATTCTATTAACAAGGTAAATTTGTTCATTATTATGGGAGAGAGACGAACCATGATAACCATGAGGCACAAATCCTACCAATCTCTTTATTTATCTTTCATTAAGACATTTCCTAAATTGAATGTCCACATTACTTTATTGACACACCACAAACCATTAAGAAAAGTATATAAGTATATAACACTTTATTGGATACTGAATTCTAGATTATTCTTTTATTTATCTCCTTGCTATATCCTTTAAACCTTTAATCCTTGTTCCATAGCTAAACACCAGTACCTTCCCAAGTTATATTTATTAATAGGAACTTATTGGGATGTCTTTCCCACACAAACTTTACTCCTATCAAACATTGTTTAAAACAATACCATTATCCCACAGAATATACTATTGTCTACAAATTTCTAGAATTCTCTTTCTTTGTCATAATTGTTTTCAACTATACAAAGGTTAAATACAAAATAATAATATTTTATGCCTCAACATTGTGTTTCCACTCTTGGCTAGATAATTACTCTTTAATTACCCAAAACACCATGTATTTTATTTTCCCTTGGAAACTTG